>JAKSZU010000019.1:46224009-46745563 GCA_026018925.1 Tupaia tana
TATTCCACTTTGGAAAGAAGTGCGTGCCTGGCACATTGAAGCCAACACAGAATGGACGAGGGCGCTCCGTGGCAGGAGCCGGGCCGGGTCATAACGGCTACACTTGGCCTCCAAGGTTTCTCCCAGGGCCATTGCTGCTGACACAAATTCATCTTATTTTGAAAAACAAATTTATATGTGTGTGTGTGTGTGTGTGTATTTCTATGTCGCCAGAAAAGTCAGGATGTACTTTTCTGTTTTTCTATGCAAAAATGCATCATCACTTTACTGACAACTCTATTCTTCTTATATATAAAAATATTTTTGTAGTATTAAAGCATATATGTGTATATTATATAATGCTTATTTCTTATGTTTACATTTTACATAAAACATGAAATTAATCTGAAAAATGCCAAAAATAAACAAACACAAAGAAAACGAGCCATTTCTTTAAACTCAAGCCACTTCTGAAACTCAGCACCCATTAGTGCTGTAAGGAGAGCACGAACCGGGGCTGCGCCTGTGTGCTGTTTATTCTGGAGGGTGGGTGCAGGCAAAGTGGCCACGAGGTTCATCTGATGGCTCCTGTGTAACCCGCAGGGGAACAATGGCCGAGTGTTCCCCTCCGCCACACACAGGGCACCACCTGCCCCCCTGGAATTCTGGGGTCCCTGAAGGCGCCTGGGGTAGTGTGATGCTAGCAGCACCCTCACAGGCTGGTCGGGCTGAGCGGTGTCCATGCCCATGTAATCCCAGGCAGAGGGCCGATTCCGCAGCACACCAGTTCAGCGCCTGCTTGGGAGCCAGACCCCACATAGCTGACAGCAGTTCCAGTCCCTGCCCTACTGGCTTGCAAAGCATGCCGGCCATGTGTGCATACGCCAAGTCCCACCAGGGTGGAAAAGAGGTCGCGGTGTGACCATGCCCCCTGAGGGCGGGCTCTCTCTCTCTCTCTCTCTCTCTCTCTCTCTCTCTCTCTCTCTCTCTCTCCTCCCTCTCATGCCTGCACAGGCTCTCTGGCAAGAATTCCTCTCCCATACTGAGTCTCCACGCAGAATGTCCTTGCAAGCAGTGACTCTGAAGGCCACAGGAGCAGAGCGAAGCTGACAGCCAGGCGCACTCCGCAGACCGCTGGTTCCAGGTGGGCCGGGGGTGGCCAGCCACTCTGTACAGCAGACGCCACGCAGGTGACCCCGTCCGGAAAGGCACACAGAGTTAAACGCTCTGACCGATGCTTTCATTCTTGAGGAGGAATATAGCCAGACTGTGACGAGTTCATTCATGACCCAGAAATGGAAAACGCCACGTTAAAGCGGATTTCTTTTTCTGTTTATATCTTCACCTCGACAGCACTTTCCTGTGCGGCCTCTTTAAAGGCACATACACGATATGGTTCACCTGTAACACGCGCTATCCCACGGCAGAAGCCGGCCCGAGCTCCGGGAGGGTTAGGTCGCTCACTCGCCCTCTCCTCCCGTCGGTATTTCCTAGACCCTGGTTCTGACCCTGCGGACACGGCAGAGAGGAACTCGAGACGGCTCGTGGCACCGGGTGTTAGAGAAGACGAGGCGAGTCCACGTACGATGGACACTGCCAGAGACGTGAAGGAGCGCAGGGTGTGCGCGGGCGGGCGTGGTGAGGGAGGGCTCCTGGGAGGTGTCTTGAGACAGACCAGGGACGTGCACGCGAGGGCCCTACAACGGTGAGACAGCGCATGGGGGAAAGTGCAGGCCAGGCCACGGGGCCAGGGCAGCTGCCGCAGCCCACGGCAGACCACGCGGGTGCTCCCCGTGCAGCCCAGCGAGGGCCGACGCAGGCAGAAGAGCCGGACTGCCGGAGCTCGGCCTGCGTAACCCGGCCGTCTGCCCTCCGTCTCGGGGAGGGGTGGGTCCACGCGGAGCCGGCCGGCCTGCTGTGCAATCACCACCTGCGGGCTCGGGCCTCTCGGGAGCCCCTGGGCCTTGTAAGGAGCCCTGGGCACTGAGCCGCACCCACGAGCCTGGGGCCGGGGGATTTCTCACAGAGCCGCGGTTTCCTCGTCCCAGCTTTCTGAACGACACACGGCTGCAGATCTTTCACAGCTTATAAACCGAAGCTGGCTCTCGCTCAGCTTCTGTTAAACTTGCGAATGGGACACCAGCCCAGCCTCGGCATGGTGCTGACGCTGCGGGGCTCAGGCTGAGGGGACACGGGGACGGGGCAGAGCTCCGGTCTGGCCTGCCGGCTAGGCGTGCTGGCGTGTACCTGCAACCTGGCGACACGGGAGGCCGAGGCAGGTGGACTGCAAGCCTGGGGCTGGCCTGGCCACACTGGGAGGCCCTGTCTAGAAAGGGTCAGGCGTGGCGAGCCTGCGGTTCCATCGGGGAGGAGGAGGCAGACGCAACATGGGAACGCCTTGTCTTAGAAAAGAATAAAACCACGGGAAGTCAGAAACCGAACCACAAGGAAGGAGCTAGGCGGCCCCGTGTGTCCCTCTACCACGCTCTCCACGCCCAGGCCCTGACCGGCCCGCGCAGACGGGAAACTGTGGCACGAAGACCCTGTCAGGTGCCTCCCTCTGATGGAAGGAAGAACAAACTTGAGAACACTGGAGGTACTAAAACTACCATCTGGACAGACCAGAGACTCAAGACACTGCACATGTGTACACACACGTGTAAATACATGTGCACATGCATGCACACCAGAAATGGGTCTTAGACCTAAGCTACTAAAACACAAGTAAAAACTTAGGCTTGGGGACTACTGTATGCTGGTAACTCAGGTCTCGGTCTCTCAGGCACTTTCTCGGGCAAATGCTTCTAAACTGCCCATGCCTGGACAGCCCCAGGGAGCTGAAATACTTCAGTCTTGGGGCAGTCTTGCTGACAGCGTCACTTATGTCACGTGCTCATGTCTCACTACCAGACCTCAGCACGGCCCACACCCGCCGAGTACGCTTCAGGATGACAGAAATGACTGCGGTTTCCACGGCGAGACCAGATAGTACATGCATGTATTTAGTACTACTATTATTTCAGAGAAGGAGACCAAAGAGCACCAAGGAGAGAGGCCCGGGTGACAGTGGGAGCAGGCTTTGGCAGACACTGGCACGGCCCTCGGACCGTTCTGCCGCTTTCTGTAAGACCGCTCTGTCCCTTCCGATTTTCATCTCCATCCACCGAAGCAGTTTCTCACCTGATCTGGCTGCTGGGAGGCTGGCTGGGGGCGAGGACTGGCCATGGGGACGGCCGCGCTCATGTTAAATCCATCAGCTCACGTTCTCCCGCAGGCTCGGGGCGCCTTGCTTCCCGGGGTCAGGCACCTGCGGCACTGACCATGTACCTGGCTGCTCAGGGGAGGGAAGGTGCTGGCCACGTGCTGCCCAGGCCCCGGGCCCTTCCCCGTGCCTCGGGGCCTTACTGCATGAAAAGGAGCACGAGAGCGGAAGTGGAGGAGCCGGAGCAATAGAGAGACGGAGATGGGGAGGTAAGGACCCCTGGGCGAACGGAGCCCCCACGCAGTCCCGAGCTCAGCTGGGTAGGCCCCTGGGACCCGCTTCTCCAGAGCCCTTGGTGACAGGAGCCACGCACCTGGCACAGGGACCCCCTCCCCTGTGAGGTCAGGGGCCTGAGAACCGGAAGAGCCCCGTGTTGTAAAATTCCCCGGAGAGGAAGCCCATACGATGCCAAGGCGTTCTGAGGGAGGAGGAGGAGGCCCCACCCCCAGGCAGCCTCTCCAGGCTGTCCTCTGCAGAGACCTCCAGGACAGGGCCCCCAGGTAGCCGCGTGCGGGTGTGTGGGACGCCGGGCTGAGAGCCTGCAGGAGCCCTCACACCCACCCGTGGCACGACACTGGTTGGTGATAAAAGCCTTGCCTGTCCCGACCTTATGGGACACGGGGTTAGACGATCGGCTCGTTAAATAAAAATATAAACGGAAACCCTATTCCACGGCGTGTTCCCTGCCCTGTGCGAACTGCCTGAGCCCCTCCTGTCGGCTGCCGGCAGCGCCCTGTGCCCCGGAAGCCTGCCGTCCAGCCTCATTAGCTACGAACTGGCTGGTGTTCCTTCCTGAACACGCTCCAGGACGTTGGGAATACACGGCGAGGGTCACGCGCCCCGGGGCTTGAGGATTCACACATCAGGGTAGAACCTGGCTCGGCTCTGGCCCACGCAGATTCCCCGTGACACGGCGTCTACCGGGAGCTCACCCTGCTTGTCCCCGTCTCACCCCACCTCCCTGTTTCCAAACTCGGGCTTGACCCATTTATGTTACTGTCATTTGTGGGACACTTACACAGCGCCACTCTGCAAAGACAAAACCGAGCTGTTCGTGACCACGGAACTTAAGGTCAGTAGACCTGGCTCTTTAGTCCGTGGGAGAACTGAACGGAGAGCCCCCATGGCCAGAAACGGTTCCCTCTTCAAAGCCCAGAGCCAGTCTCACAGCTTCCAGAAAGTTCCCGGGGGTGGACAGATCAGGGCCACTGCGGCAGGCTGAGGTCTGTCCCGGAGCTGGAGCACCCTGGTTCGGTTCCCCACTACGGAGCCCACAGTACAAACCAGCGCCCTGAGATGCCCTTCCAGCACGCGTGGAAAAGATCAGCCCGGTCTGTGGCCCGGCCGGTTATACAGATGGGCTCTCCCGCTCCCCCTGCACGCCTCTCACGACACGGTGTGACCGCCAACTTCTCGTGTCGAGCAGGGAGGTGATGGAACCAGAGATTTGCTCAAATGCAAGTCTAGACGGTCCCAGAAAGTTGTTTTCCCCTTATTTTTGCTTTTTTTCCTTTCTTTAAATACCAGGGATGCATGTGAGAGAGAGGACGAGAGAGGGATCTCAGGAGGGCCTGTCACGCCACAACCCTTTCTTCCGGTCTCCCCATCAGTACCCTGGGGGTGCACACTGGAACCCAGCCCGAGGCCAGCAGGGCTGGGTCGACTCGTCGTCGGCCACGCGGCATCCGGCCGACTCCACGTGGTGCCCGACCGCCGCGCCACGGGGCCGGCCCTCACTCAGCTTCTTAAAGGGGTCTCCGGTGGAATGCACAGGGCGAGTGGGGCAGAGGGCTCTCCAGGACGTGGGCTGGCCTCGTCGCATCAGGGGGCCGTGTCAGGGGAAAGGAGGAGGAGTTTAGCCTCCCGCGGCCCCTCCAGGCACCCCCAGCTGCTGACCTGCCCAGCAGACGGGCTCGCCAGCTTCCACGGTCGCATGAGCTGAGTCCCTAAAATAAACCTCTGCCTCTGTACCTGTCCTGTCGGCTGCTTCTCTGAGAACCAACGTGTGGTTCACAGACGCTTTGTCACTCTTGATGCCACCTTCACCCCATGACTGAACCAAATCTCCTTGTTAAAACTGTCCGCCCACCCTCCCTCCCGTCCGCCGCCCCTGTGTGCCGACCTTCCTAGACACAGCCGCGCTCTGTTGTGCAGCGAAGGTCACACGCAGGGACGTGCATGGTTCTAAGTTAGCTCACCCACATCTTCCACTGGGGAGGAGAGAAAGCGGGCACTCCCACTAGCCCCCAGGCCGTGGCCTGCCCGTTCTTAGCCAGCGTGACCATGGGCACGGGCGCCACCAGTGCCCAGGGCAGTCCCTTCCCGCCATGTCACCACCTGGCCTGGCAGAGAGGGACATTCGACCTCACTGTTCGGCAGGTCTTCTGGCATGGGGCATGCCTGCTTCTCAGAGCAGAGCACCCCAAATTTGCTCCCTGCACATATGACTGGGTAGTTAACAGCAAGAGCTGGGTGTCAGACTGACGTGGCTGGACAGTAACCCGTCTGCCGCCAGCCACCCTCTGCTGGCTCCCGGCCCTGTGTGACCTGGTGCCGCCTGCCCCAGGACGAGGGACGGGCCCGCTGTCAGCCCTGCCGTTCAAGAGCACTCAGTGGTCTCAGCAGCGGTGGCGGGGTGAGGAGGGCCAGGGCACCGCGCCCGCACTGCCAGGCTGTCCCGTCTCTGCGGTGCTCCTGGGAGGGACGAGCCCACAGCGTGTCCCCCTGCATCGCCTTTCCAGGCTCAGCCTCCCCACGGCTTCCTGCCGCTCTCCTTGTCCTTATTTTCCACCAGGCCCGATTTCAGATTTCTTCCTTTCAGACCGGACCGCGCACTGCATTCCAGCAGGCTGTCTCCCATCTCAATGTGAAATAAACCGGCAGACCACGGCAATTCTGATGTTAGCCTGCTGGGGCTCCCCGCTCGCCGTCCGCTCCTGACGGCTCAGAGCCGAGACGCGCAGTGAGTTCCGCGCGGAGATGACCAGTCTGCCTCTCACGTCCCTGCTCAGGGAGAAAGGCCGTGCAGCCTCCTCCTGCCCACTGCTCCGGCTGAGAGGGTTCCAGAAAACACCCAGACTGCCTCCCACGCGGGAACAGGAGAAAACGCACGTGCCATCCCGGTGGCCCCACCCGAACGTAAAGGGGACCCCGCTCGGGCTGTGTCTGCGCCACGGGAAAGCCTGCCCGGCCCCTCAGCACGTGGCTGGCTGTCCTACGGGACTCCCTGTCACCAGAGAGAAACCACGGGGTGTGCTGGCTGCAGTTAGTGTCCGATACTCCCGGGTTTTGGCAACTTAGCGTGTTTCTGGTGACGCGAAGAGTGTTTCCTAGGCCCAGCTGTGGTGGAGACGGGGCCGAGGCAGCGGGTGCTCTGAAGTTCGGGTCCACATGGAGATCCTGGGTTCACTTCTGGGGTCACCAGGGCACACAGGGCTGGGGCGCTCCGGGAGGAAACGGCTCCTTGCTGGGGCATGGGGAAGGGGGTTGCCACCCAGTCTGTCGCCCATCCCAGACCAGTTCCCAACATCCAGGAACTGTTTCCAAGGACCAGTGTGAGGGTACGAGAACCAGGCGGACGTGGTTCCACGGACCTCGCGATGCAAACGATGCACGGGCTCGCCCCATCCCGACGGTCACGGGCGCCGTGTGGGCATCGTGCACAGCCCCACTTTGCCCCCCGTGTCTGGGTGGCAGGCAGCGGTCTGGGGTCGCTGGGTGGGGACAGCCGTGCAGCTGGAGGCAGTCCAGGGAGAAGACGATGGCCGGTGAGGGGATGAGAGGGGCCTTCAAGGACGGGAAGGCACGTGCACTAGGACCCCGCGTCCCACGTCATCGCCATGTCGCTGTCTGCAGCCCCTCTGTCGGCCCACCAGCGCTCCTGTGTTCGCACATAAGCAGCTCCTTCCCTTCGCCACCATTGTGCTTGAATGCTGACCTCGCCGCCCCCTGCGGGGAAGGACACCAGCGGCTTCCTGGCTCAGCTCGCCCTCTCCGGGATGTCCTCCGGGACACGTCACTCTCCTGTGTGAGGTGCTCAAACAGCCCCACGTTTCCCTCAGAAAGTCGCGAACGCACTTGCAGGTATACGAGGCACAAGGCGTGAGCATTCTCTAGACAAAGCAGGCTGGGACGGTATACAGAGGGCCACGGAAGACGCGGTCTATAAACCGCACGTTATAAAAGCGCAGGGATTTCTTTTTTTTTGTACCACGAGAAACTCATACATGAATTGTGTTTTGTGAAGGCCTCTCAGGTAGAGGCGGGCATGGAGAGATTCGCTGTAGTGAACGGGCGTTCACGGTGACGGGGACAGAAACTGCGAGGTCTGCAGCGGGTGACAGAAGAGCAGGTGGATTCCGGTCTGACCCCAAAGGGCCGAGAAGCAGGAGAAGCAGCAGCACAAATTCCAGTACTAAAGACGGAATGCTTGACACCCGAGAAGAGCCCAGGGCTCGGCTGACGGCCACGGCAGGAAGAGACCAATGTCCCAATGCACACGTGCAGTCGGACATCCCTCTTACTCACTGGAGGGTCAGTCTTCCTGTTCTGCTCAACTCCGACCGAGCAGACGAGGCTCACCCGCGCTGGAGAGGACAACCTGCCTTCCTCAGTCTACCTGCTCACAGGTGTCCGAAACACCTTTGCATCACAGCCCAAACGTTTCCCCAAATACCTGGGCACCCCAGGACCCAGGCAAGTTGACATGCAACATAATCATCATAGCAGGATTAATAGGCTCTTATAACCTTCCCCAAATGCACTGCTCTTCTGAAGTACCAAATACGAACTCACAGGACCCAGTGAAAATTAGAATGCAAGGTCCCTTGCTCAAAAACTATTAAGAATTTCAAGACAGTAAGGGCAGAGCATTGAGCCAAGCATGGAGCCCTTCCAAACAGAGGTCGCACGCCCTTGAAGGCTGTGTATCCTTGGGTTTCCCAGACTCGCTGCTCCACGGCCAGCTTTGCGGGCACCTGGGCATCGTCCTCCCCACACTCGCAGGGTGACTGCGGTGTTCTCAGGATAAAATGATCAGATTCAAGAAGAGTTTCAATGCGTTTATGAAACAGCTAATCCACAGTAAACTCCTAAAGGATGCTAGCCATCCCGGCAGGAGCAGACCTGCAGCTGGTGAGCGCGACTGCGTGAAGACCCCGAGTGTGCTGCGGATGGCGAGAACACGGGCTGGGCCACCGTGAGGTTGGTAAGTGCACGGTGCGCATGTTCCTAGAGTATGAATGGCTGCCACCGAAAAGGAAGAGGAGCAGCTATTGTGAAGGTTGAGGCATAAAAATAGAACATTTCCAAAACCAAGCCAAGGCGTGCTGCCCCGGAGCTTTGCCGGGGGAGGGCTGCTCCCACCCCTGCCATTGTAGAGAAGACCCCAGGGCCTTCAGCCAGGGTCGTGTCGATAAGTAACACAGTGTGAAGCCCATTACTGGGCCAGCTCGTGCCATGGTGGTTAAGGCACCTGGATCCCACATGGCTGAGTACCCGGTTCAAGTCCTGGGCCTGACAGCCTGAGACACACTCCAGCCACATGTGCATGCGTGCTGCAAATCCCGTGAGGCGGGATGGGAGACAGGGATTACGGCATCGCCATCTGTCTGGGGGGCATTTCTTAACCCCTTCCCCTCCCCGTCTCTCTCTGGTGAGTGCATATGCCCTGTAGCTAATTTTAAAAGTTAATTAAATTAAATAATTATATTTTAAAAAGAAAGATTGGGACCAGCAGATGATGTAATGGTTACATTGCTGGACTCCCACATCGTCAACCACGGTTTCAGTCCCAGACCTGGTGGCTTAAAACTCAGGCCAGGTGCGTATGTGCATGCAAAATCCTGAGGGAAGAATGGCGGAGAAAGGATTGTGGTGTGACCATCCCCCTGGGGGTTGTGATTTCTCACCCCATCTCTCTGTCTCTCTGGCAAGGGTATGCTCCCTACAGCAAAAACAAAAAAACAACCAAAAAAACCTCTCTCTAAAGAAAAAAAAAAAGAAAGAGAGATTGTGTTGAATTGAATAAATGTCACAGACAGAAAAAAATAATTTACAAAATATAAATAAATAAAGCTCTGCTAGCTTGCAGGAGGCTCAGCACTCGAAGGCCTTTCCCAGCGGGGCTGCCTCTGCCCGAGGCTGGGGGGGCCTGGATCCCAGGACCAGGCGGCTCTGCAGCGCGGGGCCGGGGTGCCTCCTGAGGGGACAGAGGGGCCAGGAGCTGCTTCCGAGCTGGAGGCCCCAGGGCGGGTGTGGACGAGGAGCCCAGTCCTGGCCGCCCTCTCCTGCCCGGTCCGCGCCCCTCCGCGCTGCACTCCCTCATGCAGTCCCCTCCCTCTGTGGGGCTCACTTTCATGATTTATTTGGGGGTAATTTCATATGAAATTTATCAATGCCACCTTCTGAAAGAACAAGATTATGTATGTGGATGTGGGATTTAGAATGCAGATTTAAAAATTTCAAAAAGCCTCACTAAATCACGAGTTCTTTCATGCAGATAACGAACTGCTCCTAGAAGCCAAAGTGGGGACGTGCTGATGGCAACAGTCAGGTGCCACCAGTGTGGGGACCCACGGCCTGCACCTCTCACCCTGTCACAGGGACCTGGCAGTCTGCGACTCTCACCCTGTCACAGGGACCCACGGCCTATGCCTCTCACCCTGTCATGGGGACCTGGCAGTCTGCGAATCTCACCCTGTCCCGGGGACCTGGCGGTCTGCGCCTCTCACCCTGTCACGGGGACCCATCAGGGTTCTGTGTCCCTCACCCCACCCTTTCTGCCTCCTGACACCCCAGCTGCCCTTCCCCCCTCTCCCCCCCCCCTTCTTTCCTTCCTTCCTTTTCCAGTGGTTTCTCGGGACAATGGAAATTACACAATATGAAATATTTACAACCGTCACACCCTACCTCTTCACTTCGTTTTCCCTTTCTTGATAGAACTCTGACCACCGAGCGTGGAAAGCGGTGGGTCACGTGTCTTTCACAAGGACTTCTGTGCTCCGGGACTGTGTGGCCAGGAGCTGTGATCAGGGTCTCCACGATGCATGCTCTTTTCACATCATTAGAGAGTGTGTATTTGAACAGAACCTGCTCCAAACCAAACAGTCACCTAGAACAAACATATTTTAATTTTTCAGTCAGCTACGTGTGACTGAATCTAAGCGGTAACTTTCATCTTCCTAGAACATTGTTTTCATGCCCAAAAAACAATCCATCACTGAATGGATGCCCTGACTTCATGACACAACCTTTTTAGCCAAGAAATAAACTAAAATTGGAAATGAAATTTTTCTCTATTACATAATGACCACAAGACATTTGGGCATGTGGCTAGAAGGCTTAAAACCAGTAACTAATTACCAAAACTGGACCAGAAACGAGGCAAAGACGAACGGACCCCGTGCATTTCTTCCTCACAGTCGGATAGGGGGACATGATCGTGCGGGGACGGGGTCAGGCTGCGCGGGGACGTGCCCGCCAGCTCCAGGAACCTCCGGCTGCAAACCTCGGCAGGTGTGTCTCATGTGAAGCCGACGGCACCGCCGGTACCCGTCCCTGAGCTGAGCCCCTCGGCCTCTATGAAGGGGCGACTCTCTCGTTCTCTCTCCATGCTTCTTTGGGGCTGGGACATGAGGTCGGAGAAGAGACGACCCTCCCGACATGCCCTGAAGGAATCGATGAGCATCAAATGCCACGGGCAGGTCACTGACCTCACGTATGAGGCCCCTGTGACCGACCTTGCAGCTCTCGCTCACCTCGGCCCGACCCCGTCGGTGTCCAGCGGCTGTGACCCACAGCAATGGATCCATCCTGTGAGCCGGGGACGGCACCATCACCGGGGGTAGCTGCGAGGCTGAGGACATGTGACACCGTCTACGGAGGGTCGCTGCCAAGGCTGGACACGTCAATATTCGGAGAACCCTAGAAAACGTCCATGCGCATGGCCTCTGTCTCGCCAGCCCGCTGCCCCGGGTGTGGCTAAGCTGTGGGGGGACCACGGGCCAACCCAGAGCAGGACCGCCGCCCCCTCGCTGGGGATGACGCACTGGGCTGTCAGACAGCCACGGGCATTTCTGCATAGAAAATGTATGTCATGACTTTTCCAACAACCCAATAGGCCCCATTTCCTTTTAAAATGGCCAGGTGTACCTGCACTAACCAGAGAGAGACAGAGAGACGGGGAGATAGAGAAAGCACCTCTGGTGAGGCATGGCCATGCTGCAATCCCTCCTCCTCCATCCATGCTGGAACTGGGGCATGTGTGCACTCACACCTCACGTGTGCTTCAACCTTCCGGGGTGGAGCACCGAACTGCAGTCAGCCACGGGCACCTGCCTTCCTTAACCCTACGGGGACAGCCTGAGCCACCTTCCCCTACGTGAGTTCTAAAGCAGGAACCCCACTCTTGGACGCCTCTTCCTCAGGTTCACAGACCACTCACATGTGTTCTCACCCCGCTCACGTGGGATGAGGACGGGGAGGGGACCCAAGGCCTCGGCACTCAGGGAGCCCAGGCATCCAGTTCACGCGACTGAGTGGGATGGAGCCAGCCTCCCAGCGCCCAGCTCCACATGCTCCTGGTCTCCTCCGCCTGGCACCCAGAGACCCCCACCCTGTGCCTGGTGCTCAGAAGGAAAGCGCCGAGCAGGCTGTGGCACGGCAGCCGCACCCCGGCGCCGGGTCTGAGATTCGGGTACGCCACCGCTGTGTACACCAGCCAGGCTGCAGACTGAGGGGGGCCCATCTTCACCCAGTGTTCGCTGATCTGTGCTGCAGCCAGTCAGTCACCTGCACTGTTTTCAATGAACCGAGGTCAGCTCCCGGCCGGCAACTGGTCCCTCCCCTCGCCTTGCCCGCCTCTCGGTTATACACGCCAGCCTTTCTAGCAACCATTTCCGGGAGCACATCTCTGGGCAACTGGGACTCTGTCACCTGGGCGACCGTCCTAAGCCCTGGCAGCTCAAATAAATGATTTTCATTTCACTGATTATGCCTCTACCTGTTTTTTAGGTTGCTATTTGAATGCCTCAAGTACTTCCAAACACCCTCACAGGAGAGGTCGCCGGGTCTCAGCACCTCTGCACCATGAACGCTAACGCGGCAGCTCTAAAACCCATAACGCGTCAGCCATCGGCCCACGGCCCACGCGCTCACCCTCCGCAGGCTGGGAAACATCGTCAGAGCTGTGAGGGTGAGCGGGCTGCAGGGACGCGTTTCGTTCTAGGCAAACAGGAAAGAAAGTTTCTGGACTACTGGTCAGGCCGAGTGCCAAGCCGAGAGCGAGCGTCCACCAGCCCCGGGAACAGAGGTGACCAGGTGGCAAACGCACTGGAGCCAAGCGGAGGGGCCTGGTGAGGGAGTGCCGTTTGGTCTCTGGTGAAGGACCGCAGACTGCCCAGCGCCAGCAGCTGCACCACGGCGATGCAGACTCCAGTCTGGACGTGCGCTTGTTCTAGCCGGCGCTCTCAGCCCAGCCCCACCTGGTGCCCCCGGCGCCCGCTCTGCCTCCCTCCCTGTAGGCACCTTCTGCCACCACTCTTTACCCCTCCTCCCCTTCCTTCAGAATCGGTTTTGCACGGTTAGACAGCAGGCACCGTCCTGGCAGGCACTGAGACACCAAAACGCCACCTTCCTCTCTCCTGCTGCTGCTTGTCTTTCTTTTCTGTCTTTCCCTTCCCCTTTTCTCTCTTTTTTTCTTTTTTCTTTTTTAAAGTTTTTTGCCATAGGGTCGTGTGCTCACCAGAAGGAGAAAGAAAGTGAAAGCAAGAGAGAGAGACAGAGAGAGCAAAGTGAGAAGTCACCCCCAGAAGGGACGGCCACACCATGATCCCGTCTCCCTTCTCCTCCCGGGATTCTGGGCACGCACACACGTGCCCAGCGTGATTTGCCAGCTGCCGTCTCCAGGACACGTCCCTGGCGTTCCTCTTGCAATTGTGTGTCTTTCGCTTTGCTCTATCTGTGAGCTTCACGACGGCCCAGAGGTGGCTTAGTTGAGGATATTCCCAACAGGGAAGGAAAGTGCATGTGAAGAAGGCAAAGAGGGGCAGCGGACAAGGAGGGCAGGAGAAAGTGGAAGGACTGGGGTCACCCGGGGGCCTGCAGTGGTCTCTCGGGCACCTCTTCCATTCCCTGTCTCCACTCCACAGGCAGGGCCCTGTCCCCACTCCGCAGGCAGGGCCCTGTCCCCGCTGGTCCCACAGCCTCTCAGGATGGGGGAGACTATTAGGATGAAGACGCCTATCCGAAGTAAATGAGCCGTGGCTAAAGGAATTTGCAAGCAGATTCTTCAAGGGAGGGGATAAGGAAAGAAGACTCCAATCGCGGCCTGTTTAATGGCCTGCCCTCAGTGGAGAGGGAATTAGGAATAAGGTCCATGAGCGGCTCTTCTCGGGGGCGCTTCTCCTCCCCCATTGCTTTCCTACCTACTGAAGCCAGACCCGACCGGACAAGTTCGTTTCAAAATCCTCAGGTTGAAAAAAATCACAACAAACACCAAATAAATAAAGGCTTTGCTAATGACCCCAGAAATCTGCCCCCACAAACCACTCCTCATGTGCACGTCGTGCCCCCTCAGCGAGCACCTGGGTCCTGCAGGTGGGGGGTCTGTGTCATTTCAGCACAGTTACCAGAAAGGTGCTGTTCATATCATATCTACACGAGGACTCCAGAAAGGCCGTGGAGAAATGGAATTGAAATGTGAGTTCACATCTGCGTGAAAGATTTTGAAATCCATGCCCACGTTTTTCATATACGTTTCTCCGATTTACTTTTTAAAGACCCCTCCCCTCACATGATCGTTAGCCTGCTCACGGCGGCCTCACCCGAGGTCAAGTGCAGGCTTACATGCCCACGAGCAGAACTTGGGGTTCTTCACAAGTTTGCTGCAAGTCAGTCCCAGTAAACTGGATTCAAGGGAATTCTAAAAACCCGGGACTGGGGACCACCTGAAAGAACATTCTGTTCCAATCTCCAAACCCCACCTGAATACCTCCCACACTGAGCAGCCCAATGTTGGCTGGCTTCAAGTCCCAGGCACCTGCTGTGCTTCCCAAACAAGAGTTAACCTCTTCGGGCTGAGCCTCCTCCTCCCAAAGACGACCCCTTCCTGGCTTACGGTAGTCTAGGCAAGAGAGTATCCACCAGAAATGCATGTTTTTTTTTTTTTTTTTTTTTTTTTTTTTTTTTTTTTTTTTGAGAGGTTTTTGCTATAGGGCGCGTGCGCTCGCCAGACAGACAGAGAGAGACAGAGAGATAGAAAGCGAGAAATCACCCCCCAGGGGGGATGGCCACGCCGCAATCCCTTCTCCTCCATTCTCCTCTCGGGATCTTGGGCACGCACGCACACGCGCCCGGCGTGAGTTTAAGCCGTCGGGTCCGGAACTCGAACCGCGGTCGACTACGTGGGAGTCCAGCGACATAGCCATTACGCTGTTTTTGTTTGTTTGTTTGTTTGTTTGTTTTTGGAGAGGTTTTCACTATAGGGTGCATGTGCTCGCCAGACAGACAGACAGAGACAGAGAGACAGAAAGCAAGAAATCACCCCCCAGAGGGGACGGCCATGCCGCAATCCCTTCTCCTCCATTCTCCTCTCGGGATCTTGGGCACGCACGCACACGCGCCCGGCGTGAGTTTAAGCCGTCGGGTCCAGGACGCGAACCACGGTCGACTACGTGGGAGTCCAGCGACATAGCCATTATGCTAACTGCTGGTTCCCCAGAAATGCATGTTAACATCAAATGGAACGGAGTGGCCAGATGGAGTAAGTGCAGAGGGAGGACACTAACAGACGAGCTGCCCGTACCTGAGGGTAGCAAAATGTTTCAAGAACAGTGGTTTTCGTGCTTGCATGTGACAAAGTTATCCTTTACATTTATGAGAAAGCTTTAGGCAAAAGTATCTGGTTGGGAACCAGCAGTTAGCGTAATGGCTATGTCGCTGGACTCCCACGTAGTCGACCGCGGTTCGCGTCTCGGACCCGGTGGCTTACAACTCACGCCGGGCGCGTGTGCGTGCTTGCCCAAGATCCCGAGAGGAGAATGGAGGAGAAGGGATTGCGGCGTGACCATCCCCCCTGGGGGGTGATTTCTCGCTTTCTGTCTCTATGTCTCTTTCTGTCTGTCTGGCGAGCGCACGTGCCCTATAGTGAAAACCTCTCCAAAAAAAAAAAAAAAAAAAAAAGTATCTGCTGAAACAATAATTCCTTATAATCCAGGAGTCACTTCCATCCCTCCAAGACTGAAGTCAATTAAAAAATAAATTTAAAACTAGTATTTGCCTCTAACTTGGGACTAGAGGTGACCTCAGCACAATGATTAATTTCTTCCCTTTTGTGTCCAAATAAGTCGAAGACTTAAGCTCTACCTTAAGCGGGGCTATGAGCCAAGGGTATGATAACAGTATGCGCGTGTTTGCTTCCGCTACCAGGCCGATAGCTTTTGCTACAAAGGCAATAAAGCTTGAAGACCCTTCCATATTATCGACCCAGCTTTGATAATGGTGTGGCACAGAAGTACAGTCTGTGAATCACAACCACACATGACCAGAGCAAGAAATCTCATCTTACTCAACCTATTTTTAACAACTTTAATATCAAGTAAAGTTTCTTATTTTTTTGTTAAAATGTTCCCTGTAGAGCAAAGGCTTTAGACCCTAACATAAGGAGAATGACAGGTCACAGGAGGAATTGTGGAAAACCACGTGCAAAGAGAGGAGACTGAGAAGACCAGACCTGCCAAAGGAGTCGCTGCCGGCCCTGAGCACGGTGCCTTTCAAACACCGGGGAGCTGACGCCGAGAGAGTCCCAGCCGGCCAAATACTGGGTCATTGGGAAAGTCATGACATATTTTTCTGTTTTCTTATGCAAAAATGTGACATGACTTTTCCGACGACCGAAAAAATCAGCACAGAGAAATTCCCAGCCAGGTAGCGCCCATTTTAAAGAGCAGCTGTGGGCCAGCCCACGCTGTGGTGGTTAAGGTGGCTGGATCCCACATGACTAACTGCCCAGTTCTAGTCCTAGACCCGGTGACTCGAGAAACACTGCGCGTGTGTGCATGCATGCCCAAAGTCCTGAAGGAGGGGACAATGGAGGAGAAGTGATTGCAGCATGGTCACTCCCCACGGTGGCAGAAGTGCAGAACTTCCACACTTTCCCTTTGTCCAAGGAGTGCATATGTCCTCGGACAAAATTGAAAGGAAAACAGAAAGGGCACTTGTACGTCACTTTGACTTGTGACAGTCAGGAGAGGCACACAGGTGGTGTCAGGTAGCTGTGGTCACAGATGAGGAGACCCAGCACTCAGAGGTCGCTGAGTTGCTGGAACCCACGCTGATGGTCAGAAGCAGAGTCCCAAGAAGGTCCAGGGTTCCCAGCCCAGTCTGCAAACATTTCCAGGAAACTGAAACAGGAACAGGAAGCACGTGACAGGAGACGGAAGTGAAATTCTCAGTGAGATTGTGCTAAATGCACGAGCACTTCCAGTGCCTGGGTTTGGGGGTCTGCAGAGTGGTGTCCCCACCACGGAGAGCCGCACCTCACACTCCTGGCAGAGGGGATCCTGATGCTGCAGGGAGCAAAGGCGAAGACGCTGAAAACCAGCAACCCTCACTGGATCTGAGAACCGAGGTCACAGGACAGGTCATGACTGAACACTACGAGGAGAGTCCGGTGGGTGCGATCACAGCTCGCCACGGGAGGCCGTGCACAAGTCACGCAGGCATCACACCGCTTCGTGGAGGCGACCTGAGCATCGGAAAACGCTGGAGTGTGAGGGCTCAATTCTTTTTATGCACAGTTTAGCAAAGCTGTTTCTGAAGAAATATATCATGCTAGTTAAATGATGGTCTACTCTAAAAGTATAAGCTCTTCTCTATTATTAATAATGTGATTTTCCTTTAATTTCCTGGAAGTAAATATTATATATGCTTTCTTTAAAAAGAAAATAATTCAACTGTTCCTCTGCTTGAGAGAAAACACTTTTGGAAAGAAGAAATGTCTATAAACAAGCTCTACCCACTGACCGATGGCCTTCCCAAGCCCTGAGCACTGAGACTGAGCATCGTGCCTGCCCAGCCCCGGGCCTCCCCACGCTGAGAGGCCGGTCTCCCTCCCGTGTCACTAGCACATTCTGCAGGCTCTTCTCATATTCTTCAGGGAAGAAGACTCTCCATAACACAGGAAACAAGGAGCACGTATGTCAACCTACACCCACTGCCCCCCTGGGTACTCTACTCTCCCCGGCCCAGAGCTTCAGCAAGTGTGGAGACACTACAGTACTGAAACCCTTGCACTGGGAAAAGAGGCTGCAGTATCTCCCCGTCCCAGTCCAAACCTTTCAGAAGTCACTGAACTAGCAGAGCTCATGAGCCCTAACTGAAGAACATGGGTCTTAAACAGAAGCTGCCGGAGAGCCAAGCAATCATGCTCGCTGCCCACATTTGTACCTCCTTCCCTGCATCTTGGGGCATGGCTTGGGGACTTTACTGAGGCAGCTGCCCGCCAACGAGTGTATTTTTCTATTGAATTACAGACCTAAGAAAGGATTTAGAATCATCTGGCATTTCGATTCATCCCACCTCCCTTATCATCTTCGAGCTCAGAAAGAGTCTCAACTCATCGGCTAGGCGAGCCCCATGAATCATGCCCGGCAAAGCGAACAAAGCAGCCCCCATGCAATCTTCAGAAAAGACAGATGCAAAGGAAGCTGCCAGGTTAGCCTCTCTGACTGCCAAAGAAATGCCAACTGATTACACCCCACGAGAAAGGGGGACAGATGGACGGACGCGACTCGTGGCATTAGCCTATTTGCTTCTGGGAATTGGAACTGGGGAGAAAATGCCAAGTATTTACCCCTAGGCTTCACCAAGGTAGGGGCTGGGTAATAGTGTTGATTATTTCTTGCTAAAAGATGTATCTATTCTTCATGACATATTCTTCCATTTCTTTTGTGAACTGGCTGTAAATACCAGAGTAAAACCTATTAGAATTCAGTTGGATGCTGTGTACCCACACTCAGAGAATGACAATTATAATACATTTATAGAATACTGCTCTCTGAATATAAACAACACAGTGACAAGGGACCCACAACAAGAAAAAAGAAAAAGAGAGTCTAAAATGTAGAACAGAGAAAAATGAAGAAAAGAGAATATATCCAAGAAAGAAGAGGGAGGAGAAATGGTGGAAGAGGGTCTGATGGGAGGCCTGGTATTTATGGGGCTAATCCTCCTTTTTAAACTCACGACTTTCCCTATATCTCCCCAAAGACTCCCGCAGAGCTGGCGTTAACAGATGCATGTTTATTCTTCCTACACTCAGCTGTCAGAAACTTCATCTGTTAAAATGGTAGTTTCAAGGACTGTGAAAGAGAAAGCTGATATAGTAAATCTGCTTCAAGAACCTCGACAATAATGGCAACAGCATAACTTTGATTTCTGAGTGAGTTATACTGAACCTCTATGTAATAGTGACATAATTGCCAAATTTAGATTAAATCATTAGAATTTCAACAGAGCTAAGAACAAAAACGAATGTCATCCCCTATACAGTGTGATGAGGGTTTGAGTTTACAATAAGCTAATATATCAAAACAATGGGAAAAGGAAAAACAGAAACGAAAGTTAATTGAGAAGCAGGGATACAAATATATGAGGAATATTTGCTAGAGTGTAAGAAGAAATTTACATCAGGTTAAAAAGCATCTGTACAGCAAAAGAAACAATAGAGTGAAGAGACAACCCTTGGAATGGGAGAATACATTTGCAAACTCTCTCAGACTAGGGACTGATAACCAAAATATACAGGAAACTCAAGCAGCTTATCCACAAATAATAATAATCAATCCAATTAAAATACGAGCAAATGAATGGACCATACAGCTCTAAGGAAGATATATGAACAGCCAAAAAGCATATGAAAAAATCCTCAACATCCATTTTCATAAGGTGATGCAAATCAAAACCACAATGAGATACCACATTACCCCAGACAGAATGATGAAGATTAAAAAATACAGAATGGTAAATGCTGATGAGGCTGTCATGAAAAGGGAACTCTCCTACTCTGTTGGAGAACAATACAGAGGTTTCTCAAAGACCTAAAAATAGAATTAGCATATGATCCAGTAGTTCCACTTCTGGGTATCTACCCAGAGGGTAGGAATACACTCAGTCAGAAAAACATATGCATGTCCATGTTTATTGCAGCATTATTCACAATGGCTAAGACATGGAACAAGCCCAAATGTCCAAGAACAGATCAACGGACTGAAAGAGTGTGGCACATATACACTATGGAATACTACTCAGCCATAAAAAACAATGAGACCCTGGAATGTAATAAAAAGTGGATGAATATGGAAGATTTACTGCTATTTGAAGCAAGCCAGACTAAGAACGAAAGGCATTGTGTGTTCCCTCTTAATATATACTGAATGTCTGTACTCCATGGCAGAAACTGAAAGTTGGAAGGCACAAAAGCATGAAAAGCCATTGTGGATACCAGAGACAATATGGGAAAAGGGTGGGAACTGGGGAGGCGGAGGGATGGAATCAAGACTGAAAAAAAAGAAGCAAAACATTCAATGGACCAAAAAATGGAAAATTATCTATTGATGGTAATGTGCATGGTGATTTCTTTGACTGGACTAACATACAGGATATTCAGACTGAGGAAATTCATTTTCAATGTTGTAAAGATATACAGTGGCTGAATGTAAAAAAATAAGAAAAAGAAAGAAAAGAAGGGATTTCTAGGGTTGGGATCAGTGCCCACTCCTAGCAGAACAAGACCCACAGGACAAGAGGTAGAATGCACAGAGGTCTTGCCTTGAGAATGAGGAATGACCTCACCTAGACTAAGCAATGCTCCAGTCCTGCCTAGCCAACATCAGTAAGACCCAAAGGATAAACTATTTCCTAGTCACTTGTGTCTCAAAATAAAGGACAAGGATTATTTGTAGGAAGATAATAATATCTAGCACTCAAAGTTAAAATTCACAAAGTCTGTCATCCAAACAGAGATTGCGAGGAAGTAAAGAAGTATTAAAATACAACCCGTGTGCTAGCCAGTGGCATGGTGGCTGCGGTGGCTGAATTCCACATGGCCAACTGTACAGTTTGAGTCCCGGACCCAGCAGCATGAAAAAAACACCGGGCATGTGTGCATGTGTGCCCAAAATCCCAAGAAGAGAATGGAGGAGAAGGGATTACAGTGTGGTCACCCTGGTTGGGGGTGATTTCTCATTTTCTCTCTGTTTCTGTCTCTCTCTGGCAAGCACACACACCTAAAGCAATTTTTAGATAGAAATTCATCAATGAGTCAAAATGGAACAGGCACAAAACTGAAGAACAAACAACAACAAAGCTGTTAGGATTAAAGACAAAGACATTGAAAAAGTCATTGCATCTTTATGTACTCCAAGGCTAAGATATGGAACATTAAGAAAAACAAGATTAAATTTCTAGAAATAAAAACTACCATAGCTTCCATGAAAACCATATGGACAGAAATAACTGTAGACTAGACAGTGCAAGAGAAAAGAGGAGTGAATTTGAGGGTATAAAAGTAGATACTGATCAGGGCCGGCAGGTGGCGTGGTGGTTAAGGTGCTGGACTCCCACCTGGCTGACCCCGGTGTGAGTCCCGGACCTGGTGGCTGGCTTTCTCACTTTCTCTGTCTCTCTTTGTCTCTCTCTGGTCACACTGAAAAATAATAACAATAAATAAAATTAAATAAACAATTCAAAAAATAAAAACTCCTCAAAATAGAATACAGAAAGGAAAGAAATGAGAAATAAAGACAGCATAAGTAAGCTTTTTTAATTGAATGAAAATAAAACCCAACAGATCAAACTGTGGGGTAGTACCTGTACTTAGGCACATTTACAACCTCTTATGTCTTATGTTAAAGAAATTTTCAAATCGATATCCTTAGCGTCCACCTTATAACTGAAAAAAAGAAGATCCAATTAAACCCAAAGTAAGAGGAAGAAAGGAAATAATGAAAACCAGGTCAGAAATCAAACAGAAAACACAAACAATGTAGAAAAAACAAGGGAGCTAGAAGTCGTTTCTTTTAAAAGATCAATAAAGTTTTACCAGACTGATAAAAAAAAAACAAACCTGAAAACGAAAATGAGCAGTACCAGGAAGGAGAGGCACCACCGCTCCCAGCTCTGCACACGTTACTAAAGGAGATCAGAGACTGACGAGCAACTTCGTGCTGGTATGTTCTGTAACTGAAAAGCAATGAACACGTCCTTAAGGTACTCAAGGGGCAAACTACCAAACCTGGTTCACGAAACGATAGGTAATGTGAATAACCTTATACCTATTAAAGAAATTTTATTTTTCCTTAAAAACCTTTCCACAAAGGAGAGCTCAGTAGTAAATTCCACCAAACATATAAGCAATAGGTAACATCAATTCTACGACAACTGTCACAGACTACCGACAAGTAAGAAGGTTCTGAGGTCAAAATTATGGTGACAGCTAGATCACAAAGAAATGACAAGAAAAGAAGCCTACAGATCAATAGCCCTCATAAATATTCATGCCAAAGTTCTAAACAAAATTTTGGTAAATCGAATCTAAGTACATAGAAGAAAGATAATACATCTTAACCAAGTTGGGTTTATCCCAGCAATTGAAGATAAGTTTAATATTTTAAAAAAATCAATCAATGTAATTAAACATATTATCAAAAGAAAAACCATTATGGTCATCTCAACAGTCATGGGGAAAGAACTGACAAAATTCAGCAGCCGCTTATTTCATTAATATTATTGTTATTATTTAAAATTTGGTAGAGCTATGTGTGCTCACCAGACAGAGACAGGGAGACAGATGGCAAAGGAGAGACACCGCCAATGGGGCCAAGTCACACCCAGTCTCTTCTCTTCCAGGGTTTGGGACACATATGAGCTTGTGCCTAGTGTGTTTTCCAAGCCCCTGGGATTTGAGCAGTGCACCCCTGCCACAGGGGCCCTGGCCAGACCTGGCAGCCTGGGCCACAGCTGAGATGGCCACGGAGCACGGCACCAGGAGAGGGGAGCAGAGGCCGACGGCAGTCCTGACTGTGGGTCCTGAGGCCCACAGGCGTGCTGGTGTATCCCCTGAAACCACCGGTCCCCAAACCCCCGCACCCTGGGCCGGGATAGAAGAGGCAGCCTTGAAAACCTTGGAAATAGTCATACAGTGAAATACTGCTCACCGATAGAGAATAAACGGCCGTACTCACGCAGACGTGGGTAAATCTGAAACTACTGCGAGTGACCCTCTGGACAGCAAGGATCTGCACTATGAACTTTAACTTTCTGGGAAACTGCTCAGCGCAGGCAGGAGGCGGGAACAGACTGGAAGGCAGTGGTCGGAGAGGCAGGCGGAGCACCCTGGGCTGGTGGGCCCGCTCCTGTGACGGGGTGACAGTGCCACCGAGGACATATGTGTCAGACCTCACCACGACGCACGGCGCCCGCCTGGTGAATCCGATTCTGGTGGAGGAGAGCAGCCAGGAACGGAATGAACGACTGAACAATCCCATGGCTCCTGGCACTGGAGAAGGCGACAGCCACGTGGGAGGAAGGACGACCGGAGGGGAGAGCTGTTTTAAATGCAGGAAGTGCTCTTTGACACAGAGGCATTTGAAAGTGGATTTGAATTTTGAGAAGTGAGCGGGGTGCAGCTGAGGAGTGAAGCCGCTGGGCGGTCTGGCACAGAGTGCCTGTGAAGACACGGGGACCACGGCCTTCGTGCACGGAAGAGCAGGAAGGGCCAGAGGCCCTCCACAGGGAGAGCCCCGGAAGGCGGACGGCAGACCTGGGAGGACATGAAGACTGAGAGGAGCTCAGCAGGGCTTGCAGAGGGAGCAGGACGCAGGGCCTGCAGTGGTCGCCCCTCCGGAGGGGAATGCAGGGAGCGGGAGCCGGCAGAGGGCCCACGAGAAGTCGGCGACGCTGTGGGGAGGGCGGGGCCAGAGGGCCGTGCGAGGCCCCATACGCAGATGCTGCAGGCAGCGAGCTCAGGCCGCGTAGACGAGGCCTAGAGGATAAGGACGAGCCAGGAGCCAGTGACGCCAGGCTGTTTCAGACCGTTTTTATTTGCTTCACTCAGACTCTGGAGTGTGGGTGGAGGTGGCTGCTCTGACGAGGTCCCTGGCCCAGAAAACCCGACTGCTAGCCGGCAAGCAGAGCGAAGACCAGGAGAGGGAACCTGGCATTCTGTTCAGACACGGGGTGGGCTCAGCGGACAGCCCGGGCAGCGGCACCTCCGGCCCACGTGGGGAGGGTCGGGGTGTGCCCCGGGACCTCCCTGAGCACAGCCAGTGCCCACCACCCACCAGCCGGGACCGAGGCAGCTCACGCCCTGAAAACACTATTTGGGGTGCCTGTCTCTTCCTTTTCCTCTCACTCTCTCGGTCTCTCAGAGAAGACACAAGTGAATAAACTTACAGAGAAAAACTCCCGTTAAGAAAGGCACGCAGAATACCCAGATGTGTGACCTTGGGCAGTGCACCTAAGCTGCCAAGTCTTGGTTTCGTCACGGGGAGTCTCAGACTGGCCCTACCGTTCGGGCTGTGCTGAGGGTGAAGCGAGAGAGGCAGCGGCTCAGTGTCGGGAAGGCCGTGATCTGCCAGAGCGAGGTAGGACTGCCCTCGTCCCCACTGTTGGGGGTCGTTCCACGGGCGTCGGAGCCGCCCAGGCTGTCCCTGGCTCCCCGCAGTTCCAGGAACTCTTGTCAAATGCAAATCTGAAGTCCAGTGGGCCACCAAGTTCTTAGAGGATGCACCAAGAACAGAGGAAGAAAACAGCAGCCGCTTCGAGGGGAGAAGACACGCATCCCAAAAAGAGGCGTGCAAGAAGTCACAGCCCAGAGCAGCCAGGCTCAGGGCAGGACGCCGGCCAGATGCGTGTGTGCGAAGGGCCGGCCACAGTGTGGAAGGTCGGCGGGGCCGTGGGAGCTCCTGAGACCAGGCTGGAGGGGCCTGAGGATTCGGTGAACGCCAAGACCAGCCAGCTGTTACCACCACCCTGCCACTGAGCACAGAAGGTGGGGACAGGCCAGTCATCAGAGACTGGGGAAGTCTGAGGGAAGGGCAGGAGGACTGAGCGGTGTTGTCTCTCTGAGTTGATTTATCTATGTCTTCCATGAATGAAAGAGACACAGGCAGGCAGGCAACACCCCACAGGGTCTGACCCAACACGCCATGACCCACCCCCAGAGCCGGGGCGCACGGGTGGCAGCATGCTCAGAAAGGCCTCTGGACGTGAACCAGAACCTTAGCACGTGGGTCAGCCTCGCAGAGAGTCACGTGTTACCACCGTCCCACCACTCAGACCCCTGACGCTGCCCTGTCTAGGCTGTAAAGCCCCCTCTGCATGCAGCAGGTTCTCACAAGCTTCTTTCCAAGAACCGAGCAGGGAGCAGAACAAAGCAGGGTGGTCAGAGGACGCTTCCCTGCAGCTGCGTGTGGGGTGAGCTACAGCCAGGAGGGAGAGGCGAGGAACCACGCGATGCAGCAAGCCCCAGCCGAGATGCCCGCGTAGGACAGTCTCTGGGAACCAGGGCTCACGACGTAGCGCCTGGTCCTTGTGTCGAACTATGAAACCACAACCAGGAATCCTGACCTCTCTTACCAGCCCTGAGCCCACGGACAGGGTACTGAACCGGAGCCGGGTGAGATGCGCACATGTGGGCTGTGGGCACGGCCTGGCTGCACTGGCCCTGTGAGAACGCGGGGTCCCGTGTGCTACGTGGTTGCGCGTCTTCACTGCCTGCCTCATCGGTTGCTTTATGTGCAGGTGCGTTCCCGCTTCCGAGTCAGCTCCTAAAGGCATCCCAGTCTGGCAGGTAGGCCGTGTTCATTACACCTCTTTAATAATGTGTAGGTGTGCCCTGGACATGCTATAGATCGCTCTGAAATTTCCAGGCCTGCTACACCTTCCAGATACAGAAGTCAAACCACACGCAGGAAAGCCATGTCCAACACGACCGCTGTGAAAACAGGCTGCTTTCAATGAGGACGGAAGCTGAGCCGCGCCGGAATTCCCACCCCTCCCGAAGCACACCGCCCAGCCGCAGCTGCACACAAGCCGGTCGATATCCCCACTCGGGGGAAGGAACCGGCCAAGTCTCATCTTCGAAAAAGAAGATCGTGATTGATTTTTCTCCTAAGAGCCCGGAGGGTACAAATTGCAAAATAGCTTTCAGCAACGGAGTGCAACAAGCTGGCCCTCCTCCCACAGAGGCAGCTGTGTGGGTGAGTAGGGCAGCGGGGACAGAGGGAGAAGCCCCCTGCAGAGTACAGGAGGCAGGTGGGGCCTCAGGAGGCGGCTGGCTATGGTGCCCAGGTCACCTTTCAGGGAGCTCCGGCCCTGGAACCGCCCGCTGGGCCTTCTCCTCTGAACCACGGCACATGCCGGTGACTTGGAGCAAAGAGCCGGTCTCGTCACCACCCACCCCTCATCGTCCTCCCAGCCCCCATGACGGATTCACGCTCGGGGAATTGTGGCGACATGGCCGAGGCTCCCAGTCACTGTCCGGTGCTCCAGCCTCGAAGCCTGTCACCACCACCCCCGGCTTTTCATGGCCTGCCCCACATCAACTTGCGAATCCCATCCCCCTGGGGGCCTCCTGTGGGTTCTCCCTGTAGCCGTCCCATTCTGTTTCCTGGAAAACCACCCGCAGTCCAGTCGCCAGCTGCTTCTCTCGGTGCGGCCAGCCCACAGACGCCACGCGGCCCTCCCAGCTCGATGACATCGCCCAAGTGCCAAAGCTCGACGACTGGGCGACGTGGATCGCATGTCCGGTGAATGCCACATGGCCTGCCCCAACGGCATACTCGTCATCCCAGCATGACGCAGGGTCTCCAGGGGAAGCCCTGCCCCAAGTCTAAACCACACCTACCCGACGAGACGCACACAGAACCAGAGCCCCACGATTTACAGGACGGCTCACCGGAGTGCCCACTGAACGGTCCCAACTGCCCCTCGCCCCATCTCTCCCTCGTACCCAGCACGTGTAATAAATACTTCCGCTTCTCCCTGGGTGCGTACTGTTTCCTCTGGTTTTCTCTTTCTTTAAAAAAACATTTATTTTTTTCCATGGAGGAGAACTAGAGTCAGAGATGGGTATCCCCCACAGAGTCCCACCCCTGGTCTCAGCTGGCCTGGAGCGCAGACAGCTCAGGGAAGTCCCAGGAGGGATTTGAACTCGGGTGCTCCCGAAGGTACCGCTGCCTTACCGCTGTGCCGGCCAGCCCCTGCCCTGTGCTCTTCCCTCTTCCTTTGGAACAGGGCACCTCTTGTGAGCGGGGCTAGATTTCAGTCTGGTGTCTAGATTTGATCTGCACAAACAAGACTTCCACAGCCCGGTGTGGTATCAAGTCCAGTAATCCAAACACATGTGGCTCGTGGGCCAAGACAGAGATCCTGACCCTCAGTGATGTCCCCGCTGTCCATCGCCAGGAGACGGGCAGTTCTACTTATCGGCCTGAGGGTTTCTGCAGTCGGTTTTCATGCAACTCTAGTTTGGTCTCATCTTTCCCCTTTACCCGCTTTGGAAAAGAAAAGCAACCAGCCTGGGGCAGGCTACGGTAGCACATACATCAGCACCACGGTCAGTGCGGAGCAGGCCCACGGTAACAGGTACGTCAGCACCACGGTCAGTGCGGAGCAGGCCCACGGTAACAGGTACGTCAGCACCACGGTCAGTGCCTTTCTGGACAGTACGGACGAGGTGAGCGTGACTCGGCTGTTCTGCCCCGTTCTCATCAGTACTCTCGTCCACAGCATCCCCCAGGACATAGGGAGGGTCCCCCTCGGCCATGGCAGCAGCTTTTGGACACCCACCATCGTCACCCTCCCGAGGGGGCCAGAATGACTTTTCGAAGATGCCGACATAACCTGCTACTCCGGAAGCTGTGCACCTCGGCCTTCCGTGCCACCAAAGCCAAGCATCTGGGCTGCCGTGTGCAGCTCAGGAGCAGTGGATCCGATCTGACCCACCTCCTGGTCTGCCCTGCTCCCCCTGAGGCCACTGTGGGCAGGTTCCTTCCTTGTCTGAGCTGCCCCCCCCCCCCCACTTGCTGTCACCGGGCCCTCCGTTGGTCTCCTGGTTCCCGCCCTGGGGGCTGAGTGGACTGTCCCCCACGCTGCCCACCTGCATCGGCCTTGACTGTAGTGACCCTGGTCTGCACCTCTGCACCAAGCTCCCTGGCCTCTGCGCTGCATGGGGCACTGAGCACTGACGGGGCATGAACTGACCTTCAGGGACATCTGCCGAGCAGATGGGGACCGAGAGCACAGGGACGGCCCACACCGTGGACTGCTCCGGGGTCACACGCACACTGACACGTGGTCTTTCTCCCTAGGAACCCACGTTAGCACCCCGACAGGCTGACTGTGCCTGGTTTCCACTTCACACTTCGGATCAGGTATTACATGGAAGTCCACAGCACAGTGATTCAAACAAGCGTCGATCATTATTAAAATCATTAATATTCAAATTTTATTCACACTTGAATATGCTCAATTTTGCAACACCCGTGTGTAGAAGCTAAGTTTAAAATTCTGCTTCGAATGAGCAACAACACAAGCTATCAGAGGCTGGTACGGTCCAGCAACAGTGTTTGCAGGCTCAGAGGGGTGACGGCGCTGGCCCTGCACTGGCCCTTCTGCCTGGCACCGGCAGCCACCGTGAACTCGGCCAGAGCCTAAGCCTGGGTGCAAAGACTCTCGGAATGGTTGGTCCAGGTGGGAACTTCACAAACCAGTTCGAGAAATCAGACAGGGCTGGCTCTCAGCCTCATGGTGGAGGGAGCCGGATCCCATGTGGCCAATCCCCATTCAAACCCTGGCCCCAGCAGCTTGAAACACATGCTGGGCATGTGAGCATGAGCCCCAAACCCTTACAGGGTAGAGAGTGGGGGAGACGGGACTGCAACGTGTCCACGCCTCAGGGGGGTGCTTTCTCTCTCTCTCTCTCTCTCTCTCTCTCTCTCTCTCTTTCTCTCTCTCTCTCTCTCTCAATGAAAAACAAAAGGAAAGAAATCAGAGACAGTCGGAAGAGAAGACAAAGCATTAAATCCAAACATTAACCTCAAAAATTGCCCACACTGTGCAAGAAAAGCAGTCCAGAGCCATCCGGAGAGTACAGGTCCGTTTAAACCCAATGGCCTGAGACCGCGGCCCCACCAGCACCCAGCAGGCTGGAGCCGCGACGGCTGAGAAGATGAGGGGCTCACAGCTGCCCGCCCGTCCTCTTCTCGGCATTCTCCAGCGTGGGGGCAAAGACCACGGCACGGCCACCCAGCTCGGCGTTACCTTCCACGTGCCGACGTTCGCCCTGGACGAGAGTGTGCGGCCTCCTCTGCTCCCCTCTCTCTGCCACCCAGACTAGCTGTCCCTGCTGCCCATTTGATGAGCATGCATCTGGGACACCAGAAATTCGCTCCTTCAGGTGCTCCATCCTCAGCCCTGACTCCAATAAACCGCTTTCATTTCTCTTATGATGTCTCGGTCTTCTTTTTTAAAGAATTATTTATTAATTTTATTTATTATTATTATTATTATTATTATTATTTGCTATAGAACATGCATGCTTACCAGAGAGAGAGGGAGTGAGAAAGCAAGCTGTCATGTCCAGGACTTGAACCATGGTGGGCCATGTGGGGGTCCAGCACCTCAACCACCACGCCACCTGCCGGCCCTGCCTGTCTCCTGTTAAGCTGACGGGGCCATAACAGACACTGGCCGTCAGAACCTGTGTAGCCTGTCTCCCGTGTCACCGCTTTCTCCCAGGGCTGGTCACTGCACTTTGACTGCACGCTGTGGCAGAATTTGGGGTGTGAAATACCAGGGTGACAGGAAGTCAAGGTGCTGCGATTCAGGGAAATGAGACTGGGAAAGCAGGCACCATTTTCAAGTAGGAAGGGATGGGCAGTCGTATTTTTGAATTGCCAGAGAGACAAAGAGACAGAGGTCCCGCGTCCTCAAATGGGACCTGGTCACACCACACCCCTTCTCCATTTCTCCATACTCTTGGGATTCTGGGCACTCGTGCACACGCACATGCACCTGGCATGTTTTTCCAGACCTGCAGGGCTGCGATGTGGGCCGTGTTCAGCCATGACCAGTCAACTACAAGACCAGCCCTAAGAACAATGCTTTTAAAATCAGCAGCCGTCCAGTCTCCTCGCTCTGCCCGACGCATTCAACCAGCAGTACTTGCTTCAGGAACCCAGCAAATAATTCACACGTTATCCTATTACTTATTTTTAAATCTTCTTCGCGTGCACACAGAAAGCCAAGCGCATGGGCGCTGAGGATTTTCCACTTACTTCAAAAGGAACGACGATTCCTTGAAATGGAAACTGGAGTGGAAGAGATCGGAGGCGCTGCTGAGGAGTGGTGATGAGGCCTGAGAACTGCAGGAAATGAGCTACAAATTCAGAGCATGCTGTCGTGCTGTGTTTCAAAGATTGTATTTATTTTATTTTATCAGAAAATTTTAAAAAATTTAAAAAATTTTTTAAAAATTTTCGGTTTCATCACTGAGTCAATAAAGCACTCAAAGGCAGATGCAAAGGAGATCATGCCAAGAGGAAAAACTTATCCCAAGATTTCCAGTGGGAAGAAGCACTTCACTGTGCAGACCTTTCCTTCTTCCATTCACCAAGATGTCCCGCCAGCTGTCCTAGGGGGGCCGGACAGCTGACATAACTGGAATGCAATCTGTTTTTTTCGCTCATTCCCAGGACCCCAGGACAGTGACTTCACGTCAGGCAGAATGCGACCGCTCTCTACCTTAAGATATCTAGCACAGATTCCCAAGTGTCGTTCAATAGGGCCTCTATTCCTCCACTGAGAGCAGACCCCGAGTTCTCTGCTCATGAACAGCACATTAATGGGGGGTGGGCGCAGGTCTTGAAGTCTGCACAAATCGGCACGGGGTGAGGTCAGTAAAGCTACTCAACTGCAGAGAAGCCTGCCAAGGTCATTTGCTCGTTAGAGTCTTTACAAGAACACGCTATAAGATCTGTGTACTTTGAACAATTGTATACCTACCTTTAATGGTTCCTCCTTCGCCATAATCCAAACCTCCTGAACGCTGTGCTCTGCTTCACCGTGACACGCTAGTTCTCTCCCCCGACAGGCATGGGCTGTCTTAGCGAGTGACCCCTACCTAGGGTAGTGATTTTCACACTAAGAAATCCCATATCTGGGCATTCCTTAGCTATAATTTTGCAAAGAATGAAATACTTGGGTTTAGCTTAAGGAAATAATGACGTGCACCCATGGAGACAGAGCTGAACACTCGCCGGCGGGAAGTGGAGTGTGAAAATCTAGATGTGTACCTGGCCTCACAGCCACTGTCCTGGCATCCATGAATTCAAGGCACTGATCTATGAGGCCCGGGAGGGGGTGGCTTGGCTCCCAACACACCCAACAAACATCTCCCTGCGTTTCCACCTCGATGTTCGCTCAGAGCCTCTAGCTATGGCTCGTAAGTCACACTACCCACCAGGATGGCCATGAAAGCTCATCGAATATTCCAGTTCACCAGCTGAAAGTTCTGAAATGTTAGTTGGAAATCTTTAAGACTCAACTTGGCAAATGATGTAGGCCACGAAGAACGTGAAGAGTAAACACATGGGTGAGCGGAAATGCTTGCTGGGGGATGAAGCCGCCCCGAAGCCGCTCAACGTCGCCATCTCTCTCTTTGCCCAGGAGGAAAACCAATGCTCCAAATTCCGAACATGCCATTGGTTTTCCATGCAGAAAAGAAACGGATCCAGTGACCGACAGAAACCTGTGCTGGGGCCCCTGAATTCTTCTCGCTTTTAATGTTTTATTTGTTTTTCTTTCCTCATGATAGAGCATGTGTGCATGTGAGTTACGAGAGAGACAAAGAAAGGCAGGGCCCCTTCATGCAGTCCTGCAGTCCATGGATCTTGGGCATGCAAGGTCCAGGCTGACCAGGTCAGGGACGCGAGCTGCCGTCGCCCTGTGGAATCGGCTTCTCTCGAGCAGTAAACATCGCGCCATCTTCTGGAAATGCCACTTTCCTGAAACCCTTTTGCTTCTCTGTGCAAGGCGAACCAACACTCCCTGGCTCCTCTCCTCTGGGGCACCACCAAGGGGTGCACACGCCATGGTGTACCGAGCTGGCCAAGGCGGCCCGACACCATCGGCAGAGTGCGACCCTCGAGGACCCAGCCCACTTCCCATTAAGCCGTCCTATTGCACCTACTGCGCTCAGCAGACACCTGCAGAGCGGTGGTGGTTTCTTTTTTCTTTTTTCTTTTTGGAGAGGTTTTTGCTATAGGGCGCGTGCACTTGCCAGACAGAGACAGAAAGCGAGAAATCACCCCCCAGGGGGGATGGCCACACCGCAATCCCTTCTCCTCCATTCTCCTCTCGGGATCTTGGGCACACATGCACACGCGCCCAGCGTGAGTTTAAGCCACTGGGTCCGGGACGCAAACTGCAGTCGACTACGTGGGAGTCCAGCAACATAGCCATTACGCTAACTGCTGGTCCCCAGAATGGTGGTTTCTTAGGACAGGGCCTTTCCTGGTGTGCACACAGACATTTGGATTCTCGGAGGCACATGCAGGACTTGGGCTGATTGAAGAGACTCCTGGGCAGCTACCAGCAGCTGTAAGTCGGGCTGGTCTCCCAGACACGGGCAGAAGAGATAGCTCAGAGCTCCAAGACAACAAAGAAGCAAGCCTTCACCGCATGGCGGCTAACTGATAACAATGCTTGCATGCCAATTTCGGCTATCTTCAACTTTTTATTATTTATTTGCAAATAATTTCAGACTTACAAAAATGTGGCAAAATGAGTATAAAGACTGCCCACAGACCATTTGTCTAGCTTCCTCAAACTAGTTTTAACTGCAGGAGCATGATAGAAGCCAAGAAATCAGTGATGGCAGTGTATTAACTAGCTCGCGATTTTAATCCATCTGCATCTAGGGCTCCACTGTAGCCCCCCAGCATTGTTATAGCCAGAGAGCATGTGTGTTCACAGATAGAGAGGACATGCCCACAGGGCGTGCTCACGTCGCGACTCCTCTCTTTCTCCAATCTATCAGGAGTTGGGGCATGCACACACACGCACCCAGCATGTTTTTCAAGTAGCCAGGGCCAGGATTTGAACCACAGTCAGCCCTGTGGAATCTGGGCCCCTTACCCATCAGACTATGGAGCCCACCCCCACCCCCTCTCTCCCATTTGTGGATGAAATGGATAAGCTTCCGTAAGGCTCTGCTGGCCGCCTTCGATGCGAGGCCCCTCGTTCCCCTCACCTTCCATCACGTTTGCTTCAGCACTTTCCCCGCCTTCCGGACTGAAAAGCCTCTCCCATTTTCACGTGTGCTCCCCTCTCACGAGCTCCAGTCCATGTGCACACGTCAGCCCTGCTGCCGGCCCGTACTCAGCCCCGCGCACAGGCCAGGCTTTGTGCTGAGCGGGCGAGCCCTGTCCCAGAACCTGCTCACACAGCACGGCTCTGACGGGAGTCCCCTCGGGAAGGCCCACTGTGGGCGTCACAGACCCCGCTCACTGTGCACACGCCACACACGTAGCGGCTCAGCCACTCGCCTTTCCAACAGAAACTCAGAGTCTCTCGTTGTTTATGTTTTGCACACTGCTGGAGAGTGTGCGCACACTCACCAGGGAGAGGAAGAGCCAGAAAGCAGCCTCCGTGGGGCACGGTCACACTGCAGTCCTTTCTCCTCCGTCTCTCCCTCCTTTTGGGGTTGGGGGCGCCCGTGCACATGCAACCAGTGTGGTTTTTCAAGCCGCCAGACCTGGGACTTGAACGGTAGGCCACGTGGGACCCGGCTGCCCACCAGGCCACGGGTTTACCCACCAGTGGGCCAGGGCTGCCTGCTCCCGTCCGCAGTGCCGTCTGGTGATTGTGTGGTGTGAGGGAAGCCTGAGCGGCAGAGGGCAGAAGTGTTTGGACGGCTCCACTCCCTGACCTGGAGACTCACCGCACGGCTGCCTCTGATCACCTTCCTGACAGACACGTGGAGGACAGCCCTTCCCGGAGCCCCTGCCCAGAGCCCCTGCCCAGAGCCCCTGCCCAGAGCCCTCTCCACATCACCTGCCTTGGAGGAGCACAGACCTGGGGGGCCGTCCCCACGCGTCCTTCCTACAACTGCACCGGGCTACTGCCTGCTCCTGGAGGCCGGCAGCCCTAGCAACTCCTGCAGGGGAAGCCTCGGGGAAACCCGGGGTCTCAGGCCTCTGAGGACCAGGCTCCAAGTCCTGTGTGTGTGAGAAGGTCTTCTCCCAACAGCCCTGGTGGTGCCCTCGGTGTTCTTCCCCCGATGTCTGTGACAGCCCCTCACGTCCCCCAAGGCCAAGCTCAGGTGTCACCCAAGCAGTGGGCTTCCCCTGCGCACTGCTGGCCCCCCCCCAGCCTGGCTGTCTTCTGTGTGCACAGCACACGCGGAGAATCCCACGCTGGTCTTCACCTACACACTCAGGGACCGCCCCTCTCCCACGGGACACCTGCTGCGACGCCGCACGGCTTCCTCCATCCCCACTGCAGCCTCGGGACCTCCAGGGCTTGGACACGGGGCAAGCGTGCCAGTACTGCAGCACGGATGCTGGATGCTGGACTCACACGTGTTAACATGGATGTTGAGCCCATGCATGTAACTCATACATGACCTGGCCACATCTCCACACTGAAGGGAGGAGCCAGGATGTAGAAGAACCCCAGCATTTTATCTGCTCAACTGAGGAGTCCAGCCGATCATGCTCTGCCGTCTCAGCCAAGCAGACAGAGGGCTCTCCCCTGGGTCAGGTCCTGCTGCCTGGACCCTGATGCCTGCGGGTTCATGACGAAGAAGACATAGGGGAGGAAGATGGCAGCTCCCAGCAGACTCATGGTATCCCCGCCACCTGCCGTGTGTGTGACCATGGGCACGTCCCGTTCCAGGGAGGAAGCTAAGTCACGAGGCCCGAGGCCACAGAGCACCAGCGTCAGGGTGGGGCTGAGTGTGAGCAACCCTACTCAGGAGAGACCCTGAATTCTTCAGGTCATTCTGCTTCTTTGGAATTTTCTGGAACATGATAATGAACGGCCTGTTAAGAATCAGTGCAACATGGAAGGAAGGAGCCGGATGTCCAAGCAGTGACCCTCCATCTACCTGCGCTGGCCACACCAGAAGGCACGGAGTGCTCAGCCCCATCACCCTCAGTCTCCCGTGCATGAAACGGGTTAGTAATAAAGGCCTTCCCTCACAGGACCACCTAAGCAACAAATGAATTCCAGCACGCTTGGCACTCACAATAAAAGCTAGAAAGTTACTCTTACCAAGAACCATGAGTAAAATTTAGGTTTGACATTCAGCCTTATGCAGGCGATTTTTTCAGCTGCTACTGTGAAGTCTCTCTATTGTCAGCAACACACACGTGAACAATGTAATCTCTCGCTGTCTTTCGACCTTTCCAACAAATCTATGGCACTGTGTTTATTCAAAGGTCATGTACACGACGGACGTCAATTTCACAGTAGCATCTGTTTTAAAAATGAGATTATTTGTAGGACATATGTAACCTATTACATAAAACAATGAAGAAAATCACCTAACAGCAGCAACGTAATAGAAATAAACACAGAAGAAACAAACCAGCAGACACACACACAGTACTGCTTCCCACCGTGAGCTTCTCACGCTTTCCCCTGCATACACTACTCACCAGCATTGGACTCCTGAGTTTAATTAAACCTTTCAGAGGCTCTCCTGGCTCCCTGGACTTCACTTAGTTTGCACAGAGGAGCCCAACCTCATGGGCTCCTTTTGGGAACACACATGAAGCAAAGTGGATGCAAACCCACACAGGTGTGGAAACAGGACACATGGGGCTATTTTTACACCTCCTGTGGAACTTGACATTCATAAGATAATGGCCGTTTTCTCCCCACATCTGTTTTCACACTCACATTTTTATTCCTACATGTAATATTACACATAGTGACACTAACCACCAAGAGTTCATGTTAAAATTTAATAAACAAACATAGAGGGGACACTCAAGAAAAGTTGTAGACAGGAAATGTAGACCTTGCATAACATTTAGCACTGTTTTGATATAATGACAAAGTAACTTACCTCAATGATAATTAGGTGAAATGTTTACTGGTAACAAGGTCAATGTGCATTTTAGTAGGGTACAAAATAAAGGAACAATTTTTGATGGACAGATCAATCGACTGATGGATGGATGGATGGACTGATAGGTAGATAGACAGATGGCCAGATAAATATACAGATACATATCATATCCATGAATTAAACTTGTTTTTATACTCCAACTTACAGAATAACTATTCACTAATACAAAGACTTTCATCATGTTAATTTTTTTCAATAGAAGCTACTTAAAATCATATATGAAATGCCCATAGCAAACTTCATACTTAATGGTAAAAGACTGAAAGCATGTTGTCTGAGATCAGGAAAAAGGCCTGCTTTTCAGAACTTAAACTCAGAAAAGTACTAGAATCTACCAGAGCAATTAAGCAAGAAAAAGAAATAAAAATATCCAAATTGGAAAGGAAAAAGTAAAATTATCTCTGATTATAGATGATATGATCTTGTATGCAGAAAAACCTACAGCTTTAAAAAAAAAACCTGTGAGAACTAATGAATGAATTTAAAGAAGACATAAATAAATGGAAATGTATCCCATGTTCATGGATTGGAGACTTAATACTGTCAGGATGGCAATACTACCCAAAGTGATTTATAGATCCAATGAAATCCCTATGAAAACCTCAGTGATATTTTTGCAGAAAAGTGCCTATCCTAAAGTTCATAAAGAATCTAAAGGAATCCCAAATAGTCAAATAAGTCTTGTAAATGAAGAGAAAGTTGGAGAACTCATATTTTCTGATTTCAAAACCTACTATTAATACAAAACTAAAGTAATCAAAACACATTGGTATTGGCATAAAGACAGACATAAAGAACAACAGAACAGAGGGACCAGCAGTTAGCGTAATGGCTATGTCGCTGGACTCCCATGTAGTCGACTGCGGTTTGAGTCCCGGACCTGGTGGCTTAAACTCACGCCGGGTGCATGTGCGTGTGTGCCCAAGATCCCGAGAGGAGAATGGAGGAGAAGGGATTGCGGCGTGGCCATCCCCCCTGGGGGGTGATTTCTCGCTTTCTATCTCTCTGTCTCTCTCTGTCTCTCTGGCGAGCGCATGCGCCCTATAGCAAAAAACCTCTCCAAAAAAAGAAAAAAAAAAAAAAAGAACAACAGAACAAAGATCTCAAAGTATTGCCTAGTGTATAAGGTTGAATGACTTTTCACATGGTACCAAGACCACTCAAAGGGGAAAAGTACAGTCTTTTCAACAATATGGTGTTGGGAAAACTTGATATCCATATGGAAAAGAATGAAGCTGGACTCTTACCTAATACTCCATACAAAGTTAGCTCAAAATGGATTAAAGACTTCAATTTAAAATCTAAAACTATAAAACTCTTAGAAGAAAAAAATAGGGCAAAGTTTCACAACACTGGATTTGGCACTAACTTCTTGAATGACAGCAAAGACATAGGTACCAAACGTAAAAACAGACAAACGAGACCTTCATAAAAGTTTTAAGAATTTGTACATCGAAATACACTATTGCTAGTAAAAAGGCAACCCAGAAAATGAGAAAATGTTTGCAGTCACATACCTGGTAAGGGGGTTATTATCCAAAATATATAGAAAACTCCTAAAAACTCAATACAAAATCAGGCCCAGCCACAGCGGCACAGCAGTAGCACAACGCTCCTCAATGCTGGAGGCCACCTGGGAGACGGAGGTTTGGTTCCTGGGCTAACCTGCATGTGTCAGATGAGTGCGTATGCCAGTGTCCTGGCTGGCTGTGAGGGGAGGCCTGTGCCATGAGACCCTCCTGAGGGGGCCTGCCTTTCATTCTCTCTCATAAAATAAATAAATGAATAAACTTTAAAAATTAAACCTTCCCCCAAAAAATCCTGATTAAAAAATGGGCAAAGAACATGAAAAAACATTTCTCCAAAGAAGGTATAAAATGGCTGATAAGCACATAAAAAGATGCTCTGCACTGCTGGCCATTAGGAGACTATAATCAAGACCAAGGTGGGACCAGCAGTTAGCGTAATGGCTATGTCGCTGGACTCCCACGTAGTCGACTGTGGTTCAAGTCCTGGACCCGGTGGCTTAAACTCACGCCGGGCGCGTGTGCGTGCGTGCCCAAGATCCCGAGAGGAGAATGGAGGAGAAGGGATTGCGGCGTGGCCATCCCCCCGGGGGGTGATTTCTTGCTTTCTATCTCTCTGTCTCTCTCTCTCTGTCTGGCAAGTGCATGTGCCCTATAGCAAAAATAAACCCCTAAAAAAAAAAAAAAAGACAAAAAAAAAAAAAGACCAAGGAGATATCGCCTTGCACCCAATGCAAGGGCTATCGAGGAGACAGAAAATAAGAAGTGTTGGCAAGAATGTGAAGAAACTGGAACACACGCACTGTTGGTGGGAATTTCTTACAATCATTTTTTAAAATGGGGTGGCGGTTACTCACAAAATTGAAAAGAAGATTACTATATGATGCAGTGATTCCACTTCTGAGCATATAAGCCAAAGAATTAAAAGAGGGTCTCAAAGGAAATGTGCACACGCATGTTTACAGTAGTATTATTCACAACAGCTAAAATGTGGAAGGAACCCAAGTGTCCACTGAGGGAGAAGCGGATCAATAAAACGAGATTACACATGCAGTGGGGTACTAGTCAGTCTTTAAAAAGAAGGACATTCTGACACGCCGCAATGTGGAAGAACCCTGAAGACCTTATGCTAAGTGAAATAAACCAGTCACGAGAAGACAAAGAGTGCATGATTCCACGTTATGTGGTCGTTAAGAGAAGCCACATCTCAGGGACAGAAGTGAAAGGGTGGCGGCCAAGGGCTGGGGAAGAGGGAAGGGGGAGCTGGTCTTTCTTTTTTTTTTAATATGTATATCGGAACTTATGCCTAATTTAAATCTTTATTATTTTTTTTACAAGCCCACTTACTGTTATTTTTAATTAAGACTAACAGAGAATTTTGTCATCTGCAAATGGGAAAAATCAGTATGTTCTGAACATTACATTTTTTTTTATCTTCAACAAATAATTTTTCATTTCTCGTTTCTTACATATTTTACTTCTTCCCCCCGCCCCCGGTCTTTGATAGGTGCAGTTTCTGGTTCACAAGATGAAGAGTCCTAGAGACGGACCGTGACGGCCGTCCAACAGGAAGAATGCACTTGATACTATGGAATTGCACGTATAAAATAGTTAAGAGGGTAAATCTTATGCATTTTATCACAATTAAAAGTAATCAATTATTTTAAAAAATAATCCACTTACATACGGTAGCATCTTTGGCAGAATTACATAAAGTTATTATCGCATAGTAAAAAGAAAATAAGAAATATACTACTCAATTAGATGATAAAGTGATAAGCCATAACTTATGCATTGTTTTAACCCGAGGTAAATGGAATTTCCTTTTCCCAACAGTTTATAAGAAATAATAAAACATGACAGAAATTGCTGTCTTGAGGACTCCTCTTTCTGAAATTGCTAGCTAAATGTTCACATCCGACATCTCCCACCTGCAGTTTGATGGGAGCGTATGGCCAGCTTGACTCTGCTGGCCACCCCTTCACACGGCACAGCCCCGGTGTCAGGGAGGAAGGCCACCCCCCATGGAAAGGCCCACAGTTTAGCTTTCCCGGGGTGGGGCACCAAAGGGTGGTAGATCCAAAGCACAGGACAGCTTGGTGGTCCACAGTCCCTCACCTACGACAGGTCTGTGTCTCAGTAAGCACATCATGAATCAAAATGCATTTAATACACCAAACTGAACATCAGGGCTCAGCCCGGCCCATTGGAAACGTGCTCAGGATGCCTGCGTTAGCTTACAGCTGGGCGGCCTCTTGTCCTGTGCTGGGTATCGCATGGAATTTATCGAACACGGGGCACAGTGAGTATCCGCTGATCACCATGGGAGTGCATGGCCGACTGGGCTGTGGCTCAGTGGGGTCGCCCAGCATCGTAGAGGGTGCTTAGGAAGTTCATGGAGTGGCAGTATGTAAGGTACGAGTTTATTGTAGAGCAAAAAGACTTTGGAATCCGTGCATAATTTTCCAAGAACTTTTTGAAGACACCCCCTCCCCAATATAGCAAGGCCAGGGAAAGATCCATAATCAAAACAAGTGTCTTTACTGAATGTCTACCACTTTTATGGGAAGGCACACGACTGTGACCGAGCCGTCGTGAGCCAGTGGCCATCTGGAATTGACTGGACCCCTTGTAAGGGTCAGCAGGAAGCAGGCGCTGTAATTTTGATGAGGTTCTATCAGTCTTTCCTTTCATGAATCATGCTTTTGGTCTTAAGTCTAACAACTCTTCTATCCCTGAGTCCTAAAGACATCCTTCTGTGTTTTCTTCTGAAGCTTCACCTCTTACATTATTTGGTGTGAATTCTCATAAATGTCTTTTGCCCCATTGCTACTGAGTAGCTTTTGAAGCACTCTTAAAGACACAGAAGAGACAAAGTTCTGAACCTTTCAAAATAGAAAATTAATTTTAATCTTAAAAATATATTCCTAATGCCTATTGCTATACTGTCTTTGCATAAATAAATAAATAGAAATAAAGAACCTTTTGTTTTTCTGAGGGGAAAAAAAAAGACCCCCCCCCCATCACATCTGTGTTCTGTTTCCGGCTCACAGTTCTGGTCCATTGTTCGGTGTGTCTGTTCCCCCACCACTACAGCACCGCCTTGGCTGCAGGGGCTACACCAGGGGACTTCACAAAGTGTGTGGGGAAATGAAATCAAAATACTAGTTCATTATGGTGCAAAAAGGTGTTGAAATCCATGCAATTTTTTCATAATATGCACTTTTGAAGAGCTCTCACATAGGGACCAGTAGCATAATGGCTATGTCGCTGAACTCCCATGTAGTCGACCTCAGTTTGAGTCCCGGACCCGGTGGCTTAACCTCACGCCAGGCACATGTGTGTGCATGCTCAAGATCATGAGAGGAGAGTGGAGGAGAAGGGATTGCAGTGTGGCCACCCCCCCTGGGGGGTGATTTCTCACTTTCTGTCTCTCTGTCTCTCTCTGTTTTTCTGGTGAGCGCACACGCCCTACAGCAAAAACCTCTCGAAAAAAAAAGAGGTCTCGCATACACACAGGCTTGGTCATGGCATGGAGTATCCTCCTGAGTGTTTTTTTCCTTTTGGAAATCAGTGTAGCGATTCTTGCACCTGTAACTTTTCACATGAACTTTAGGATATGATTGTCTATGTCTACAAAAACCTTGCTGGGATTTTGAGAAGGAATGAATAAAACCCATGGATCTATCTGGGGGAAACTGACATCTTGCTAAGGTCAAGTCTTCAAATTCATGAAAACACAGGGTGTCTCCATTATATTCAGTCTTCCACTCCATCCCTCAGTGTTCTGTAGTTTCCAGCAGACGGTTCCGTTCCTGCGTTACTGCGTGCGTATCTTAGCATGTCGTTGTCCCAGAGGAGTGACAATGAAGGTCACATTCTTCTCTTACTGCGGGTTTCCACACGTCTGTTGTTAGCATGTAGAGCACACTGATTTTGTTGTCGTTCTATATCTGGCACCCTTGCTGAATTGTTTATTCGTTTTAGGAGTTGTCATGTACATTCCTTGGGATCTGCGGCAGAGAACGCATGCCACTCACAACTAGGGACGGTTTTTCTCTTCCTTTTCAATCTGCACGCCTTTGATTTACTTTTCTTGCTCCCCTGATGTGACTGGAATGAGAGAGGTAAACGTGGGCAGTCTCAGCTTGGTCACAATCGAAGGGAATGCCCCCGAGATGACCGAATGTCATTTGCCTGAATGTGACCGCAAGCGGGCTTTCTGTGATTCTCAGTAAGTTGAGGAAATTCTCCTCTATCCTTAGTTTGCTGAGAATTTTTATCATGAATGGGCACCCTTTCTTCCAATGCCTTTCCTATGCCTGGGACTTTTCTTCTTTATTCTGTTGATATAGTGGATTTTCAATTATTGAACCAGTGTTGCATACCAGGAATAAATCAGTCTTGGCCAAGGTGTGTAATCCCCTAAACGTGTTGCCAGATTTGATTTGTGAGTGTTTTGTCCAGGGTGTGTGTGTGTGTGTGTGTGTGTGTGTATGTGTGTGTGTGTGTATACATATATATGTATGTATGTATGTATGTAAAACCTTCCACTTTTTTTTTTTTTTTAACTATCAGAGGGTGCATGTACTCACCTAAGACAGGAAGACAGAGAGTGAAAGCAGCCCCCAGGAGGGTGTGGTCACGCTGGAATCCCTTCTCCATTTCTGCACCCTGGCGGTATTTGGGGCATGCACGCACACTCCGCCCCCCATGTCTTTTCTCAACCAATAGGCTTTGGGGTCAGCCCGGATCCAGGAATTCTGTGCTAATATTCTTAGGTGATCTTTTCTAGCTTCCTTAGTGCACCGCCATTCTCCAGTTTTGGTATCAGAGTGATTCTGGCTTCACAAATGAGTTAGGAATGGCTCCTCTTCTGTCTTCTGGAAACTGTGAATAACTACTATTAATTCTCCTTGAGACGTACTACAGAATTAATGAAGTTATCTGGGCTCAGACTTTTCTTTTGTGGGAACTTCTAATTACAAATGCAATTTCTTTAGTCATCAGTGGACTATTCAGATACTCTGTTTCATCCTGGGAGTGCGTTAGTAATCTGTGGTTTTTAAGGAATTAGTCTACTTCTTTCTAAGTTGCTGAGTCCTGCATTTTCCTATAAAGGCTTACAGGATGTGTAGTGACAGTGCGTTTCTTTCCTGATATTGATGAATTGACTTCTCTCTCCTTTTTAAAATTTTTGCCCAAGGTTTACCAAGATAATTGTTTTTTTCAAAAACAAAATCCACTTTTTAAAATTTTCAGTTTTTATTTGTTTCTGTTTCACCCATTTCAGCTTTTAGCATCTTAATGTCCTCATAGCTGCCTGGCTTAGGTTTATTTTCATCTTTCCTTCCTAGTTCTTGAGAAGCTGAACTTGACAGCTGTCTGTCTGTCTGTCTGTCTTTCTTTCTTTCTTTCTTTCTTTCTTTCTTTCTTTCTTTCTTTAGATTTTTGCCATAGTTTACGTGGCTTTGCCAGAGAGAGAGCCAGAGAGTGAGGAATCACCCCTGGGGGAATGGCCACGCTGCAATCCCTTCTCCTCCATTCTCTCGGGACTTGGGACACTCATACACGTGTGCCTGGAGTGATTTTCAAGTCACCAGGTCTGAGACTGCATCGCGGCTGGCCAAGCGCAATCCAGTGCCTTAATCACCACGCCACCGGCCGGCCCCTGGCTTTCCTTCCTTAACGTAAGCACTGACTGCTGTGCTCCCTCCCTCAGCTCTGCTTCCACGTGCTCCCAGAGTCTGACCCTGTATTTTCATTTGCATTCAGCACTCGCTATCTTTTCCTTCTCCTTTGAGGTGTCTTCTCTGACCCATGGATTATTTAGGAGATTACTGTTGGATCTCCAAGTGTTTGGAGACCTCCCCCTGTCTCTGTCACTGGTTTCCAGTCGGGTTTCACTATGGCTAGAATACGTAAACTGTACGACATGCTCTTAAATGTGCCGAGGTTTGTCCTACGACCCAGGGACGCTGTCTGGGCACTCGGGGAGAATGTGCATTCGGGTGCTGTTTGGCAAAGTGTTGGCTTCGTGTCAGTCAGACAGGGTGACGGCCGCGTTTCCAGCTCCTCTGCACCTTGGCCACGCAGCCTCCGCCTCTCCTGGGTCAGGTGAAATGTGAGCCGAGGCCACAAGCCGGCGTGCGTGGACTCTGTCCGGCTGAGGCAGAGGGGCACCAGCAGAAGGCTTCCTGCCCCACAAGGCCGCCCTCTGGCTGGAGCTGTTCTGGAGCTCTCTGCTTCCTGCCGCTGCCTGTGGTTGGCAGCTCCAGGCTGGAGCGCTCCCAGGGCACTGTCGGGATACGTGAAAGGCCAAGGGAGAACCCCCATGCTCAGTGCAGCGTCACCCCACGTCCTGAGGTCCTCGGGCAGCCTGCCTTCTCCTCCTCCGGGCCCCTGCTACGCTACCTTGTGTCATGGCTGGTTTCCTTGTCCCTGTAATGGAAGGCCCAGGAGGAATAATGCTGCTCTATCTTGGCCAGGATTGGAAATCCATTTGGAAATTTAAAAACAACCACCAAAGAAAAAAAACAAAAAAAAAACAACAAAAAAAACAGTTTCTAAGAAGTACTGTGGCTCATCTTCTCTTCCCTACGTGTCCGTGCTTCTGTTTGTGCTTTGTTACTGCCTGAGGCTGCAAGCTCACGCTCGAGGGAAAGAGGGAGCAGGCGCCCCGCCGGGTGCTGGTCACGCCAAGCTCTGCTTCTGTTCTCCGCCCCATCAGGACCCGGTGCATGTGGACACACACCCTACGTGGCTTTCCAGACACCAGGGCCAGGATTCGAACCTGGGGTGGCTAGGTGGGACCCGGCTCCCTCTGCACAGTGCTCAACCATTGCACGCTGTGGGGCTGGCCTCGCAGACCTTAGACTGCGTTCTGACTGAGCAGCGTGACACCAGAAGGGAGCCAGGGAGAGGGAAGGGGTGGGAACTCACATCGTCCATGGCTGCTCATCAGCCACTCTGGGAGAGGTTCGGCGAAGGAAGAAGCTGAAACTCGTTTCTAAAATGAGGTTTTCAATAATCTGTGGGTGTTAATTATCCACTCAGCCCGAGCCTTCAATTAGCGGTTGTGGAATCCCAGGGCGGAACCCCATTCAGTACCTCGAGTCTGCCCTTCAAAGGCTTCCTAGATGCGCCCCGAGGAGGGATCCCGTTCAGTGGGAACGCACCTGTGAGATGGGAACGGCACTTCTCTGCTATGAAAAGATAAACTATGCTTTAAATGTTGGCCTTGCTGCGCGACAGGCCAAGGGACGGGCTGGCACGGCACCTGACTTCGAGACATGCCCCGAATTATGGGAATGAGGTAGAATGCACGAGAGGAGAGAATTAAGATAGCCAAGTACACGCTCGCAGTAGATTAAAGTAGGCTGCTGCTGCTTACGAGGAGAAGCGGGAACACGGGCTGCTTTACATAAGATGTTGAGAGAAAGGAACATTCATTCATGAAGTGCCCACCTCCTGCGGGTAAGACACTGCCCAAAATTCAGCAGCCAAAGCAAGCCTGCGGCACAGGCCGCACGGGGCGAGGCCCCCGGGGCTGTGGCAGGGCGAGTGAGAACAGTGCGCTGGTGTCGTTAGAAACTCACTGGAACTCAGAAACACCGAGACTGCACGCTTCCAAAGCTTTTATATATATATACATATATATATATATATATATATATATATATATACATATATATACACACATATATATATTTATATGTATATTTATATATATATATATATATTTTTTTTTTTTTTTCAGATTTCATCACAGTATAATCGATCGTTTTCCCTTAAATTCTTCAGATCCCACCGTGGCATCTGTCTCTTCCTTCTTTCTGAAACGGCGTGTGACGGACGGAATTGGCAGCTCGGCGTGTGAACCCCAGGCTCCCAGAGGCTTCAGATGGCCAAGAGTTGGGGGATTACTAGAGCTGAAATGAACGCAACGCCTTTTGGCACAGCTCTCCAAAGGCTGAGCTTCTGTGTTTTTCATGTAAGTGAACGTGGGGGAATGAAATGTACCCGGTGTCCGAGGACCCAGCTATGTAGGGTTCGTGGGATTCCTCTCTTTCTTTAACAAAGCACGTTTTACTGTGTGTTAATCAAATATTTAAGATAAAGCAATAAGCTTTTAAACAGCAACTGGCAGCGCCGATGGCTGCACTCGAAACTCAGAGTAGACGTGCACAGGCCGGTGTCCGGTGTCTGGGACGGCCGCAGGGGGCGCTGCTGTGTTCCCGGGACGCGCCCGATGCCTGGAGCCAGGCCCACCCGCTACGGCTCCAAAAGAAACAGAAGGCCTTGCCACAGGGCTCTGAGGCCGGCCACCTCCACCTCCTCCCAGTCTCAGTTCACGCCTGGCCCCTCATTTCCATCTTGCTCTGAAAGTCCTTAGCAAACGAGTGACGTGCGACCCCACCCGTTGCCTCGCCCGCGTGCCTCGTGTTGCTGGTGACCCGGCGGCCTGGGGAACCAGTTCTGGCCAGGGCACGGATCTTGCCGCTGTTTCTCTAGTCTTCGTATTGTCGAGTCTGCTTGTCTGCCTCATTTCAGATCTTTTATTTTGTAATTTTTAAAAAAATTTTAAGAGAGGTTTTTGCTATAGGGCGCGTGCACTCGCCAGAGAAACAGAAAGAAACAGAGAGACAGAAAGCGAGACGTCACCGCCCGGGGGATGGCCACGCCGCAATCCCTTCTCCTGCAGTCTCCTCAGGGGATTTTGGGCGTGCACGCACATGTGCCTGATGTGGATTTCAAGACACAGGGTCCAGGACTCAAATCATGGTCAACTACATGGGAGTCCAGCGACATAGCCACTGCGCTAACTGCTGGTGCTGTCCCCAGATCTTGGTTCGTAAGGGATAAGAGCTAGGCACTCACCACAGCGGGTGGACTGCAGACCTCGTAAACAGCCCTAACATTCAGGTGCACTATGTAACCCCGCTCCACTCATGAAACGAACGCAATTAGCTGAGACAGACCCCCGTCCCTCCCCCGAATTAATGCGCTACACTAAAAAAGCATGCCCTCGAATAGTTTTTAAAAACCAGCAACTTAGTTTTACTTAACTAAGAACCGACGCCTGTCTTCTAATACCCACTCTCTCTCTCTCTCCCTCTCCGCATCTCTTCTCCTGCTTCTCCTTTTAGCAATGCAGCTATAAGGGCCGACCCCGTGGCCTCGTGGTTAGAGGAGCCAGATGCAGCATGGCCGACAGTGGCCTGAATCCCGGCCCAGGGGTCTGACACACACGGCAGGCTCCGATCCTGGAGGGGCAGCAGGACACAGTGATGTTGGGTACAAAGAGCTGGAGCACAGGAGAGTCACAGTTCCCAGTGTGCTGGCTCCAACTAGGGCAATGGGGAAAGGTCTTCACGATGGAACAAACGCATCGGCAAGACCAGAGGAGTAACTGGGCGGGGAGAAAGAGGGAAAGATGCAGCTGCCTTTGGGATTAGCAAGGAGGAAAGGCAGAGTTTGGGAGGCCTCACCCACAGTGAGGGCACAGCAAAGAGCTGCCGGCTGATCCTGGTCCCAGAGATAGTCCAGAAACACGTGCTGGGGAGGGTGGCCATGGAAAAGAATTTGACAGCTGGGGGCAGCACAGTGAACAAAAGGGCTTGAGTGTCTCCTCAAAGCAGGGGACCAGCAGATGGCATACTGGTTACATCGCTGGACTCCCACGTAGTCGACCGTGGTTTGAGTCCTGGACCTGGTAGCTTAAATCTCATGCCAGGCATATGTGCGAGCATCCCAAAATCCCAAGAGGAGAATGAAGGAGGTGGGATTGTGGCGTGGCCATCCCCCTTGGAGGGTAATTTCTTCTTCTCTGTCTCTCCAGCAAGTGTGTGCACCCTATAGCAAAAATCTCTCTCTGAAAAAACAAACACACTCCTTCTATTCCCAAATAAAGACCAAAGAACAGAAGTTAGTGGAGAGGGGGCTGATGCGTTGAGGAGACAGCGGGTGTGGGTAAGGAAAACCTAAATATGAGACACGACCGTGAGCTAAACGCCAGGCAGGAGGAGGAAGGCGGGATGCAGGGCAGAAATCAGTGTGCTTCATCAAGAGGGCAAGCTCTGAGTCCCACAGCTAGCAGGAGAGATGGCGGCCAGCACGGAGGCCTGAGCACAGAGGATGTGTGGGTAGTGGAGACAGAAACAGAAGGCAATAACAAAGAAAGAACGAATAAGCCGTTTACTGGGAGAAGCCTTGGAGCTGGACAGAGCTTTCTCCTAGTGCACAGGCTTGCCTGAGACACCCTCAACACCTCCGGAGGCTGGGTGGACCCCGAAGACACCCGTGCCTCTGAGCTAGAAAATCGGAAATGGATTTCTTTGCTGGCCAAGATGGGAGACCGAACTAGGCGTTCAAGGGGAGTAGAACTAAAGCTTCTCTGTCCCACAAATAGCCAGCCCCTCCGGTTCTCTCCCCAGGGTCCCTCCTCAGTCTCTCCTCCTTCACCCACCCTCATCCCACACTGTATCCAGTATTTGTAACCATTTTCTATGTTTCTATATCCACTAGTCATTCAGTTTCAGCAGTCAGTATATGTTAACTGGAGACATACAGTGTTTCTCCTTCATAGCCTGGCTTGCTTCACTCAGCAGTAAATCTTCCACATTCATCCACTTTCTGTCAAAAGCCAGGGTCTTGTTGCTTTTTTGTAATTGAGCAGTATTCCATAGAGTGTATGTGCCACACTTTTTCAATCCATCCATCTGTTCGTGGGCATTTGGGCTGGTTCCATGTCTTAGCAATCGTGAATAGTGCCACAATACGCATCAAGAAATGGGTTATTGTCTGTTGAGGATGATGTGTATCGTATTCCCAACTGGATCGGGGAGAAATGTAAATATGCTGGAATATTCACTTTGCAAGGTAAGTGACATACGTGATTGAATGCATAAAAGAAGTTGAAATAAAATACATTTTTTAAAAAGCAAATAAAAAGAAAGAACTAAAGCTTCTCGTAGAGCAGGAGGAACTGTAAGGACAGCAGTCAAAGAAAGAGACACCCGTGCCTCTGAGCTAGTAAAGAAAAGAAATGCGGCTGAAAAGGGCCCTCTCTGAAGAACAGCACCTTTGGTGCATGAGTGATCTTCATGTAAAAGAAAAAAAAAATGAAAAGAAGTCAAGAACTTGGGGCAACACAAAGTTATTTTCTGAATGGCTTTCACTGAGGTGCTATTTCCGGGCATGATAGAGGCATTGTGATTCAGGGTGGTGAAGAAAAACGGTTTTCCATTCATCTCATAATCAATGTGGAAAAATCCAAGTTCATCCACATCCCCTTTCCAATTAAATGTTAATGGCCACTTAACATTTTCTTCTCTGCATCAGTGGACCACACTGTGGATCGTATTAGACAAAATCTGACTCTCGTTATCTATAAGAAAAGAGTTCCCTAAAATGTTACTCATGTAGACAAAAAAAAAAAAAAAAAAAAAAAAAAAAAATTAGTGGTTCCTTCAACAATACTTCAGATGAACCGGGTGCTCGCTTTAGATCACCCTGGTTAACTCCATGATGATCAGGGCAACCACTGAGAACCACAGTTCTGCTCCCCGCTAAAGGATGTTGAGGAAGAAAAGAGAATCTTCCTCAATTGTTTTAAAACTGAGAGAAGGAGGAAAGGAGAATAAAGAGAACCAGCTTGATTCTCGAGGGAGAGGAAGACTAGCAGGTAAACCCCACTGCTTACCTCCTGGGGGCTGAGTACCAACGGGGAGCCAGCTGAGAGGTGACACTGGCAACTGCCCCTTCACTTGACCTCAGGGAGCCAGTCAGTGCCCACCCTGGACCCCGGTCTCGGAGAGCTGCTGCACCTGGGTGTGCTGACACAGTTCCACTCAGAGTAAAGCGTCTGCCCTTCCAATACCTGAGCTTTGGGAGAAGCAGCCAACCCCTCTTGCTTCAAAGAGAGAGAAAATAGAAAATAAACAAACAAAAACCCTGTGTACCATACCAAGGCCTTCCAAAATTTCAAGAAAAATATGTATTATGGAAAAACAATCCATGGGTTTCCAAATATCTTTGCACCCAAATAACCCTGTACTGAACTCCATTTCCCCATGAACATCTGAACCCCGTCATACATGGACTTACCACTGCACACAGAGTACTTCGAGGGGACGAGCTAGGGAATGCTCATTTGCCCTCCTTAGACTGTGCTAAAAGTTCCCCTAACCAGACGATATTATCTGTTTTCTCCATTTTTTTCCAGAGGGTGCATGTGCTCCCTGGGGACAGAGTGGGAGAAAGAGAGGGAGGAAGCACCCTGCATGGAGGACTGGCCGTGCACAACCCCTTCTCCGTCCCCCACCCCGGTCAGGGTTCTCGGCGTGCACACACATGCACCAACGTGTTTCCAAGTTGCTTCGCCTGGGATTCAAACCACACAATCAGCCATGTGGGATCCAGTCACCTTACCTGCCCGACCACAGGCACTCTCTACTATCTGTTACTAACAGGAACCCATCTAAGTGGAAAAGTAAAAGATAAACACTTGGAAAATTTTCTTTTCTATTCCTGACTACTTTGAGGTTTGCATTTGGAGCTATATAATATTTAATAGGCATTTTCTTACTTAAAATTTTTCACACCCACATCACATTTTTTAAATAATTATTTATTAAACTTTATTTATTATTATTGTATATGACTAGAGAGAGAGAACGAGAGCAAGTGACCAAGTCTGGGACTCGAACCACAGCCGGCCATGTGGGAGTCCAGCGCCTTAACCACCATGCACGTAAAATTAAATAGTTTTGTTTATCTTGGCATTTCCCTAGTACTGGCAGGCCAAAGTCTTCAGGTTTATATCCACAGTGTCTTCTGTGATGGAGTTTTATGTACCTGAAACTGTTTCTAATGGACAGGCAATCAGTGTGCACGTTTGTGGAGTACGAGGTATGTGGATTAGGTCAAGGTCGTTCATAGATGTCTCCTCGGTCTCACCCGTTGGCCTACTTTGTGCTGAGAACCATCAAAACTCTCACCTTCAGTCCCTCTGGGCATATCCACTCCACTGTGCTTTATGACACCAGAGACTGCCCCACTCATCTGTCTATAATCTCGTTTCCAATCATCAACGCCATCCCCTCATACCCTCGCCCCCATCCTGCCCAGCCTGTACTAGACATTTTCGACTCTACTTCCATGAGGTCAACAAGATTCTCTTTTAGTAAGTCTTGGAGGGACCAGCAGGTAGTGTAATGGCTATGTCGTTGGACTCCCATGTAGTTGACTGCAGTTCGAGTCCTGGACCCGGTGACTTAAACTCACGCCAGGCGCATGTACGTGTGTGCCCAAGATCCCAAGAAGAGAATGGAGGAGAAGGGATTGCGGCGTGGCCATCCCCTCTGGGGGGTGATTTCTCGCTTTCTATCTCTCTGTCTCTCTCTCTTTCTGGCGAGCACACATGCCCTATGGCAGAAACCTCACACACACAAATAATAATGATAAGGCTTGGGATCAAGAGAACAGCCGTGGGTAAGTCGCTTTGCTGCAACTGCTTAAACCGATCTTTACTCGGTGACAACTTTCCATCCCCAAATGGGGTGCAGGGGAAGATGATGCTGACCAGGTCTGTGTCCACGTCCTTTCGGGCTGGATTACAAACTCAAACGACGTTGGAAGTACGGTCCTGAAATATCACCAAAGATTGAAAAATGATGCATGCATAAATTTATGTAGAATTTTTTAAAAATCTGAATATGGACAACTTGATAGCCAACAGCCATTAATTAAGACATTTCCAGATCGTGTTGTTCCTCTTGGGTAATAAAGGAGAGCTTATGCTTTGATTACAAAAGGAGCATGCTAACAGTCCACTGCAGGGTTCACTCGTAAATTCATAATTCCGAGTTCAGACCAAAAAATGAAATAAAAAATCACTAGCTACTCCGTCAGAGACCCGAAAACTAACAGTGTTCCAGTCCCAGCTGTGCATACACAGAACGGCCATGGCTCTCAGCACGTGAGGAGGTGGCCTGCGAAACCCGCCCAGGTTTCATAGTGGCCACGCCAACTGCCGGGTGCGGGCAGGCCGGTGGTACCAGCGAGCACCACCCGACAGCCACCTAAGCCACACGTGGTATCCAACGACAGAAAGTAGCCGTGTGTATGAGGCAAATGGAGGCCCCCTTACGTTTCAAACTGCCCACAGACTCAGCAAAGCACAGAAATGAGAGCTGAAGGCAACTTAGACAACACCCATTCCGGCACCCTCTCTCGGAAGACGAGTGTCTCTCAACGACTCGTCGAAGTTCACACAAACCTTCCCGGGACCTGAGTGTCCCCACGACTGACTTCTCCTGTCGCAAAGGGCAGTCTTGTAAGCCAAACCCCACATGGTCTCTACGGGCCAAATACTCTGGGGCAGGGAGGAAATTACCCAGATAATTAACATTTAAGGGCCAGACAGCAGGGCAGCACGAGGCCGGAAGAAGGTCCCAGGTTCACATGCACGAGGCTCCGTCTGCGTGCCAGGCACATGGCTGTGTAGGACCTGGGGCAGGATGAGGCTAGGGGGGAGCTGGGGTAAAGACCCTGTGGGAGGGGCAGGGAGGGAGGATCTGGAATAACGACCCTGGGGGGAGGGGGGGCTCTCTCACTCTCTCCTACAGAAGAAATAAATGAATACACTTTTTAAAAAGCCCAGACAGTTAATGATGATAAAGTGAAAGCCCGAGCCTGGGAATCACTTCTTAATCATAAACTTTAAAGCGATAGAGTGAAATGCTGAATAAGGCATGGCACCGGAGAAAAGGAAAGATAGGCAGATGACAGCTACTGAGGGAGGGGGACAGCTGTTTGCAGAATAAGAACTTCCTTTTTTAAAAGAGGATTTATTTCCTTCATGAGAGAGAGAGACAGGCACCTTCCACGGGGTCTCACCACGCCACGACTCCGGTCCCAGCCCTCCGGATCACTGCACACCCACACCACACCCGAGGGTGCCCTCGGCATCCAAACCGGGATGTCCCCAGGTTGTGCTCGCATTTTACAGCAGTGCCCTGTCACCTGCGCCTCCGTGGCTGGGCCAGAGAACCTTGCTTTTCCTCTGTCTTTTTTTAGTTTTTGCCACAGGGAATATGCACTCGTCAGAGAGAGACAGGGAGAGAGAAAGAGAATGTGGGAGAGCACCCCCTGGGGAAGGGACCACACGGCAATCCCTTCTCCTCCACCTCCCCTTGGGATTTTGGGCATGCGCGCACACACACGCCTGGTGTGATTCTCGGACCTCTGGGTCTGGGATTTGAACCACGAAGCTAGCCATGTAGGATCCAGCCCATTAACTTCCACACCACTTGCTGGTCCACAAAATCTTTCTTTTTAAAAACACATTTTTTTGTGTTTCTAAATGCCAAAACAAACACATAAACAAATAAATAAAAAATTAAGATATTGGTACACGTTTTACAATCTCTTTACTTTCCGGGATCTACCTTGGCTTTCGCGTCATCACCAGCCTGTCACCATCCGGAGGTGAGCACAGGTGCCCAGTGGGCCCTGAGAGGTGCCATGCTGTTCCCTTTCAGGGCAGTGCTGAGCTTTACGGACCATCTGGAAAACACCCCTGCCCTCTGCACTGCTGTCACTACCAGTCACAGCCGTGTACACCCTCTCCATGCAACTACAAGAACCGGCCGTAAGAGGAATTTCAGAGCTGGCGTCCTCCAGGGGATGTTAAAGGCTTTTATTACTAAAATCCTTCCTCCAAACCAAATTGCATTCGACATATCACTCTGCCGTCTGAGTTAAGTGTCACGGCACACAGCCACAGCGTGCATAAACGGGTCTTCCAGAAGCTGGTGGCAAGTGCATGGGAGGAGAAAAACTGTGCATAGGTTCAAAACCTGTTTGCACCCACCAAAAAAAGGCATCCCGTAATTCCATTGTCTACAGACTTTCTGAGGTCCCGTTGGACCACCGCACATCATACCACCTGCGTGTGAATCGGACCTGTGCCGGCAGCAGAGGGCTTGGCCGTGGGGCGCGGCGCCGGGCTGCGGCCGATTCTCCCTGCTTCGGCCAAGCCCAAAATCTCTTCTCCAGGCCCAGGCGCTGGTGCACCCCCTTCACGGACACGCACGGCCCTGCCTCTGGAACGCTCGCTCTTGTAACACGAGAGAACAAGGAGCCTGGAAGCACACAGACGTCCCCTCAATGTGACAGAGACTGTTATCACAAAACAAAAGCTGTGCTTCGTTATCGGCCGATATACAACAGGTGCTTCAGAAGATCCCACCCACCCCCGTCCTTACATGAACCCGAAGGATCTTTACCAGACTCTGGTCTTTCATGCTGTGGACCCCGTCCCTATAGTCACCATCTTGGTTACCATTCAAAGTGGCTAGACCTTCTAGGGTGGGGGAAGCATGTGTGCTTCCCAGAGAGACCCAGGAAAGGAGAAGGCAACCTCACTGAGAGGCACAGTCACACCACAGTCCCTCGGCCTCCGTCTCTCTGTCCTAGAGGAATGGGCATGCGTACACCCAGGCCAGCCATGGTTTTTCTTTTAACTTTATTTTTTCTGGAGAGGTTTCTGCTATAGGGCACGTGCGCTCGCCAGAAAGACAGAGACAGAGAGATAGAAAGCGAGAAATCACCCCCCGGGGGGATGGCCACGCCGCAATCCCTTCTCCTCCATTCTCCTCTCGGGATCTTGGGCACGCACGCACACGCGACCGGCGTGATTTTAAGCCACCGGGTTCGGGGCTCTAAGCATGGTCGACTACGTGGGAGTCCAGTGACATAGCCATTACGCCAACTGCTGGTCCCAGGCCAGGCATGTTATTAAGCACAGGGGCCGGGACTCAAATGGTGGTTGGGATCCAGCTCTCTTAACCACGAGGTGACAGGACCAGCCCAGCACTGAACGCCTCGAAGACCATTCTGACTCGGTCCCTTGCCCGTTTCCTGAGACTTCGTGAGAAAGTGTTAGTAGGGTCTTTCTTCCCTCCACAAAGAAAAGACCTCCGTCAAATACACCTGATAAGCCCTGAATTTTTCACCACTCTCATGAAGATTTATAAGTAATTAACATAGTAAAGAACCTGATCACTTCAGCAGCAGAGAAATTCATTCTGTGTTTAACACATTTCTAGTGTCACTCCAGCAGACGCGTCACGGCGCAGACCTCGACGTCTCGTGGAGCAGCGTTCTCTGGGGCGCCATTATTTTCGCTCACACAACAGGAAATGACGTTCTCACTGAGTCCTGGTGCCCAAGACCAAAACGAGGAGGGTCAGGAATGGAAACCGCTGCGACGGCAGGGCCCCCGGCACCGCGTCCGGGTCAGCCCTCCACAGCACGTCACGCAGCACAGGAAGGCACAGCCGGGATCCGGTCCCAGCCACACCCTGCCTCCCTGAAGCCTGCACCCCTCGGGAGAGGCCCAGCGTCTGCAGACCCTCCCCCTCAGAACACACCACCAAGAAGAAACGAGGCTGAGGCGCATTTGGCCATGGGGACCCTCAAAATGACCCCAACATTGTGAAGGGGTTTTGGTCCACCATCCTGGGACTGCCGGCCCAGACCCAGGGGTGGCAACGTTTCCTGTATATAGGTTTCTGCTCTGTAACAAGGCCCATGTGTGCAGCCCTCGTATTTAAAGTTACATCCAATTCTATGGCTGAGCAAGCACCCAACGGAGGGTCTCTGCAGTGGAAGAGACTGGAGGACGCCTGTGGCGGGAGGGTCGCTTGCGTCACAAGTTCACTCAGCAAATGTGCCCAGCATACCCCACCTAACAGACACTGCGCTGGGGACACTGCGGTCTACTGGGGACCTGACACTGACCTACCCGGCAGGCCACCAGGGTCAGCACGACCGGCAAAGTCATAACGTCACAGCAAATGACCTGGAATGGTGTTTCTTTCATAATCGTGTTTGCTCTGCATAAATTCACACACACACACGCATGCACACACATGCACCATGGAATGGGGCGACCAAAAACACCTGTTCCTTTTATGCATTAAAATGGGCAATTGTAATGTATTACCCAAAAAGAACAGTCACATGATGTGGAACTAATTAAGACATATTTTTAACACAAAAAAACAAACATAATCAGGTTATATCTTGGGCTGTGGGGAAAGTCATGATGCATTTTTCTATGCAAAAATGCATCATGACTTTCCTGATGACTTAACAGTTTTAAGCCAGCAGATTTTACCCTTTAAGTCAATACAAAATAGGGCCAAGGAGTGGCATGGCAGTACTGCAGCTGGGTACAAGGAAAAGGTCCTGGGTTCACATCCCCGAGACTCCCCGAGCACACTGGACGGGCACACACATGCAGCTGACTGGGGCTGCCTGACAGCGGGCCTGGACCTCAGAGAAGACCCTGCCAGGGTTCCTGTCTCTCTCACTCTCTCTTTTGCTCTCAAGAAATCAATAAATAAACTTTTGAAAAGATCAATATAAAATAAAATAAATATATTTCGTGTCATAAATCACAATGTGTGTACTGCCATAAAAGGAACTATTTTACTGGAGAATGGGGTGAAAGTGTGATGATGATGTAACCAGTAGATCCAGATCCTCTTTCGGATTAAAGGAGAAGCCAAGCAGGGACATTTACAGAGCTGTGACAGTCGCACACCTCAACGTTACTCTCGTGCACCTCAAGTTTCAGTGCCACACGCACTAACGTTTCTGTTAAGTGTGTCAGACGTTCCACGCAGGCTGGGAAATGCAGAGAGCCACATTAGTCAGTGTACAAGTGGCTTCTGCTCCATTGGTGTGGTCTTCTGACATCCTGACAGCCGAAGAACAGGGGGAGATCGACGTCCCAGCCACGGGGCTCGAGGGCCAAGTCCCTGTCTTGAGTTGATGGCACTCAACAAACTGCCAAGAGATGAAACCTAGCTCCACACCCCTCTCAGATTCTGCGGCTAACCGGCATCAATGCCCAGAAATAAACCATCCTGGAAAACCAGCAAGCGGGTGGAGACCACGGCACCGCCGCGGCACAGCTCAGGGCCCACAGGAAGGGCAGACGGAGCAGTGGGTCTCTGTGCAAAAGAACTCTAAACCCTTCCCTCTGCTGCGGAAGAGCTCGGCCCACACCTGTCAGTACTTCACTAGGGGACACGGGACGTGGAGCAGGAAGGCACAGGGAGTGTTAAGAGCCACGCCAGCCCCCAGGGACCGGGCTCCGTGGGACTTCCGCACCTCTCTGCTCTTCTCCCTGCTCTGAATCAGCGTGAAAGCTCCCCAGGGGAGGGGCAGCGGCGACAGGATATTTCACAATGGACGGTGTCACGCTGGATGCAATTACACACACTGACGGCCTGACGCTCCCCGGGCGGACACTGCACCGCTCGTCCCGAGTTACGGAAACGTCTCGGTGGAAATGCACATGTCTATCCACTCACGGACGCTTACATTGCTTCGCTTACTTATGCATCTGTTTTCTCAGTAGGTATCTTACAGGTATCTATGGAGTGTCAGGCACCACGCAGCTCACGGAGCACGTGGTCCAACAGGAAGAGGGACGGAGGAGAAAGACCGGAAGCAGATGAGCACCCAAGTAGTACTTACCACTGCGATGCGTGTTATAGAGAAAGAACAAGGTTCCAGGGAAGAGTGGGCTGGAGGTCCCAATGCAGGCGGTGAGGAAAGTCAGGGGAGGGAAGAAGGGAGGGTCGCGGGCGGCCCCGGCAGAGCCGACGGGGGTAGACACAAGCGGGGCCACGCGGGCTATGGCCTGCTGGGGCAGTGAGGGTGTCGCTGCGGTCCTGCGCCCACTTCTCCTCTGGAAACGGCCATGGTTCCCACCAGGGTACCTACTGCAGCAGGCTCGCCATAGGTCTGATGACCAACTGCGGCACGCCACTTTAGAAGCTGCCAGATGGTGTGAGCCCCCAGGGCACAACCCAGCAGGGATGACAGTTCCAGTAGCTTCCTTTACTGCCTCAAGGCTTCGCAGTCTTTTATTTTTAGAGGTTTTTGCTATAGGGCGCGTGCGCTCGCCAGACAGACAGAGAGAGACATAGAGACAGAAAGCGAGAAATCACCCCCCAGGGGGGATGGCCATGCCGCAGTCCCTTCTCCTCCATTCTCCTCTCGGGATCTTGGGCATGCATGCACACGCGCCCGGCGTGAGTTTAAGCCACCGGGTCCAGGATGCGAACCGCGGTCGACTACGTGGGAGTCCAGCGACATAGCCATTACACTAACTGCTGGTCCCAAGGCTTGGTAGTCTTTTAAATGCCAGGACCAGTAGCCGTCACAAGATCAGACCCCATGGGAAAGAAGCGGCCTACTGACCTCGGACGAAGGGAGCTACGGCTGGTGTCACGTGGGAGCCAAGCACAGAGTCCCCACGGCTCCTCGTGGGAACCAGGTGTTCAGCCCCAGATCGAGCTTTTCTTCTACGACAGACAGCCCGGGTCACGGCCCACTTGCCATGGACACGTCCTCAGTCCCTGCACGCATCTAATTAAAGCACGCTGTCCTCCCTATTAACACCTGGGCCGGCCTCAGCCGGCAGCAGGTCTACAGGTCCCTTCTTCCAGCAAGCAGCTCACGGAGCAACGGCTTGCTCCTCGCCTCGTTTCATCCGCCATCACCTGAGGACGCTAAGCAGCGCATTTCGCCTTTGGAAAAAGCCAAGTGTTAGAGTTGAAAATAGAAGAGTCTAATTTGGCAACTAACGCGGAATTGCCTACCAGACAGAACTGTTCTTTACACATAGAAAAGCAGATGTGCGCAGAGATGGGAACGAAAGACGTCCGAGCCCTGCTCCGTGCAACCTCCGCGAGGTCCCCGAGCCCAGCACGGGCTCAGGCAAGGGCCCGCGACGACAGGGCAATGTGCGTGAGAGCCGCTTTCTGAGGATGCTATAACAGTCCCCTGAGGGCAAGACAAGAAGCCTTCTCCTTGCGCTCGCTCTACGATGCGTTCTAATATTAAACACAAACCTCTCTTCACGGAGCAGATTATGTAAGGTATCACTGCCGTCCGTCTCCGAGGTTCCCCATATGCTGCTCAGCAGCACCCAGCCCTGACGTAGGATCATAACTAATGCATGGAACACGCCGCCAGTGCAAAGTGGTGTCCTCAGTGAACAGCCTCCGGGTGCAGCCCGGACCCAGCTGAGCCCGCTCTGTGGGCCTTCTGGGTAAGCAGTCTCCACCCCCGGTCAGGGAGACAGTCTTCCTTTCTGCAGAGTACCTCCCCTCCCGCAGCCCTGCACCTTCCCTCCTGCCACACTGCCCACGGCAATCACACACGCACCCTGAAGGGCCCACGCCTCTCCGGACGAAGCCTATGGACGGGCGGCCCTGACACACGGTCACGCAGGCGTTTTCGCTGCCCTGTTCTCTGCACAGCTAGCACCCCCGAGAATCTCTGTCCTCAAGCCGCAGGCATCGCGAGCTGGAGGCTGAAGTACCGCAGATTAACCGACTTGCCGGAGGCTGGGTGCTCCCACAGACTCGACCGCAGACCCTCCGCCATCCGACACGGCTCTCCTCGAGCAGACTGCCTGACTCCTGGGTGCAGCACTTCTGCGCCAGGACCCGGACGGGACTAGGCACCCCGAACTCACTGAGCACCCACTGACGGCCAAGCACCCCGACTCTGAAACGGGAAGAGAGGGTGCTTAACAGGAGCTGGGCAAAGAAATGTCCGAAAGCTGAATTTCAAACTGCTGAAGCCTGCTCCCGTCAGCCAGTCCCCTCTTCTCCTTCCCGTTCTTCTGAAAGAAGGAAGGAAGATGGAGGAGGACGCACACGTGTGCACGTGTGTGTGCGTGGCCTGTACACGCATCGGACCGTGCCCTCTCAGTAACAGTGCAGCGCAGAGCCGCTTCTTAGACTGTGCTAGAACTATGAGCTGATGCCCCAGACTCGGTTCCCCTAGAAACAGGGAAAGGGAGCCGGTGAGTTCCATGAGGATTTGCAGCCAGTGCGACAGGCACAGCAGGACAGGCGTGGAGGACGGCTGCCGCCCCGGTAGCTCGGCACGCACGGCCTTGCCCAAAAGGAACTCGAGCTTTAAAAAAGCACAACTTGTGACTTCATGTAACATGCAGGAAATCAGAAAAATAAATCCTGTAGTTATGTTTTCATTAGGATTGAGTTCATTTTAATGAACTAATTAACTATAAAGTAATATCAAAGTGTAAGTTAAGTCACAGAAACTGGTGGTGATATTACTAGTGTTCGAACTAGTTTTATGTCTCCCACACCTCATACTTGATGGAAAAAGTAAGTATGCGAAGTTTCTTTCCTCAATTAAGGAATTAAATAATGGTTCATTCTAATAATTCACACTTAAAAAATTAAAACACATTTTAAAATAATGTTTTTAAATTGAAGTTTCCCGATTGTTGCACTTTTCATATTCCCACGTGTCCTGTTTGCAACCTCTGCTCTCTCCCTGGCATCTCTCCACTCACCTCCTCAGCGTGTCATCGTGCACAGGGGCACTGCTAAGCACGTGCAGAGCTGTCAGTAGGCAGTGTTCTCGATCGTTCGCAATCTTGCTTACAGAAAAATAGGGACTAAACCTCAATAATTACTTAACCATACAAAACATGTTTTAGTTATCTGAAATGTTAAAACAGGGGAGCAAAGGAAGTTATGTAAAACAAAATGATTTTTGACAGCTCTCAGGTCTGCTAATTAAGATGAAGTGCATTAAAAAAAAAAGACTGGAAGACTGAGAAGAAAATGAGAGCAGTGCATAAAAAGGAAGGCTGGGAGACTGAGAAAAATGAAATGAAGAATCTCTCTCCTGTCCATGAAATGAGCTACGGGATGGAACTATGGAAAACCAATGCTAAGTATTAAGATATTCAAATCAATTCTCAGATTGTTTCCACAAAACACAGACATGAGTGATGAGATGCATGCAGGTACGCGTAATTTACCGACTTACACATCTGGGGTCGGGGCGTCCTCCATGCCGCCAGCACCTAAGTGCCTGGTTCACGCCTGTCTAAAAGTCCGCAGCCTGACCACCGTGGAGCAACCCGCCTTGCCCTCTGCATTCGCTCTCAAACCACCCGGAGATATAGACACAGCTCTCCCTCCTCGACAGACTTTCTCTTTCTCTCTCTCTCTTTCAAGCACTCCCCAGAGAGAGACAGACAGAAACAGAGAGGGAGAAAGCGCCCTGCGTGGGCATGATCATGCCACAGTCCCTTCTCCACTCTCCATCCTGCTGGGATTCCAGACATGCACGCACATATACCCTGTGTGTTTTTACCTCACCAGGGCTGGGATTCGGACCACAGATTCCTTAAACCACTGGGCTACAGGGCTGGCCCCCTGTGTGTTTTTTATCCTTATTTCAAACATCGGTGAATCTATTTATTTCATTAAATATGTATTTTAAAACATATCTGGGGGACCAGCAGTTAGCGTAATGGCTATGTCGCTGGACTCCCACGTAGTCGACCGCGGTTCGAGTCCCGGACCCGGCGGCTTAAACTCACGCCGGGCGCGTGTGCGTGCATGCCCAAGATCCCGAGAGGAGAATGGAGGAGAAGGGATTGCGGCGTGGCCATCCCCCCTGGGGGGTGATTTCCTGCTTTCTATCTCTCTGTCTCTCTCTGTCTGTCTGGCGAGCGCACGTGCCCTATAGCAAAAAAACCTCTCCAAAAAAAAAAAAAAAAACAATCTGAGATAAGGGATAGCAACATGGCTATTCCCACTGGGGGACAGTACACACACACACACACACACACATATGTTCATTATATATAATAGTGTGTGTGTACATATACATATATACATATCTACTATATATATACACATATATATTACACTATATATATGTGTGTGTATATATATGTATATATGTGTGTGTGTGTGTGTGTGTGTATATATATATATATATGTATTTATATATATATACACACACACATTTTTAAGAAATGATCTTCCATGCCCATTTATCTAATTTTTCTGTAAACTTCACTTTTCACCTCACCATTTTCACTTCCCTGTCTAAATTTAAATTTTGACCAAAACCATCATCCTAAACATTTTGAATCATGTCAGTCACTTGCCTAAATATATCTACCTGTGCAGGTGCCTCGCCTGTCGGAGATCAGCACATGAAGCCCCTGGAGAAAGGCCCTGGAGAAAGGCCCAGGCCCCCAGGGATCCGTCCTGCTGTCCCAACTCACCTCTGGTATCTCCCCTCGCAATCTCTGACCCCCCCGTACATTCACACAGCCAGAGTTTCCTGTTTTCTTCCCTAACCCAGAATACCCTCCTCCACGTATGCCAGTTGGATTCTACTCCTCCCCTCACCCAGTTTAAGACAGCGTCATTCATAAACACTTTCCACTCCAAACAACACCGCAGCTGCCCACCCTCCCGGCCTCCTGTATGCCCCTCTCCCTTCTTCCGCTAAGGGACCACTTCTCCTACCTCTAGCCGAACCATGTGGCACATCTCAGAGAGTTAGGCCACCCTGAAAGCAAGGCCATTTCTTCCTGCATTCCTAACTCAGCGCACTCTGGGGTAACAAGGTGGTTAAGGAAGCACACAACTACTGTTGATTGTTTTTGAACAGCACGACTGAGTGACAGCTCCAATTTTACACTCACGTGAGTTCTACTCTTTCCCTCTAAGATGTGACCCTCAAATGGTACTTATCCATGGCTACATTTAATCACAGGCCAAATGTCATAGCGGTTTTGATGCACAAATACACGAAGAAATGTCTGATTTTGTTTTTTTGAGAGTTTTATTTTTGCTATAGGGCGTGTGCGCTCGCCAGAAAGACAGAGAGGGACAGAGAGACAGAAAGCGAGAAATCACCCCCTGGGGGGATGACCACACCACAATCCCTTCCCCTCCATTCTCCTCCTGGGATCTTGGGCACGCACACACAAGCACCTAGCATGAGTTGAAGCCACCAGGTCTGGGACTCGAACCACAGTCAACTACATGGGAGTCCAGCGACACAGCCATTACGCCAACTGCTGGTCCCAGAAACATCTGATTTTTCTAGAGTAGGCATGCTGACCAGTTTGCTTGTGGGATGAAGACGTTTCAAGCAGTTGTCAGCCGCAAATGTCCAGTGCCCTTCAGTCTCCTCGCCCATTACTCCCCAGTTTTTCTTTATAACAAATTTATGTTCAGAAAGCTATTGTTACAAGTATGCAAAAGCTGCACACAGTGTCCCTTGGCTACGCTGTGCCAGCTCTTGGCTGTGGGACACACACTTAAAAACCATCCAATACAACAGCCTGCCTCTTCAACTGCCTTTCTGTTACCACATCCAGAGAAAATTGGGATATCTCAATTTATCCATGAGTTAAGCACAAAGTGGTGAAGCTGTTAATACATCAGCTACCCTCAAGGTGAAAATGACTATCTAGGTTTAAGAAATGAAAACAAAATACACAGTGGTCTACAAAAGGGCATTCTCCCCATTCCCCAGGCGTTACTATTGTGCAGTGTGCTCAAGGGGCCAGGGCATTCACTCTCTCCCCCATCTGACATCCACTATGGGTCGCACATAATAATGTACTAAATATTCAGCCGACTTCCAGGCTCAACTGCCTTGGCTAGGGAATACAGAGTTTCCAGTAGAGAATAACCTCAGATTACAGAGATCAAATCTTCAATGTATTTGCTTGTTCACGTAAGACCATAAACCATACCTTTTGGATAGGATTGTTTGTAAAATTACAAATAAAGTATGCAGCATGTTCACTGTAATGTAGGGTATCTTGTGTAAATTCACATTCCTCCCCTGTCTCGTACTAACACGTATACTATTATAATGTCTTGATTACAAAGGTCCTAAGTGATATATTTCGAAAGAAAGATATATTTTTTTTAAATCACACATTATAATTTTAAAATCTGTGGGTTAAGAGTGAAAATTTGAAAATTTGATGAAAATAGTTTGGTGTGACCAAAGATTTCTTTCTTTCTTTTTTTTTTTTTTTAATTTGCCAGTGGGTGCATACACTCGCTGGAGAGACACACAGAGAGAGAAATCAAGAAAACATGCCCACAGCAATTTCTTTAACCCCTTGACCATTTCTCCTTTCAGGATTTTGGGCCCATGTGCCCGTGTGTTTCGCAAGCCACCAGCTTGAGGACTCGAAAAAGCACCATCAACCATGTGGGATCCAGCCACCGTAGCCACTGCACCACTGGCTGGTCCCAAGATTTATTTCTACAAAATCCCCAGTAGGATGCATTTTAAAATATGAGGGGTCTTCATAAAGTACATGGGTAAGGTGGAAAAAATTGTTGATGGGTTTCAAAATCTGGAGCACAATAAACACGTATTTCTGTCCGCCGTTGCATGAACATTTGCAGCACCTTCCTGTGTCTCACTGAAGGCATGAAATAACAGCTTTTACTTTACTGGGATGTGTCCATATTCCTCAAGCTTATTGCCATGTCTTGCAGAAATACTGTCCATAAAAATACCTGCTTCAAAATAACTCAGAGCATCACTTTCAGATGCAGAGACCCCAAGACTCCATCAGAAGCCCTGGAGTGGGGCCCAGCAGGAAGCGTCTCAGACAAGTCTGCCCACGTGATTCGAAGGCGTGCCAGAGTTGAGAACCTCCCAGCTCTGCATGAAACCAGGCCTCATTACATTCTCAACGTGTGTGCTCAAAAGAAAAGTTGCCAGATGCTGTGTTCCCCTAAATATCGTTTTCCAATGCTCATTCTCCACCATTTCCAAAACGCCATGCACAGAAAATTCTTTCAGGTCGGTTACCAACTAAAAGAGGTCACTTTCCTCATTATTCCCTGGTGTCCCACCACGTTGGGTGCCAAAGCGGTGACACTGCCGCACCTCGGGACACTGGGCGGCCCCCCACAGGTCAGAACAGGAGCCCTGGCCCACATGGAGCCCAAGGACCCCTGCTGCGGGGCGGCCCGGGCGGGTGGAGCGCCCGCAGCGACCGTCAGCACCTCGGACAGCGGCCGGCGGAGCGGAGCTCGGGCCGCACAGTCGCCGAGGCTGCCCTGGGAAAAGCGGCCACCGAGGAAAGCGCCCGGAGACACCCCGGGATACCAGACCCGCGCTCGGCCTCGCCAGCGGCCTGCCTGCGCCCGGGGGCAGCAAGGCCGGCGAGTACCTGACCTGGAACGCACGCCGCCCCCGCCCGCGCCCGGCTGGCCCGCGCCTGTTGCTAGGGCGCCGGCGGCTCGGAAGCCAGGCCCAGGCAGGACCGCGGCAGCGGCCGGAGCTCGGGCGGGAGCCAGCGGGGCCAGCGGGACCTCTGCGGGCAGCCTGCGCTCCGAGCGCGGCTGCGACGCCCACGACGCCCCCCGCGCGCACCGGCGGCTGCCGGGAGAGGGGCGAGCGGGAGGCGGCGCCGGGAGCGCGGCTCGCCCCGTGGGCCCGGCGGAGGCCTCCGGCCCAGCTCGCGGCCGCCCGCGGGCCCTGAGCCGACGGAGGGGCTGGGGGCGGCCCCGGAGGGCGCACTCACCATGTTGACCTCGGAGACCATGTCGATGCTGGCGATGTCGATGTTCATCCCCACGCACACCGGGGGCCCTGCGGGAAGCGCACACGCCGTCAGGCGCGCTCCGGCGCGGGCGGGGGCCGGGGCGCAGGCGAAGGGCCGCCCGCCCCCAGCGCCGCAGCTCGCCCGACGCGGCCCCGCCGCCCTCCCGCCGCGGCCGCGCGCACAGCCCACTTACCCCCGAAGTCGGGTCTCAGGCGGATGTCGTAGCCTTTCAGCAGCTTGTCCACCGTCTCCTTCACAAAGGACATGTTCCCGGGGTCGTTCACGCTGCGGGAGGGAAGGGGCGCAGACGGCGGTCAGGCGCGGCTGGCGCGGCGCGCGCCCTGCTCCCGGCCCGCCGCGCCCGCCCGCCGCGACCCTACCTCTGGGCGCAGCACACCACCGCCACCAGCACCGGGGCCGAGAAGATGCCGAAAAGCCTTCCTCCCGCAAAGCCCCACATCCCTCCGCCGCGCCCCGGCACGGGGGAGGGGGCCCCCGCCGCCGTCGCGACCCGCAGCCGGGGCTGCTCCTGCTGCCGCCGCCGCCGCCGCCGCGCTGCCCGGAGCGGAGGAGGGAGGGGGAGGGGAGGGCGGAGGGGGCGGAGCGGGCCGGGAGGGGCGGGGCGGGGCGGGCCGGGCCGGGGGCGGAGTCCCGCGCCGCGCACCCCCCGCCCCCGCGCGCGCCGCCGCCCCACGGCCCGGGCCCTGGGCGCTCCCTCCCGCCTCCGAGGCCGCGGCGCGGGACCCGGAGCGCAGGGGCCCGGGTGCGGGCGGAGCCGCGGCTGCGCGGCGCCAGGCGGGGCCGGGGTCGGCCACGACGCGGTCTCCTCCCGGCTCTCTGCGGCCCGGCGAGGGGGGACCCGCGGCAACCGCGGCGCCGGCGAGGGACGCTGCCAGCCCCCCACCCCCGGCCCGACTCCCCCACTCGATCCCCGCCCGGCCGCGGCGCAGCCCAGCCCCCAGCCCGGGCCGCACGGTGCCTCCGCCCGCCTGGCCGCTCGCCGCCGCGTCCCGAGGGAGGCCTCGGCCCCGGGGACGCCCCCGCCTCACCTGCGGGGCTCAGAGCCTCGGGGCCCCAGGGTCCAGGACAGCCAGATGGGCAGCAGGAGGGCCAGCAGCCCGGAGCACATGGCGCTGCGCCTCCAGCCTACCCCGGGTGGGATCCGCTCTCCCCCACAGTCGCCGCGCGTTCAGACCGCGACGTGGGGATCCCCGCCCCTACTCCCACCCCCGGGCTTTCCCGCCCGACCCATCTTCCAGCCCCTCGCATGGCGGCCCATTATTCATTTATAAAACATGAGCATCTCCACTAGCCCTGTCACCCTCACCGCTGCACGTTTCCCGAGCCCGAACCCCCCGTACAGAGACGCAGCAGAACGAATGCCAGGGGAGTCCCGGATATGCGCATTCTGTCATTAACACACTGGAGTGAGAGGGTCTCTGAGCCCCCGTTGGAGTCATTCCCCATGAAGGGAAAATAACGCGCCTTCTCAGTGCCCGGAGCTGTCCGTGGTCCTAATTGCAAGACAAGGGGCCTCCTTCCCCCTCCGCAGGCCTCCTCCCGCTGTCATTGGAGGCCAGGGGCGCATTGGCCAAGGCACGCACAGGGGTCCACCGGGTCCCCCGCTCCGGGTGTCCCCTCTGTGCGCCAAGCGGTGCTGCCTACCCATGGCCACCGGTTGTAGGACTGTCTCTACTGAGCTCAGACTTCTGGTACCAAGGAAGGTGGCTACCCAGACCCACTGTGGCCCGGGGAGCCCGCGTTCTGCAGGCCTCCTGGAGTCAGTCCGGGCCGGCCGCACGGCGAAGGGTACAGAGCTACTCCAATGGCTTTTCTCCCCTCTCTCTAAAGCTTAAGCTTTTCTTTCTGACGCTGAGACTTTATATAGGTAAACACCTAAATCTGGATCTCTGTTCTTGTTGGCATGTGTTGGTGCATTAATTTTAAATATCAATGCCTCTTCTAAAAATCAGCAATTTTATTTTGGGAGTAGAAAATGTGACCGCAGTACCTGAAGGGTTCAGGGATAAATATAACTTCCTAATTATTTTCTGGAAAAGTCTATTCAGGGCTACTTTATATCCTGGATCCTGCTAATGCACAATGGAAAGGTCTGGAAGATGGTCTCTGCATTCTAGCACGGTCCACACGCACACCCCTACGTGGCCGGTCTCTGTCTCCACCTGGCACACACTTCTTTCCGCACAATGACTCCTAGGACCACGCTGTGCAGTGCACGCTGACCGTACGGCAGGAGCCCCCCTCCCACTGCCACACACGTCTAAGGTCTGCAGAAGCTCACTCCGTGCTACCATCCCACCGCGTACCAGCTCAGACCTAGACTTCACCCCACCTCGGGGGCTTTGGGGCTCTCTCCCACCCCTGCCGCTTCACCACCCTGTTCTGCAGGGCCTCTGACTAGCCTTAGCTGCAGAACCACACTGTCTGCCTCTCATTCTCAGCTCCTCAGCTGAAAGCCAGGCCTGAGATGCCCTCGGGCCTGCTCAGGGCCCCCCGGGGCAACCTGAAACTTTGAGCGTTGGAGCACAGGGGGCGGGTCTCTGGCTAATGCAGATGGAGCCGTGGAAGAGCTTCCCCCACAGCCTCCTAAGTGAGGAGTGTCCCAAGACGCGCCCCCAGCCTCCGGAAGGCAACCACGGGAGGGACCCGCCTGCTGCCCTTCGGCCAGAGTGGCTGCCTGGCAACAAAGCCTGAGTCTCGTCCGTGCCTCAGTTCCCTTCCCCTCTGCGGTCAGCGGCATTTCACACCCTTGTAGAGCAGCTCCACTCCAGGACAGGTTTTCTACAGAACCCAGGCACGAGCCCACTGAAAAGTCATTAAACCTGTCACCTAAAACTCAGTCTTGTAAACATATCAGGGCAGGGCCCACTGATAGTGAGAGTGGCCAGGTGACAGCACGTGGCCACCCGTGTGGCTGGAATCCCGGATGGGAGGCTTGGGATCGCACTGGGCACGAGTGCGTGCGAGCCCCGAATCCTGGGAGGACAGACGGAAGGGAAGAGACTGCGGCATGACCACCCCCCACGGGGGAGAGGGTGCCTCTCACTGCCCCCTCTGGAAAGCATACGTGCCCTTTGGCAACATTTTTAAAAATACAAAAGCAAATTCAGAGAGGAGGCCGTGGCAGGTGTGTGCGGGAGCGGCGATGCGCAGGGGACGCCACCCGCCGCACACCTGCTCATCACAGCGCCCGCCTGCCCGCGTCGACAGGCAGCACAGGCTCCGTCTGCGGCTCTGTGGTCCCAGTCCCTCCCACAAAGGGACCACGGGGAAGGCTGGGGGGAGGCCTGGGCACCAAGCACCACGGTCTTCCCTGCTCTCGCTGGGGTTCCTGAAACAGGAGCACTTCCGTGGCCTGACTAGATGGTGACACTGTATTAGCAGACTCAGGAGGAAAATGGTTCATTTCGTTCTTGCTTTCATTCATTTTCAGCTGAAAGGAAAACATACGCTAGGAGTCTCACAATGGGTAAATTTTCATGGCAGAAGAAAAAAGAGGGGAATGCCACTTTGTTCATGGCAAAGTGGTTTGAAACCCTGTACCACCAAGAACTTCAGGGCACATACGGCAGGGAGGAGACAGGTTGGAGGAGGGCACACCACCACTCTCCAGCCCGGGCACCTCCCCCCGGCCCGTATTTGTGCATTTTTGCTGACTCAACTCGAATGCCTTTCACCAAACTGTGTTTTCAGCCCTGCTTGTCTCTTACTACACTCTGTGTTCCTAAGTTTTACGAGAGGGCGTATGTGCTCAGCAGAGAGAGAAAACAACCCCGTGGGGCATGCTCGCACCACAGCCTTGTCCCCGCTCTCTCCCTCCTTGTGCCTGGTGTGTTCCTCACGCCACTGAGTCCAGGAGTCGAACCATGCCGTTGGCCATGTGGAATCTACTTGCCTTAACCACCATACCATGGAGCCAGCCCCAACTGGCCTTTTTAACGTTTCAAGGTTTCTGACAATATGTTCTCAAATCCCGCCCACCAAAAGCACTCAGTCAACCTGAGGCCGAACGTGTGTAACGGCGGCCGTAGGGGTACTCAGGTCTGTCCCGACAGAGGTGCAGAGCCGTGCCCATTCCGCCGTCCCCCAAGTTCCCTTGCACCCCGACTCGCACGTCCCTTCTAGTTGCAGAGGCGCACTGCCCTGCAGCCCGTCATGGTGCCACAGTGTAGGCGCAGTACGCTCGCTGGCCCGTGTCCCGCTGCTTCCTCTCGGTGGAGGTTTCTGAGATGGGTCCATGCCGTGGCAGCGCTGTCCCGTGTTCCGTTTTGTTGCCGAGTAGCATTCCACCACGTCTCGTCCACGCTTGGACTCGCTCGACTACAGATGGGTCTTTCTAGGCTCAGCAAATATGAGAAGTCACGTGGAGGTCCTGGCACAGACACGCGGCTTTGTCTCAAGCGTAAATGCTTCGGCGTGGCGTGGCCGGCTCACCCAGTGACTCCACGCTTAGCTTCGGGAGGGACTGTCACAGTGTCTCCAAGGTCACTTCGCCAGCAGTGCATGGAATGGCGCACCTCCTCCAGGCATCCCAGCGGTGTGGACGGCTGTCTCATGAGGTTTTTAATTGGCACGGAAGTATATGAGTAAGCATATTTTACTTGCGACCTGGACACTTGTGTCTTTTTAAAGATGTAAGTATTTTGGGGGGTGGGTCAGCCTTGAGAATGCCCTACATTACTGCACCACCATCTGGCCCCAATTTTTGCCCATGTTCAATTACATTCTCAGTATTTAAAAAAATATTTATTTATTTAATTGTATTTATTATTATTTTAAAATTTGCTATAGAGCACATGCACTCACCAGAGGGAAACAGACAGAAAGAGAGAGAGAGAGAAAGAAAGAGAGAGAGAGAGAGAGAAAGAAAGCGAGAGAGAGAGAAAGAAAGCAAGAGAGAGAGAAAGAAAGCGAGCCACCAGGTTCAGGACTTGAACCACAGTTGGCCATGTGGGAGTCCAGTGCTTTAACCACCACACCTCAACATTCTCAGTATTTTTTATTGAGAGGTAAGTGTTCTTTATATTGTGTAGATATTACAAATACATGTAATATGTCTTGCTATTTAATTCATATTTCTTTAATAATGCCTTTCAGAGAAAAGAAAAATTTAACTTAGATGAAGTCCAGCAGACCCATTTTTTTTTCCTGAGGTTCAGAATTTTGGCTTTCTACCTAAGAAGGCTTCATCTGGTAAAAAGTGTCGTGTGTGTGTTTCAGGCTGACCAGGCAGGGATGGAGCCACAGGGGTCAGGAGGGGCCACTTTTCCTGAACAGCACGTTAGTGCCGTCCATCAGCCAGCCCGACATGCCAATTTCGACACTCGAGACCTACTTTTAGTCTAAATATTTTTATTTTAGTTCTATTTTTTCTTTTAGTTGGAGGTATTTTCACTTGTTTGTTTGTTTATTGATTTTGAGACAGGGTCTTGCTGGTGTTAAACTCACCCTCCTGCCTCGGCCGGCCTCCACAGTAGCTGGGAATGTAGGCACCGGCCTCTCTGCCCGGTTCTAAATGTCTTCAAATGTGTTCCTGCTGGCGTTGTAGGTGAATATTTATAACATCTAAAATAAGAAAAATGTGTTCTCTCTTTTTCAGTTGCTAGGTATCACATTCATTAGCTATTCTAATTAATTATTGCATTGTCTCAAATTTGCAGAATAATATTAACATCATCGACGCTCGTGGGCATTTCTGTGAACCTGCTTCAAGGGTGACTTGGTTCCTGGTTTACAAGGACGGGACATCCTCTTCTGCCTTCTTACTTTCAACCTGTCTATGCCATTACCATCAGAGTTTCCTGTAAATAGCATATAGCTGAGTCTTTTAAAAATGATCTCTACCAGTCTCTGTCTTGTGGTTGGTGTACATTTTAGTTTAGGCCATTGTATATCATAGTCCATGTAATTATTGATGTGTTGGGATGAAGCCTGGTGTCTTGTTTTTTCTCTGTTTTCTTTTATTCTGTTTTTCATTTCTCTGCTTCCTGACTTGAACATCGATTTCCACCCCACTTGATCCACAATACTGTTGGGTGTGTCTCTCTGCGTAACAGAACGGGGGAGCCGGGACTTGCCCTGGTCAGCCCCTGGCCTGTACTGACCGCCATCACTTGAGGGTCAAGGCTTGGCTGCTGCCTTTATTCCAGCTTGTCTTCATCAACTCCTGACAACCCAGAGCTCGGCCCGGCCCGGCCCGGCCCAGCTCAGCTCCTGACACACACTCTACGAAGACAGAATACTGAGACCCCAGTATTCTCCTTTCACGGTGCTAGCTGTCTCGATGTGACACAAGCCATGTCATATTTAATATGCAGTGTTTTAAGTTTACTCTCGTTACTGACATCTGGGGGCCAAAACCTTTCTTTCAATTTTGACTTGACTTCTGAACAATTTTAAGAAATAAAATTACTTAGCCAAATGGTATAAACACTGTAAAAAAGATCCACAAATATTTCCATCAAAACAAACAAACATTGCTATAAGGCACATGTGCTTGCTGGAGAGACAGAGAGAGACAGAGAGAGACAGAGAGAGGGAAGGAAGAATGCACTTCCCAGGGGGAATGGCCACTCTGCAATCCCTTCTCCTCCCACTCTCCCTCCTCTCAGGATTTTGGGCACACATACACACACACCCTGGACAGCATGTTGCAGCCACAGTCGGCCAGGTGGGGCCCAGCTGCCTTCACCACCATACGGCCGGCCAGCCCACTGCCTAGCGCTTTTCCCAAGTCTCACTGGCATGGGAAGAATGGTGCTTGCCACTCGGAATGCCCACCAAGCTGTTAGTTTCATTTTCTAACCTGTGAGATTTGATGAGTGAAAAATAGTAACTCATGCTGTTTTGTTTTTCCTCGCCAGAGGGTATGTACACACTTGCGAGAGAGACAGAGAGGGGACGGGAGCAGGAGCACGCACCCTGCAGTGGGCGTGGTCACACGGCGCTCTATCCTCCACGGCCCCGCCCTGGGCTGGGAGCAGGCGTGCAGCCCACCAGGGCCAGGACCGAAGTGCGGGCTGCCATGTGGGCGCTCCCTGAACCGCGGCTACAGGCCAGGCTGGAACTCAAGCTTTTTCCAAAAAATACACTATTCTTACTAGGGCGAAATGCTTTAGAAGCATCATTAGAGATGTCTGTTTTCTAAGTTTAGTCACGTGCTTCCCCAAGGAGATACACGCACGCGCACACTGTATGTAAAACAGTTTCAGATTTCTGTATAATTGAGGGAAGTATGTAGAAAGTTGTTAGCATACAATGATACTGTTTCCCCCTGTTACTAACATCTTAGAACAGGCACATTAGTTACAATTAATAAGCCAATACTGATACATTATATAAACAAAGCCTATCTTTTTTTTTTTCCTTTTTAATTTACCCGAGGGCACTTGCATTGGCTGGAGGGGGACAGAGAAAGAGAATCACCTGCTAGGGAGAGAGGGGGATGGCCACAGCACAATCCTTTCTCCTCCACTCTCCTTCTGGGATTTCGGCTCACACACACAGGCGCCCAGTGTGATTTTCAAGCCACCGGGCCTGGGACTTGAACTGCACAGTTGGCCATATGGGATCCAGTCACCCTAACCTCCACGCCACCTGCGGGCCAAACAAAGCCACCCTTTCTCCAGGTGTCCTGATATAACCTACTGTCCCGTCTGGGACCCAGTGGGATGCCACGCACTCCGAGTCATCAGGTGTCCTTAGACGGCTCTTGATAGTGGAACGGCCCCGTTATCAGCACGTGACCGCCCTTTGTCTGCGATCTTCTTCCATCTTTGGAAGGTCTACCTTGTCTGGAGTCACTAAGCCATTCCAGTTTGATTCTGAAGTTTGTGTGCAGGGTGCCCGTTTCCTAAGGCCGCTGTGACATGGTACCACAGACTGGGTACTAAAAACAACAGGAAAGTGTCTGCCCTGACTGTGGGCCCGAAGTCGGAGGTGGACATGCCCGCGGTGCCTCTCCTGGCTCAGTGGCAGCTGCCTCAGCCCCTCTCCACCCCACCTTCACGGCCACCATCACGTGCACCCCGGTGGTCCGTGTACGGCTGGCCTTTCTCACAGGGACACGTGTTGCCTCACCTCGATTACTTATATCTGCAAAGACCCCATTTCCAAGCAAGGCCAGGTCCCGAGGTGCCGTGGGGATGTGAATTTGGGGCGGGCGCTCTCTGTGGTCTTACTGTCCCAGTGTGTTCCTGGTCGACGACATGTAACTGAGTATTGTGAAGTCTAGTTTGCTTTTCGCTCTCTTTTAATTGATGTATGATATCATTCTCATTTAAGTGACTATTGATCTAGCTGGATTAAGATCTACAATCTTGGTGTTAAAAGAACTTGGACAGATTCAATTTAGCAGAGTTTAGTTGAGCAGAGAAACGGTTCATGAATCTCTGCAGCTCTCTGAATCGGTGGAGGTGCAGGGAGCCCGCAGCCAGGGGCAGGCACTTTCAGACACACCTGGTGTCCTGCCCTGCGTCTACCTTGGTTGGAGGTTTCCAGGCAGCCTCTGCCGGGCTGGAAGCTCGGCGGCCCTGATTGGCTGAGCCCCTACAAGCATATCCTGTTAAATTGAGTTTCTTTTGTTTCTGTGCTGAGATCGGGTTTGCTACCTCCAGAGGCAGCTTTCGTCCAAGTGGATTTTCACGTTGGTAATTATTCACTGCTCATTGCATGGGTTCTTGGTTTCCTTCTCCTCCTTTTTCTGCCTTAGTGGAGCATGTTAGATGACTCCTTTTTTCTCTCTTCATACCTTTCACTCTTCCCTTTTGACATTCTGTGCAATTTTTCAGTTGGGAGCTGGCCTGGTGTCAGGTTACAGGAGCTGAGGCAAGCAGTGCTTCAGTGTTGCACATCCTGCTGGTCTGCTGGGCGTTTCCCTGTATCCGACATGTGCCCGCGTGTCACACTTTCCTAGACTCCTTATGTTCATCCCCACTCTTCATTTTGGGCACCTTATTTATTATTTCTTGGAGAAAGTCTATGCTGGTCATGCTTTTTTTTTTTTAAGAGGTTTTTGCTATAGGACGCATGTGCTCACCAGACAGAGAGAGAGAGACAGAGAGATAGAAATCGAGAAATCACCCCCCAGGGGGGATGGCCACGCCGCAATCCCTTCTCCTCCATTGTCCTCTCGGGATTTTGAGCACGCACGGACGCGAACCACGGTTGACTACGTGGGAGTCCAGCGACATAGCCATTACGCTAACTGCTGGTCCCCCTGTTCATACTTTCTACACTGAAATCTATTATACTAAAGTCCTACTGTGTGCTGGTGCCTATGCCCAAAATCCTGAAAGGAGGAAGAAATGGAAGAGGAAGGATTGTGGTGAGACCAACCCCCGTGGTGGGGAATGCCTTCTCACATTCTTCTCTGTCTCTCTCTCCGGTGAGTGAATGTGCCCGCTGGAAAATTAAAAACAAAACAAAAACATAAAAAACCCTCCTGGTGACAACGGGTCTGCCAAACTCTCCCTCCTTCCCCCACGTTCCTGGAATCTGCTGCTGTGGTTGGGATAAAGCTTTGTCCCCCAAAGGTTCAGGCTCTGGAAGTGCTGGTGCAATGGCTTTGGGAGGTGGTGCAACCATTTTTTTAAAAAAGGCTTTTACTATAGGGCCTGTGTACCTGCCAGAGAGAGAGAGAGAGAGAGAGAGAGAGTGAGAAATCGTCTCACGGGGTGGTAAGGCCATGCTGCAATGCCGTCTCCTCCTGGAACTTTGGACACGCATACACACGTTCCTGGCATGATTTTCGAGCTGCCAGGTCCGGGACTCAAACCATGTTCAGCCATGTGGGAGTCCAGCGCCTTAACCACCATACCAGCTGGCCCAGTAGGTGGTGCAGCCTTGAATAGTGGGGCTTCGTGGGAGAGAACATCCAGTCAGGACTGTCTGCTCCCTCTTCCTGTTTTGCCCCGTGCCCAGCCCGGAGCCTGAGCTCCCCTTAGCCAACTGGGATGCTCCTCCAGACACCAGCCTCCACTCCTGGGCTTGAACCACCCAACCCCGAGCCTAGCAAGCTCCATTCTTTGTAAGGCACCAGCCTCTGGTCTGCGTGTTTTGTTTAGCAACACGAATCTGAGCTAACACATGTGCCATGACAAGGACTCCCTGCCGACCACACGTGGCGCTGGCGGTCCATGGGACACTGCCGGCCGAGTCCCTGACCTGCTCGCAGGACCAGGCATGCTCTGCTGGCGGGACCATGACGGGCCACGTCAGCCTGTCTGGGAGCAGGACGGGGCTGTGTGCGAGCTTCGGGGACAGCAAATGTGTACACTGACAGCCGTCACTCGGAGGTGAGGCCAGCTAAGATGCGGGGAGAGAACAGACAGCAGCTGTGTCTCAGAGGGGCCCGAGTCCTCGGCGGGGCAGAGGCCAGCTCTCGGCTAACGGGCACAGCGGCGACCCAGAGCTAAGCCCAAGCACTTTAAGTCCTGCAGCAGAGACAGTACGGACCGGCAGGGGGGTTCCTCCTACTGAGCATCTGCCACCTGACTTTCCAGTGACCCCCATCAAGAGCTACGTGAGGATATGGAAGACGTTCACTCTGTAGCTTTAATTTCTCATACATGATTACATATGAGCAATAACAAACAAACACAGTGCAAGACCATTCGGACTGGGTGAACATGCCCTTATGTATTTACCACTCAAGAAAACGAGGTTCTAGCAGATCCATGTTTGTAAATTGTTGATGGTCTTTAAAAATACCTTAATTTAACTGATACAGACTGGGTACCCGTTATCCAAATTCCACACCAATACCAAGATGTTTTAGTGTCCAGACCCATAAATCATTCAGTAAAATATTTTTAGTGGCTAGCATATAATAACCTAACCTCCCACTGTCAGCCATGACTAACCAGTTGCAGAAGACCAACCCTCCTCCTTAAAATAAGCAGGGAAAAAAATGGGTAAAAGCAGACATTATATATCGATAGATAGATACAGATATATACACACATACATATCATATATACACACATATACACATATATATGCATAGACATACATATGTGTGTGTGTGTGTGTGTGTGTGTGTGTGTATAGCTACTTCAGAAGGTTGTGGGAAAGTGGGACTGACGTGAGTTTCTCGTGGTGTGCAGAACACTGAGACGCATGTAGGGTTTCTGTGCTATGCACTGTCCTGAGCACATTAGAGACGGGCTCCGGATAGAGGCCTTCCCAAGCTACTAGGTGGCCAGGAGCCAGACTTAGATTGAAAACAAGCCGTGAGGTGAACCTGGTGAGCCCGGCCTTCCACGCGGCATGTTCCCCACCTCGCCTGTCGGCCTTCTGGGAGCCCTGGCCACCTTTCAACGGCGTCCACGTCCCTCTCAGAGCGGGCAACCTGGGCTTCGTGGGACCTCCGGAGGCCACTGCAAGGGATGGCAGCCCTGTGAGGGCGGGGGTGGGCGCCCTTGGGATCGGCTATAAAAATGCCCTAGACCTGGGAGGTAAATCTGAGATGCAAGTTCCACCCCCACTCCCCACTTCCAGGGCCTCTCTGCAGGGCTCCCATCAAAGCCACCGTGGGAGCTGGCTGAGCAACCCCACCCTACGAGTGCCCTCCCTTCTCTCTGTGCCCTTCCGGTGCACGACCAGGGTCCCCTGCACCCCTCAGATAAACGACTGCCTCTCACGTCTATGATAGTAGCTGCACAGAGGTGGGGGCTGTGGGGCAGAGCAGAGAGCAGCTGTTCGGGGACAGGGCCCGGAGACTCCCCGACAGCCCACAGGGTAGACAAGCCCAGGCCAGGGTCAGAGCAACAACCAGTCAGCACCAGAGAGGAGAGATCCTTGGGAAGAGCGGCATGGCCCGTAGCACAGCAAGGAAGGGTTGTACATAGAACGCCGGATCCCACATGGTCAGCTGCGGTTCGAATCCCAGCCCCAGCAGCTTGAGAAACACCCTGGCACGGGAGAAAGCATGCTCCAAATTCTGATGGTGAAGGGGGGAGGAGGGCTGCAGCGTGCCTGCACCCCCCTGGGGAGCTTTCTCTCTCTCTGGTTCTAGTGAGCACACGTGCCCTCCAGCACAAGCATAAGAAAGTATAGGGAAGCAGGTCTGGGGCTGTGGCCTGCCACTCTCCCTTGGCATTGTCCAGTCTCTGAGCACACAGGCCAGCAGGCCAGGGCTGCCAAGTGCACAGCGGTGGTGGGGGAGGGGCCAGGAAGGTACAAGGGTCCCCGCCGCTCTGAGCACAGCATAGAAGCCGGGACTGAGAGCCGGCACGGTGGTGCAGCCAGTCAACACTCTAGACTTCCACGTGACCCCAAGGACCACAGAGTAAGAGAAGGCTGAGTCAGAGCCAGAGCAAAGACGGAATGGAGCTCGACTCTGGGTCTGACTGCATTAAGGGACCCTGCACCCTCGCTCCCTGCACGGAGCTGAGCGCATTCTGCCCGGTGGAAGCAACACCAAGCGAAGCACCGGCCACACTGATGCATGTACCAGGGAGGCGCTCGCCCACCCGTGCTGACCGGCACGTGAGCCAGCAGCCTCACGAGTCTGTTCACACGTCAATGTGCTCAAAGTCAGTAAAAGTGGACATCACCTCCACAGCTGCACGCTCATGTTCCCGGTGTCGTAAAGCTGTGTGTGCCGGGGAGCCAGGACGCGGGGCGGCGCCATCTGGGACATTTCGCCTGGCCAGCAGGCTGTCGGGCAGCGCCCACCTGGACGTGACACTTTACAACATCAACCTGCCATTTAGTCCCACTTGAAAAGCACATCCAACCTAGAGACAACGAGAAGCAAAATATGCACACACAGCCATACTGATGCAGATGCTGGAGAGATCAGATGTGGACTTCCACAAAACTGATTAATAACTGACAGTGACGAGGAGGTGCAGAAAGACTTCAGAAATCAAAATCTCTGCAAGAGAATTAGACAGACAGACAGACAGACAGACACCTAGCTAGCTGGTGGCGCGGCGGCAGCACAATGCTCTTTGAGGCCAACCCACATGGCAAAGTTCCAGGTTCACACCAGGAGACCTTCCCAAACACACGGGCACGTGCACGGCCGGACAGGTCTGGCTGGCGAGTGGAGACCGGCAGGTGCCTCTTCCTCTTTCTCTCCCTCTCAGGAGGAATACGACAAGGGGAAGACACACATCCAGATCACAAGCACACGCCTGGTCCCCAGGTGCAGGAGGCTCTCGGTACTGCCTCTCTCACGGTCCTCTTGCCGAGAGCCAGCTGGCTAACACCTGGGAGGTACGGTTGGGGAGCTGGCACGCACCGCCGTGAGGTGGAAGCGCACAGGAAGGAAGATGTCTGAGCTCCAGGTAACCCACTGGAGCAGCCCCTGACACAGCGTGAAGTTAGAAACACAGGAATGGCCTGTCGGTGCCATGCTAGTCTGCACCCAGAACACTGAGGGACGGGAGTCTCGGGCTGGCCCGGTATGGGTGTTTGCTGAGCACGTCTGGAATGAAGAGGGAAACACGGGGCACAGGGCGAGGCGTGCCGCCCAAGGCAGAGGCAGTGCCCCGGCTGTGATTTCCCAAACTTCTCCTGGAAAGCTTCCTACAGAATCGTGATCACTCCAAGTCCTAACTCGTGCAGCCGGACAGAGCACACAGCGAGAAGGCAATGGGCGTGCTGGGCCTGTGGGCCACAGGGCCAGTCCTACTCTGCGTTCCCTGCCCAGCCCAGTGCTGGCGGCTCATCGGCCCAGCGGCTCCTTTCTGCAGCGGAATCCCGCTGCCTCCGCTGCAGTTGCCTAGCCAGCCCTCCCTTCTCCAGGCAGCCCGCCTACCTCCAGGGCAGCCCCTGGCTAAAGGCCTGCCGTGCAGGTGTGTGACCTCCAGGCCTCCAGGGGACGACCTCTGCTCTGGTTCACATTACAGAGTGCCCAGGAGCTCAGGTCGAGGTTAGACCTCTCAAAGACACATCTTTCTGCCTTTTCTTCATCTGGTAAATATCTTGTTTCTTTTTGGCTAATTTTTTTTTCTATTTTATTTTACAATATAATTTCTTATTTAAATTTAACTTTTGTGCATCTTTGAGGAGTATCATAATGAATTTTCAAACAATGCATACAATGTGTAATAATCAAATAATAATAATCAAGGATAATACCATACTCATCATTTTTAATATTCTTTGTTTTCAACAAAGAAAACACCACTTTCAAAATTGTAATTACTATTTTTTATATATTCAGTCACTGTACATCTTTTACCTTATATAATCTATCCAACATGAAATACAGCTCAGACCAGTCCAGTTGAGAATACTATGCACATTATCATCAACAGGGAATAAAACATTTCTGTGTCCCACAAATGTCTTACCTCTCTATTTTTTCTCCCTAATTACCTTCCTTACACTCTTTTCCTCCCCACCCTCCTTCCACATTGTCTCCAGTGTCCATAACAATTTCCAATGCTTTTATGTTCTCCAATGTTCAGTCTCTCTTATAGAGCGTAGACGGTGGGTATATGTTAAGTGGAGACATACAATGTCTCTCTTTCATAGCCTGACTTGCTTGACTCAGCAAAAATCTTCCATATTCATCCACTTTCTATCAAATGCCAGGGTCTTGTTGTTTTTTATGACTGAAGAGTATTCCACCAAGTTTATGTGCCACACTTTTTCAATTCATTCATCTGTTCATGGACATTTGGGTTGGTTCCAAATTTTAGCAATTGTGAATAATTCCACAATAAACTAGATGTGCAAGCACTTCCAACAGAGTGCTTTCCTGTCTTTTGGGTAGATACTCAGGAGTAGAATTGTTGGATCACATGGTGGTTCTAGTTGTAGGTCTTTGAGGAACCTCCATATTATTCTCCACAGTGGCTGGACCAATTTACATCCCCACCAACAGTGGAGGAGAAGTCTCCTTTCACCACAGCCCCGCCAACACTTACCATTTTGGTTTTTCAATCTTCACCATTCTGACCGGGATCAAGTGGTATCTCATTGTGGTTTTGATCTGCATCTCCCTTATGACGAGGGATGGTGAGCATTTTCCCATATGCTTTTTGGCTGTTTGTATGGTTTCCTTAGAAAGTTGTTTGTTCAGTTTGTTTTCTTATCTTTTAATTGGGTTAATCATTTTTTTTTTCTTTTTCAGTTAGGCTACTTGAGTTCCCTGTGTATTCTGGTTATCAGTCCCTTATCTGAGGGATAGTTTACAAAAATATTCTCCCATTCTGAGGGTGGTTGATTCACACTAATTATCATGTTTTGAATGTGTACTGTTAACTTTTGCTCTTCTAGATTTTTCTTTCTTTTTCTTCCTTCCCTCCTTCAATATATATGTAATCACACACACATGTGTGAGCATATACACATACGTGTATAGGTGAGCGTATATATACATACATATGTGTGCGTGTATATATCTATATCTATATCTATATCTATATATGGCAATGCTCGTTTTCCAACTCAGTTGTGGTATGACATTCCATAATGCATTGGCCGTGTCCACTGGCATGTTTCTTTCTCCCACCTGCTTCTTCAGATAGCACCCCCCACTACTGGCAAAAGATTCCTCATCTTGGGAAGAACCTTACTCTTAGCAAACCTGACCTGAGACAGAGGGTGAGAGCGTTTAGGATGTTCTTTACTGAGGGTAAAGTGAACAACGCAGCCGGCATGAGGCTGCTGATATGCCTCTGCTATTGTGGTCCGGTCCTGCTGGTGGTCACTACACTGCCACACAGAAAACTTTAAATATTAACCAATAGTAGGGACAGGTAGCATGAACTTTCCTGGGGGTACAAACTGATTTGAGTTCAACGCTGGGAGTGGTTGGTACCTAGAAAAGTTTTAACTGTGAAGTTGGACGGTAGCTGGGGCTTTCAGGATTAAAAAAAATTAAAAACATGTGACTTTAGAAGATTTGCTACAAGATTTTGTTGTCAGAGTCCATTTCCTTCCATGAGACCATCAGTGGGAGAACATGATTTTGTATACACGCCATTATTATTATTTTTTTTTGAGGTTTTTGCTATAGGGCACGTGTGCTCGCCAGACAGACAGAGAGAGACATAGAGACAGAAAGTGAGAAATCACCCCCCCAGGGGGGATGGTCATGCTGCAATCCCTTCTCCTCCATTCTCCTCTCGGGATCTTGGGCACACATGCACACGTGCCCGGCGTGAGTTTTAAACCCCCGGGTTCCGGACGCGAACCGCGGTTGTGGGAGTCCAGTGACATAGCCATTATGCTAACTGCTGGTTCCCTGTATACACGCCATTATTAAACAGGCGTGATTTAGACACCGTGAAGCAATGTGAAACCATGGTGATACAGCTAAGTGCCAACACCCTAGCCACCATGCCACTGGCTGATCCCTGTGAATACTTTAAATCCACTCTAGATTACTTACAACACCTAACGCGATGTAAATGCTATACAAACCGTTGTTTTCCTTTGTGTTATTTTATTGTTGTTGTCTTAATACTACTGGATCTGTCGATGATATCATGATTAAAAGGTATTATTAAAGGTATTTTGGGGGACAAGTAGGTGGTGTGGTGGGTAAGGCACTGGACTCCCACATGGCTGACCACAGTTTGAGTCCTGGACCTGGAGGCTTGCTTTTTCACTTTCCCTCCCTCTCACTTGCTGTCTCTCTGGTGAGTGCATGTACCCTACAGCAAATTTAAAAATAATAATAATAAATAAAATTAAAATTAATCTTTTCAAAAATAGTATTTTTGATCGGTTAAATCCAAAACGTGAAATGAGTGGCTACAGAAAGTTAACTATAATATTGGGTTGCCAGAAAAGTTGTGATGCATTTTTCATAGGAAAAAACACGTCATGACTCTCCAACAACCCCATGCCTTTTCTCTTCTTCGCTCTGGCTCTAAGTAGAAGTGTGATCTTGGGCAAGTTAGTCTTCCTGAGCTACCTGTTCAAATGTGCAAAGTTAGGACGGCTGAAGCTTCTTCCACTGCCAAGCCACTGTATGTCAAATGTGGATACACTTAGTACGTCCCGATAGAATTCCACAAGAATGCCATTTGAAATTACAGAAAAATCACTCAAAATATGTCTAGGTAATACCGTTTTACCGCCCTCGTTATTTAATGCCCACGCCCTGTGCGGTCTTTGCGCGGATGTTGCTCACACAGTGCACAGAGCAAGGTCAGTCTTGGAGTGTGTGACCGTGAGTGCGGCGATGAGAGAAAAGCCTCGTCGGTGAACACGGATCCCCTGGACTCACCTGGTCTCGTAAATGGCATACAGTTTCCTGTGCTCTTTGACTGCATTCCTGAAAAGGAAAACACAAAGCAGGATGAGTGACAGCTTGCAGTGAGCGCTAAGGTCTAGAACTCATCTAAGGAGCGTGCTCTCAAGCTGTGTCTGTTCGGTAAAATATCTCCACTGGCTTTCTGTGAAAATTCAAGAACCCCTCTCTAAGGAGACGTGCACATGTTTTGAAGAGTAACACACGTCACATTAGATACGCACATGGGCTCTGGATCTGTTCTGACGGCAGCTAACGTGGTTACCAAATCATTGCTGAAATTTTAGTAAAGGAGAGAGAAAACAAGTAGTTAACCCCCCCAAAAAATCATTTCTAATAGTGGTATGTCCTGCAGTAAACATTTTTAAAAAGTAACGTGGTAGAAAATTACTTGAAAAAAAAAAGCATATTAAATAAGATGGCAAAAACTAAAATTTAAAAACTTAGCAGCAACTCAAAGTTCGAACTACCTAAGTTGAGAATGAGCCAGGTGTTTTGAAAACAGGCACCGTCACTGTCCTCATCCAGCGTAACAATAGATAATAACATGTCGCTGACCATCAACGCACAAAGCCCTGGATTTCTGCAGCCGAGCACTAACGCTGGAGCTGGCAGTGGAGAAGGAAGTGTCCATGGCACGGAAGGACAAGCCCTGAGCCTCCTGCCAGCTCCCCGCCATGGCCAGGCTGTCTGCCACCTCGGCAGCACGTGCTCACACGCAGTTACTGGCCGTCTAGAAGGCACGTGGATTAGAGAGAGGGGGAAATGCTAGACAACGTTGTTCACAGAAAGTGAAGTTACCAAAAAAAATTGCAAGGCAGTAAAATGAGCAGCATGAATCTATCTGTGAGTCCGAACTTGGCGAGGCGAGGTCCATCCGACACTAACACTCAAGGAGTCCTCTGGGACGCGGTGTTTGGCCTGAGTCCCCACGGAGACACTGCGTCCCCACCCAGCTCTGCGGGCAGGCCCTGCCGGTGGCTCTCAGAAAGCCCTCACCCTCTCTGCGCAGCGGCCGCCTGGCCCACTGAAACCAGGTGGGGCCCATCTTCCTAGTCCCGGGAGCCACCTCCCTTCCGTGCTCACGACACCCAGGCTGCGGAGATCCCGGAGACAGTCGCTCAGAGCTGAGGTCAGAGCTGTCTGCCACGTGATACGGGAACATCGTTTAGTAACAAGGATGGCAAAGTGTTTCTAAATCAATACACATTTGCAAAAGTAACCCATGGAAAGTAGAATCTAAAAAAGTAACCTCTCCAGTAGATAAAGTCAAACAAAATATAACAGAAGAAGACAACATTTTCATGAACCAAAGTGAAAAAAAGTTTGCTTCCTGTTCCGTGTTTTGTAACACAAGCGTTCTAGTGGATTCTAGTGATAAATGCTATGATTTTCGTACGTCCATCTGAGCGTCAAGTAGCTGTCTGCACTTCGAGGCAGTAATTACAAATGTGGTGATCTATCTGTACCTATAATATTAGCTAATTTCTAGCCACATAAAAAGCAAGTTCCCAATGATATGTATCAAAATATTTTACTAATATCAGACACAGTATGTGTCTAACAACACAGAAATTGTTTAAGATTTTTTATTATAATTCGATTTACATAGAATAATGGTACCACTTTTTAAAATTATTATTTTTTTTTTTAGTTTGTCATGGGGACATATACTTCACCAGAGAGCAAGAGAAAGTAGGGAGGTGGGGGGAGAAAGGGGGAAGAAAATGAGATATCATCCCCTTAGGAGGGATGGCCACACCACAATCCTTTCGTCTCCATTCTCCTCTCGGGATTTCAGGCACACAAACACACACACACACACACACACACACCCAGCAAGTTTTTCAAGCCACCGGGTCTGGGACTCTAACCATACAGACTGCCATGTAGGACCCAGCTGCCTTTACCACCACACCTCCAAGGGGCCCTCACCACATATCTTTGTAGGGGGCGGTATGGTTTTTCAAAACATGCACACAGTGTGTGAGAACCAAACTGAGCAGGTAAACCAATTCACCATCTTCAACACAGAACATTACGCTGTACCCTCGCTATCTGGTCTCGGTTTTCTCTCCCTGGGGGTGTCTATCAGATCCGCAGTGCCTCCACTCCCCAGTTGGGTACACCATGCTATAACCTCGCTGCCTTGATCAGATGCATTATTGTGTCTGTTAAACATCTTTCCAGACCGCTCTTCCCCATGCTCCCACCCCCGCCCCATGCAGTCTCTGGTGTCCACACTGCTCTCTGCACCTCTGTGTCACTGAGTCCCTAATGGCCACCATGGAGTGTGGACACTCAGCACACGGTAGCCAGAAATGTACACGATGTGCCTTTCATGGTCTGCCTTACCCCTCAGCATCGTCTCTTCCAGAGTCATCCAACTCCAGCCAGATGACAGGCTCTCCCTGCTCCCCGTGGCGGCCACCCTGCCGTGCGTACGTGCCACATGCCCTCCGTCCACTCATCAGTGGGGCACTGGATCAAGCCCACGTCTTAGCTGCTGTGAATAATGCCACAGCAGGCGCAGATGTGCTCATGTCCGAAGACGGTTCAATCGCTAGAAAGAACGTTACGCAGAGATCGGGGAATCTTTTTGATCTTTAATAGTGTCACAAAAGGTTCGTGATATCATGTCAATGACCTCATCAAGCAACAGTTTGCATTTGTGTGCTTAGTAAATACATCTAATAAGGCCAAATTTTAACAATGAGTTAATTTTTATTGTTTTCAACTACATATACCATGTTACAATAACGGTATGACGCTCAGCTGCAGAGAAGATCCAAAAAATAAAACTGAGCTTATGACAAGAGAATATCTTTCAGAAATTAAAAAAAAAAAAAAAAAAACACTTGCGATTGTTAACGTAATGAAACTCAGGAGGATGAAAACAATATACTATATAACGATGTGCTCAGAACAATCAGTGCAGGCCAGGAGAGCGTGAGCGGCCATATGCTGCCGTTGCCTCTCGGAACTGCAGTCTCGCCGTCGGGACGACCGACACGGACTAGAAGGTAGCTTTCTAGGACGGCACAGGATCGCTTCTCAAGAACGCAGTTTCCGACCCTGTGACCAGTTTTATTTTACCTTTTCTCCTGATGCTCTGGACCCTTCTTAATCTCTTCAGTGACAAGGAACCTTTTACCTTTTGTTTTCTTGCTAAGAGAGTATCTTTGGAGTAAGTGGGTAGCACACGGAACTCCTCCACCTAGCGAAGGCTTTAACGTGATCAACTGCCATGTGAATGGAAGCCACCACTGGAGGTCGTGCGCCACCACAGCACTCCCATCCCAGCAAGTGCTGCCGAGTCAATTTCAGTGTGGAAATTCTTGTTACAGAATCTAATGAGAGCTCACCTCCAAGGAAATCACCGTGCTCTACCAAATGCACACGAGCCTACCCAACCCACGTAACAGGTGCACACGCCGCTCACCGCCCTCGCCTGGAGGCCCAGCGGGCACTCCCTTTCCACAACCCAGGGGCCTCTCTCTGCAGCTCCCGCCACCGTCTTTTAAGGGACTTTGTTTTTCCGACTGTAAGATTAATTCATGTTCATTACAGAAGAACGAAGCATGAGCCTTACAGTCACAAACTCTGGATTATCATTTTCTTTTCTTTCTGACGCACAGGAGTTTCACACACTTTTTATAAAACAAATGCTTTTCCACTGATCTGCCTTCGTGTGTTTGCTCAGAACCCTTTGTCCACACGTGTGTGCCTCTATCGATGAACCTTTTGTGTATTTTTCTGCCTTTACACGTGGTTTCAGTTACCAGAGCTTCATACTAAAGCCTAAAATGAGAAAATGTCAGTTTTCCAACTCTGGTTCTCTCCCTCAGAGCTGCGAGACCAGAGTCTGTCCTCTTACGATCCAGGCTGGGTCAGCACCCCAGATCTCGGGTCAACCCAGGACAGAGAGGAAGGGGAGACTCAGAGACGAGTGTGTTCAGGTCCTGAGCTGCAAGTTACAAGAGCGGAGGGATTAATGGGTGCTGCTCATTGGTCCATGGGGTGGTGGACGCTGTGTGCGGTGGGGTGCTAACCTGAATTAAATTATTACATGATGTTCGCATCCCAGGGTCTGTGACCATAAGCCTCACCATGTCTGTCATGAATGTGAATCAGTTTTACACGTAGGAAAACGAAGGCCGTTTAAAACTTGTCATTGGGTTCACACCCCAGTTTCCACAGCTTGACGGGTGCTGCTTGAGAATACGTGCAGACGCTCACCTGTCCTCGTCTGTGTCCCTCACAAGGCTCACCGTTCTCCATCTGCTCTTAGATTAGGGCCTTGGTATTCTGCGCTGCTTTTTCATTTTAAAGAAAGCAATTCCTGACAGAATTATCGATGTCTAATTTTTCTTCCTTTTATCACATGCATTTAAGATTCTGGGCATGCGGGTTCCTGTGCACTCAGGCAGTCTCCGGACGTGAACCCAGAACCGCCCAGTGTGTTGTGGGTCAGCGCCACAGTGGTGGTCCCCGGCATGTTATTTCCATCAACACAAGTTCCTACAGATTCCATGGTTTCTGCTCTCCTCAGGGTGCCCCTGCCCTCCCCTCCCCTTCCTTGTGCTCAGAAAGGCTGGCCCCTGCGGATACGCCGAGGGCTCCTGCTTGTTCTGGCCTCCCCCGGGTTCAGGGACCGAAGGACCAGCAGGTTATCGGAGAGCACGTGGGAGAAAGCAGGCCACACGCCGCCACCACCCCGTCCCTTTGCCTGAGACCACGGCTCCTTTGGGTGTGCCTGCTGCCATGGCAACAGTTGGCAATCCCCGGATCTACCCCGCTGCTCACCACACATGAGCCAGTAACCGGATGAGCACAGACTGGCATGCAAGCAAAGTATGGTCCTGGGGGGCTGACAGCTGAGGGCCGGGGGGAGCTGAAGCTGCGGTCCTGGGGGGCTGACAGCTGTGGGCTGTTGGGCCACGAGGGTGCACGTCCTTGTCATCATACACAGCATCTCATTTCTTCTCACCTCCGTCCTGGGAGGTGACTGACCTGCCCCACCTGGAGGTGAGGGATCGAAGGGCATACATCACCTGTCCAAGTCACATTACTAGACGCGAGGCCCAAGTCCACAGGACCCCACCCTGTCCTCCTGACTACTGCTCTCAACTGCCAGTTGTTTCTGGTTGAGCATCTGAGGAATTTCAGTCTCCACAGCCACTTTCTTAAGGCCACTTTACGGCTGCTCCATATGCCAAGTACGTAGGGAAAGACCTCTGCTCACGTTTAGAGAAACCATTACGTGTCTTTGAAATTGTGTGGCTATCTTACGCTGACTGCTCCTAAGCACTTAAGAAGTATGGTCATTTACACCAGCATTTGAATCAGTATAGCGTTATTAAAAAAAAAAAAAAAAAAAAAAAAAAAAAAAAAAAAAAAAAAAAGACAGTAATTCAGAATTCGGAAGCCTGGAAAATAGCCAATCAAGACGAAACTAAACGGCGACACTGCAGTGGGCAGTACCTTTCTTTGAGAAAGGAGAAGCAGCCTGTCAACACACACCAGTCTGCAGATATTCCAATGACATCAGCAAACTGGCCACTTGAGCTGCATTTAGCAAGCACAGCTAGAGAGCCTGTGCAATATTTAGAAAGCGTTCAAAGAGTGTAATGTGAGACCATACCCTCGGCACGTTACCCTTCTTTTGTCGAGTTGTAGACCTTCCTCACATTCTGATTCAGATCGGAGTAATGTGGTGTGTCTTTACCTGACTGGACCCAAAACACTGTAGGTCCCACACAAATACGTATCAGGACTGCCTGATACATAGAGAAAAATTGTATTGTATTTTTAAAGACATCACGAGTAGGGGGACCAGCAGTTAGCATAATGGCTATGTCGCTGGACTCCCATGTAGTCAACTGCGGTTTGAGTCCCAGACTTGGTGGCTTAAACTCACGCCAGGCGCGTGTGTGTGCGTGCCCAAGATCCCAAGAGGAGAATGGAGGAGAAGGGATTGCAGTGTGGCCATCCCCCTAGGGGGTGATTTCTCACTTTCTGTCTCTCTATCTCTTTTTGGTGAGAGCACACGCCCTATAGCAAAAATCTCTCAAAAAAAAAAAAATCACAAGTAGGTCTCAGGCATCATCAGCATCTCCCCTCTGTACCTGAACAACTCCTGTACCTTACTCATCAGTCTGCTTTGTCACGGAAATAAATCCCATTCTGAATCTTCTTATATTATTTTTCAAAAGAAAACTGTCATGGTTTGCTGAAATAATGCTGCTGAATTTGATACAAGTTCAATGTCATTTTATTCATTTTAACTCATTTTTCTGGCCTTGAAATATCAAATAAGCAATCCTCTGACCCCATCCAAACTGTGTAGATACATTTTCACCCAAGAAATTGTGGATGTCAGCAGAGATCTATCCTTCAGAATGATAACCTAGTTGGGAAAGCGAGTGTAGGCAGAACTCGCTCTTGCAATGGAGGCTGCAGGGACACCCTTGATCATGTTTTGCACGTGACAATGTAGAGTGCCAAAGTAGGCAATTTCTTTCTCTTTTCTTTACCATTTGTCAACCCAGAGGAGCCTGTTTTTCTTTCCGAGGAAGCTGAGTCGCACACTGATGTGACTGAAGTCCCTTTGTGGGACTCCTCTGGAGTCCTTTCTAAAACCTGGGTGTTCCTTTTGAGTGACTTTATAAGATGTCACCTGTTGGCCGACAATAGCCGTCATTCTTACTACATATAGATGCTGCGCAGAGGGGGACCATGTCGTTTTACTTCTGTAAAGTAATAGTTGCAGAAATCGCAGACACTCCCTGAGTCTATCTGAACAGGTGTGTGTTCATAGATATGGATATACAGTTGTGCTTGCTACTGAAGATTTTTAAATTAATTAAGATCTTTAGTGAATCAATAAACTGTGGGGGGGGGGGGAGAAAATTTCCCATGGGGCATGTTTTCTCTTCTCCCTGTCTCTAGCTAGTACATATGCCCTCTGGCAAAATATAAATAAAATAAAGGTATAAAATTAATGTTAATAATATACCGTATCAGACATAACAAGTCTTGAACACAGCAGTTTTTTTTTTTTTTTTTTGAGAGGTTTTTGCTATAGGGCGCGTGCGCTCACCAGAAAGAGAGAGACAGAGAGATAGAAAGCGAGAAATCACCCCCCAGGGGGGATGGCCATGCCGCAATCCCTTCTCCTTCATTGTCCTCTAGGGATCTTGGGCACGCACGCACACGCGCCCGGCGTGAGTTTAAGCCACCAGGTCTGGGACTTGAACTGCAGTCGACTACATGGGAGTTCAGCGACATAGCCATTACACTAACTGCTGGTCCCCACAACGGTATTATTTTATAAGTAATCATATAAAATTATGAATTACCAATAAATTGGTGATTAATTTTTAAAACAAAGAAATTTTAGCATTTATACAAGGAAATTCCATGAGGCTGGGTGAAGAACAACCAGGAACCTGTAAGCTGCGGTTCACAGAGCTCACACTCTGCTGGGGGACGTTCAAGTGGGAGGGTCCTTGTGACCACCTGGTACATTCAATGAAGGCACCGATGGGGAGATACCTTAGTAGTGGGCTAAAGTGGCCCTAGAAAAAAGCAATTGTGAACCTGCTGTAATGCAGCTTTAAAACAAGCCTCAGAATGATCAACCTGATAAAGTCATTTAACTCTCTGCCAGTATAAAGTATGAGAGAGAGAGATTTCTGCTCTAGGGTGCATGCTCACTGGAGACACAGACAGAGACAGAGAGACAGAGAGACAGAAAGTGAGAAATCCCTCCCTTCCCCAGGTGGAATTATAATGGGCTGTGGTGTATTTTTATTTCTTTCTTTTTTACTTTTTTGGCTCTGCTTTGGGACTCTGAGCCTTGGATATTTTTGCTTACAGTTTTCATCAAACTTGGACAACTTTCTCCATTATTTTTTTGACATCTTATTTTTTTTTTCACTTCCCACTACTTTCTGCTTTCTATTATCCCCACAGATTGCTGAAGCTTTGATCAAAAATTTTTTAGATGTTTCATTTTAGATACTTTTTATCTTCAAATTCACTGATTTTTCCTTTAGCAGTGTCTAGGCTGCTATTGTCAGGCATTTTATTAATCTGTGGAAGTTTTAAATTTTTATTTATACCTTTCATGTCTTTCCTTATCTTTTTTATTTTAATTTAAATCTGAGAGCATATTTATAACAGTTTTTTAAAAGTCCTTGACTGATTGCCTTACCATCTTGTTTTGTTTATGTTAACTGCTTTGACTGATTTTTTTCATTATTATGAGTCAAATTTTTCTGCTTCTTCTCAAAACTGCTAGTTGTGTGTGTGTGTTGGAAATCTGAGTGTTGTACATTGGGGACCAGCAGATGGCATGATGGTTACCTTGCTGGACTCCCATGTCATCAACCACGGTTCTAGTTCCAGACCTGATGGCTTAAAACTTACACCAGGCGCATGTGTGTGCATGCCCAAAATCCTGAAAGGAGAATGGAGGAGAAGGGACTGCCATGTGACCATTCTCCATGGGGGAAAACTTTCTCTCCTTCTCTCTGTCTCTCTCTGGCAAGTTCATGTGCTTTATGGCAAAAAGTAAATAAATAAAACATAAAAAGAAAATGATGAAAAATAATGATAAGAACAAATCTTAAAATCAGACATGAGAGGACAAGAGAAGACAGATTATGAATAAAGTAAACAAAAAACAGCAGACTTCTTATTAGAAACAATGCAAGCCAGAAGACAGTGGAACAGAGCTTTAAAGTACACACAAAAATATGTGTCAATTTAGAATTCTAAAAATACTGGAAAAGAGTGTCTTTTGAACATGAAAATGAAATAAAAATTTAAAAAATGCTTATAGAATTTATCACAGAAGACCTGTGGTATAAGAAATGGTTAAAAGTTTCTACAAGCATAATTAAAATGATTCCCATTTGAAAATCCATTTTAAAAGTCTTTGATTATTAAAGTTTAAAAATTGACTGAATGTAGAAATAATGTATGTGACAACAACAGAAAATAAGACTAGAGAGAGAAAAATAGAAGTATCTTGTAAGATACAGAACGTAACTGAAATGGTGAAATGTTACTTAAAGGTAGATCGTAGTAAAGTTAGTGATACCTATGCAAATACTAGAGCTACCAGTAGAATAATGTATTATAAAATAAAATAAGCCAATAATGGAAATAAAACAAAACAAAGTTTTTAATCTTTTAAAAAGCCTCAGTTGTCTTTGTTTTCCAAATCACATAAATGAGACTAAGCGTAAAAAAGAATAAAGTATGCTGCTATAAAGAAGGTCTACATCCCGTATAAGAGGGGTGGAGGTGGTGCAAGAGCATGCCAAATTTAAAAATTTATTTTTTTAAAGAAAGTACACAAAACAAGTAAGTTCATCCATTCATTTATTCATTCACCATTACACACTTGGTATGTACCAGGCACATAATGATAAACATACTGGTTTTAAAAAATGTAGACTCGTCTAGCTTTTCAACATCGTGGCTGTGTATTCTAAAACAGTGCCAGCTAGTTTCAGCATGCCGTAGCCTATATGCAGACTTCAGATGACTAATGTGGGCGCTCCGATTTAAATAATGTGAAAAATAAAAACTAAGTTGTGGATGAAAAATGGCCCGTGTACTTTCCACAAACGAAGCATTACTACCTTACCCAGCACCCGCCTACGTGTATTCCTACTCTTCATTTGCCTTTTCTTACACTTACTTTCCAAGTTCTTTTTCAGGGTCCATATTAACTGCCATTTTTCCCTAGGAATTTCTCCACTTCTTCCCGTCAGATTTGACTTTCTGTTTCCTTAACAACCGAGACGCTCCTGTTTCTGTGTGGGCAAGGCCCTTCCAGGTCTTCTTCAAACGCCTGCGATCCATGCGCGCTTCACTCCAGTAGTGGAGTTCCTCGGACGCCTGTCAGGCTCCTCCCAGGAGCTGGCCCTGTGCGCACGCGTGACGTCCGTGTGTGCTCGTAGCCGGGCCTGCCTCTTCCCAGTGCCTTCCCTGTACGCAGTTGCCAGCATGATTCTTTTTACCATGACATTCTTAGGGCACCCAATCTATTCAGGGCCCCCTGACGCTTGCAGGAGGAAGTCAGTGCCTGGGGCTGCAGCCCAGGTCCTTCCCAGCCTGGTCTCTGCACTCCTCTTGCTCCTTGCCTGCGTGTGAATCTTCAAGATGACACAGTCATACAAGGTTCCGTGAACACGTCTAACTCGATGCATGTGGGTCGCAGCCTAGACGGCCCTTCCTTTGCCTTTTTAATCAAATGCCACTTCTCCAGGATGGCTCTGCTTTTTGCTTTCCTTTATTATGATATAATTGACAATTTAAAATGCTATGTACTTAAGATGCTCAGCTTGAGATTCGATGCACTGAGCAATGACTCCACACTCCAGTTCATTAGCACAGCATTGCCTCCCTCAGCCGCCATCTTTATGTGGTGTGGTGAGAGTAGCGTTGTAGCAAGGGTGGAGCGTACACTCCATCAGTCTCGTACCCTACAAGGGTGGAGCACACGCTCGGCATGGCCATGGCACCCAGCCTCGTACCTAGAGCCCTAGCACTATCCGTCCTGCACTGTGTATGCTCTGAGCAATGTCTCGTACCCTACAAGGGTGGAGCACACGCTCGGCACAGCCATCAGCCTCGTACCCTACTGGAGCGCACGCTCGGCACGGCCATGGCACCAGTCTCGTAGAGCCCTAGCACTATCCGTCCTGCACTGTGTATGCTCTGAGCAATGTCTCGTACCCTACAAGGGTGGAGTGCACGCTCGGCACGGCCATGGCACCCAGCCTCGTACCTAGAGCCCTAGCACTATCCGTCCTGCACTGTGTATGCTCTGAGCAATGTCTCGTACCCTACAAGGGTGGAGCACGCTAGCCTCGTACCTAGAGCTCTAGCACTATCCGTCCTGCACTGTGTATGCTCTGAGCAATGTCTCGTACCCTACAAGGGTGGAGCGCACGCTCGGCACGGCCATGGCACCCAGCCTCGTACCTAGAGCCCTAGCACTATCCGTCCTGCACTGTGTATGCTCTGAGCAATGTCTCGTACCCTACAAGGGTGGAGCACACGCTCGGCACGGCCATGGCACCAGTCTCGTACCTAGAGCCCTAGCACTATCCGTCCTGCACTGTGTATGCTCTGACCAACGTCTCCTCATTTCCCGGCCCAGCCCCTGCACACTGCCGCGTGATCCAGCACTCCCACTCCTGGGTGACTACCCAAAGGAAGGAAAGACAGCTGCACTCCCACGTTCATTTTTCACAAGAGCCAAGACACAGAACAAGCTACGTGTGTACCGATGATGAGTGGTGGAAGAAATGTGGTCTCTACGATGGAGCACAATGGAGCACACTGAGCCTGGACGAGGCGGCAGATCCTGCTGTCTGTGGCAGCTCGGGTGGACCTGGGACGTGCCGAGTGAAATAAGCCCGACACTGAGACAACACACACGCTCTCACCCGTGTGAGGACAGGCATTCGTGCATCAGTCACCTCTGCTACCCCCACCTCCACAAGCACACCCACCCGTCCTGCGTCCGCCTGAGAACGGGGAGGGGCAAGGGGTGCTCTTTGGTCAGTGTTCCACCCCGTGTCCAGCTGCCCCGAGTTCAGCTATGTCAGCGCTCACACTGGAAACTAAATTTTTCTCACGACTGGGCCAAGGCCGAGGTTATGTGGAGCTGGGGTGCCCTCTACTGCTTTGCAGAACAGTGACTGTCCTGCTGAATCTCAGTAAGAGTGGACAGTGCTCAGGACGGCCCGGGGCCTGGTGGCTACCGGCAAGGAGGCTGCAGCCTACATGGCCGACCATGCGGCTCGAGTCCTGGACCCATCGACTGGAGATACACGCCAGGTGCATGCGTGTGCTTCCCCAAACCCCAAGAAAAGGGAGAGGTTAGGGGAGAAGGGATGGCAGTGTGGCCATGTCAAGGGATGTGCTTCCTCGCTTTCTCTGTCTCCCTGGTGAGCGCACTTGCCCAGATTAGAAAAAAAAAGAAAAAGAGGGAAAATACTAAATGCTAATAGAAGAAATGGAATTCAGCCGAATGGCTATTACTATTCCAGACCAACAATGAATTCCACACTAAAACAAAAGTTATTACAATGGGAAGTATTCCGGCAATGTCAGTTCCCGTATGGATCTGCTAAGTCTTAGTATTTCACCTGTTTTCAGGCAGCCACCCAACCGTGGCTTGTCCTGTGTCACATCATCATTCAGGGGAGGGGCTGGGACACCATTTCATTGAGAGAGGACAAAACCACCTAAATGACAGGCTTGAAGACAATAAAGAATCTTATCTGAGGGGGTTTCCCCATGTTCAGTAATGTGCAGTGACTGAAACTGATGGAGATGCACCAAAACAGGAAACTTAAAACATTATTTGCCAAAAGAACATACAGTGATATTTCTTATGTTAGTAAGAATCAATATGCACAACTCTCACAAACACAAAATCCCTTGTTTTTATATTCTTGTTTGCAAAAAATAGAACAACTTCGTTGATGATCTATAGACCTTTACAGTCACTAATTATCTGAACTCTTTGATTTTCATTATGCTGTTCAGTCTTGAAAAAAGAGCAGCTACCACTGGTATTTTTTAAGCTTATTTCTTTCTTCTAGGAGAGAGAAAAAAAAAAAAAAAGACAGAGTCTCCAATGGAGTTTTTTTTTTTTTTTTTTTGTTTTTGTTTTTGTTTTTGTTTTTGTTTTTTTTGGAGAGGTTTTTGCTATAGGGCGCGTGCGCTCGCCAGACAGACAGAGAGAGACAGAGAGATAGAAAGCAGGAGATGGCCACGCCGCAATCCCTTCTCCTCCATTCTCCTCTCGGGATCTTGGGCACGCAAAAAAACTCGAACCGCGGTCGACTAAGTCCAGCGACATAGCCATTACGCTAAGTCTCCAATGGAGTTTTGATGTTGTAATCCACCAACCTCAGCCCACAACCTAGCCAGCCCTGGGTCACGTGTGCCCTGTGTACTCAGAGGTCGCTGGTCTTGAACCTGAAACCTTCCCATATAGGAATGCCTCCAAGAGCATGGCGTTTGCAACTGCATCACTGTCTGGCCCTCTCACTGGTATTCCCCCACCAGCAGGTTGTGTGGTGGCTAAGGCGCTGGCCCTACTGGTATTCTAAACCTAGAAGCCCGACAACCAGTAGGTGAAAAGTACACAAGCTTACTGTGGGAGCACATTAAACGGGGCTGTAGTAATGCTGACGGTCCACGAACCTTACCTTAATGACACATCTTTTGAGAAATTAGAAAATGAAAAAATGCATATGTTCAGTTTATCCATTTTAAAATTAGAAAAGCCTTTCAAATGAGCATCTTATCTAATTCATATTTCATGAAGAACCACTAGAAGCAGTTACTGAGTACTGCGGCTCACTGTCTATTCAGAGAAGCCCTCCCAGGGTACGTGTACACTTCTATGTATGTCCTGTGTCTGGAATGTATTTATAGTTCCTAACTTTCGGAAACCCGTATGTCTGGCCCGAGCTGTACTGCAGACAGTTTAGACCTGGAGTATGTGGTCCCTGAGGCAAGTAGAAAACTGAGGACGTGGAACACGGGAGATTAGGGATCTTTCCTAGAGGAGAGTTAGAAATTTGCCTCCCCCACTATCTGTTAAAAGTTACTGTAAACATGCAGTTTCCCCAGAGCTGTGGAACAGAAGCCCCTTCCTATATGCAGAGGGGTTTCTCTCCCACGTGTCGTAGTCAGGAAGCTTCCGCCTCCAGAAACAAGACACAAGACACCGGGATCCTGAGCCTCAGGGCCAGCTGCTTCAGCGCCTGTCTTTCTTGGGCTGCTTGGAAGGGTGGCTTTCGGCCGCTTGTCACCAGTGCCACCCTCCCCTCCCAGGGTGAGGGACAGTCACAATAACAAAGCCCCACGTGCACAGGCTCCCTGGAGGCGCTCCTGCCCCTCCACCCCAGAGCCCATCCTCCATCTGCAGCCCAGGGCCTCTGTCCGCCTCGTAACCTATAGATCCTGCAGGTTCTGAAACGGAGCCTGAGACCCCCGCACCCCCTCTCCATTCGCTGCAGCTGCAGTTGGGTAAGGGTTCCCTGCTGATCCGAGCCAGTGTTCCTGGCTCTCCCCCACAGCCTGAGTCGCCATCTGTGAAGGGGACCGCAAGGGTGCTGCGCCGCTCCTATCTGCAGGGAATGCGCGCGGAGGACGCGCAGGGAGGCCGGAGGCCAGGTGAGGGAGGCGCAGAGCCTGCTGGTGGAGAGGGAGGCTCGGCGCGGCTGCCTCCTCGCGGTGCGCACAGGCTGCTGTCCGCCTGTCCGCCTCTGGTCTGCGGAGCGGGGTCCGAGCTGCTGCAGGACCCAGCGAATATGCCCCTGCAGGCCCTCAGGAAACTTCAGCAGAAACATGGCCCATCCCAAACCAGGCCAAGCCGCGGGGCCGGGGCCCTCCCCCTCTGCTGAGCCCGGCCCAGGGCGCGTTTGGTGAGCGTCTGGCGGCCTCTACCGGAGCGCCTCTGCAGAGGGACGTTCCTCCAGCCCGGAGACGACATGTGGCGCTCAGGAGAGGTGAGAGCGAGCGCGAATGCGCGGGGGGCGCTGGGGGCTCTGCAGCGGGCAGCGCGCGGCCTCGGGCGCGGCGCAGAGCGGAGCCGCAGGGCGGCGGCGGGAGCGCGGGGCGCCCGACCGCTCGGCCGGGAGCGCTGGGGAAGTTCGCGCCGGCAGCATGGGGCGGTGACGCCGCACCGGCCTTCGGCGCCTGCCAGCGGGGCGAGAGCCGGCGGAGAGGATGCACCCTCGCCGACGGCTCGCCTCCGGGGGCCAGCGCCAAGGGTAAGCCCGCGGCGCGCCGAGCCTGGGCAGTGGGGCCAGGAGACGCGGGTGTGGGTGCGAGGATCGGAGGCCCCGGCTTGGCCTCCACCCCTGTCCTCGGGCTCCGGAGCCACGGGCTGCCTAGCCAGGGTCGGGAGGTGGAGAGCAGGCGGGGCGCAGGCGGCAGCCCGGAGCGCAAACTTTCCCTGGGCGACTGCGGGGGCGAAGCGGAGCGCAGGAGGGCAGGGGCGTCCTGGGCGGCGCAGCCCTGACAGACTGGCACCAGGGCATAGCTCACGGCCCCCCGCGGGACTTGGGTGGGGGCCAGTAGTCGCCGTCGCGGGAGCTGGAGGGGCGAACGCGCCCACCTGGGAAGCCGCGGCCAGCCCCAGGACTCCGAGGCGCTCTGCGTGCCGGCACAGCTCGCGGGGTGGGCGCGGGTCCCCCGGGTGTCGCGCGCCTTGGTGCGGGCTGTTCGAGGCCAGAGGACTAGGAACCGCGCCTTCAAAGCGCTCTTCTAGCGGAGAAGGGAGGCGCTGCCAGGCGGGGCGCTCGCTTGGACCCCGGCGCACGAGCACGAGAGGTCTGCGGGGCGGGCAGTAATCCCGGAGGGCTCCACAGCCGGAGACTCTCCGCGCGCCGCTGCGGACTCGGGTGGCAGACCTGCCCGCCGCGGGCACCAGGCGGCCAAGGCTGCGGCTCCGCAGTGCCGCTCGGGCGCCCACCTGCCCCAGCGCGCCGGCCGGGGAGAGCCTCGGGGCGGCGCGGGGACTGGAGGAGCGCAGCCTCTTCTTGAGGGTCCTGGCTCGGAGCCAGGGGATGGCAGCAGACGCCACCCGGGTTTCCCGCAAGCAGCGCCGCGTGCTCGCCGCCCGGACTATCGCGGGGGTTTAGCGAGGAGCCCGGGACCCCCCCAGGCACCACCGGCCGGAACGCTGTCCTCCGTGGCAGGAGTCACAGGGGGCCTTCCTGTGAGGGGAAGTACCTGTGGTAGCCTCCCATTCCGGAGTCCGCGGGGTCTGCTGGAGAAGATGTCCCCTGTGGAGCACTGGGTGGGGTGTGCTGTCATGAGCTCCTATTCCCCTCTGCGCATATGGGGAAATCGTGCCCTCGCTCGTGTTAGGTGTGGGGCTGGGGAGGTGCCTGCCTGCGTTCCAAACGCGTTCAAGAAGGCCCAGCACAGAATGGACCGACTCCCCCAGACCAGTGGTTAGGTGACCTGCCCTGGGCGCAGAAGCAGAATGCAGCGGGGTCTTGATGGGTGCGGTGCGCTTGCTTCTTGAATGTGCCTTTCCCTCTGAACACATACTTTCCTCAGCACCTTGCAGACCGAGAACTAGATCTCCGGCTCTGAGCGCTGAACGCCGGCAGACATCTCAGAAAGGCAACAGCGTCCCACTTGTGGATTTGACAGGTACAGGATCAGCTGCTCAGATGACCTTATCGTAATGACTGGCTAATGGCTCCTTCGATAACATGCTAAAAAGTAAGACAGTGTTTGAGATACAAAACAAAGACATGAGCAATTCTGCCCTCTGAGTTAGTCCAAATTAAGCCTTCCTGTAACTTCTGTTACACCCCCACCTTACTGCCCCATGAGGGGTCCCACGGGGTACAGCAGTCTGGGCAGACAGGCTCCCCTTACTAGTAAATTGCTTTGCTAGGCGCGATCTGATTTAGTTCTAGGCTCTGAGACACACACGCTCACACTCATGTGTCTTTCCTTTCTGTGTGCTTTTCAGCTACAAGACTGAGCTGCAGAAAGAAACAGTTGCTCTTCTAAACTCATCTGCTTCAACTATTATTCTCCTTGGGAATGGACAATGGAAAGTTCTCTAGCTTTATCATGATCAAAAACCTCCTTCTCTTTTGTATTTCCATGAACTTGTCCAGTCACCTTGGGTAAGTTGTCACCGGTGCCTTTATGAACTGGTGTCGGGTCACTGATGACTTGTAGAATCCTGGTGTGTAGGGCAGAACATCAGTTCCGCTGGCCCTCGCCTGCCACCCTCCCTGTCCCCTGCCCTTCAGTTTGTTGTACATAAATAAAGCATCCTTGCCCTGACCCACGCATTGTTTCTGAGCAAGGCTGTTCCTAGCGGGGCCTCCGAAGCGAGTCGGAGAAAAGAGGCAGATTGTGTTTAGCCATAGAAGCTGGAGATGCTTTCTGACTGAGCTGTGCTCCCTCCTGCTCGGGTTCAAACAACATTCAGACGTTCGTGTGGGTAAAGGACGCTTGCTGCTCGGAGGACCAGACAGTGGGCAATACTCAACCCCACTGGTTCTGATACACGGCTGAACCCGCCTTTAAAGCCAGGCCCCTGCTGCATGGCATTGGAAAGGACGCGCGGTGGTCCTTGCCTGAGCCGAGGCCTCCCTCTGAGGCCCTCTGAATGCAGGCAGACCACAGACCACACGGCTGAAGATCTGAAATGCGGCCCTGCCATTCTGGCGTTCCATCTCTGCGAGCCTCTTTGATTGTGGCCTTTGGTGCCTGTGTCCTCTAACCGTTTCCCCAGACGAGTGGTGACCAACATTTGTGTAATGCTCTTGGAAAGCCGGCGCTGCCCGGCCCCGGGATTTGCGTCAGCTGATCACGGGATGGTACCTGGAAGGTGACGGAGTACAGCTTCAGAATTAAGTTTCAGGGTAAACGTGGCCAGGCTTTAGTTCTGTCAAAATGGGCTCCAGAGGTTGCACGGTGTGCTTGTCAGTCACGCGGGGTCAGGAGTAGGGCTCTGGGACAGAGGACCCTGTGGGGACGCGGCATCTTCTGTTCTGCCTCTGGACATCCTCTGCTCTTCTGGCCCTTCGAGATTTGTGCAGAGGAATAAAGAGAAAGAGAGAAAGAGACTTGAAACCTTCCCCAGGAGCCATGCCTGGTAAAAGAGAGGGCTGGGAGTCCTGGTCTACCTGGGCTCAGGCCTGAGCCATCGGCCAGAACTCTGGCCAGCGGCGCTGAGCGGAGGACCACGCCCGACTGCACCGCACCAGCAGGAAGCGTGTGCACTCTGACCAGGCCACTGGCCGTGCGGCCGTTCCACGCACTCCCTGGGGAGGCGCACTGGGTGTCGCTCTCACTTGGCTTGTCTTGAGGGAGTATCTCCCGCCTCTGCTCCTGGTTTCCCTATCTGACAAATGATTTTCCTTTTCACGTCCTCTCCAGCTGGTAATCCTGTAAACTAGGGAGTTCGTGATGCGTCTGTTACTGAAAGGTGTGTATCTGGGTGAACTAGCGTGGACTGTTTGAACCTGCGAGTTAGAGTTACCACACTGAGCTGGTGGTCTGCTCCCTAGTTCTGTCCAGAGGTGAGGACCTGCCTGCTGGGAACTCTGATCTTCTTTATAACATTGTGGTCAAAATGTATCATTGTGAGTTTGCACTGAGTGAGCATGGAATTACCGCACTCCCTGGGAGACCTAAGTCCTGAGCAGGAGGCACTGTGCATTCAGAGTTTAGCCCCGAGAAGAGCTCGCATTTGTTACTTGATTCTGTAGTTTCCTGAGGCCATCTTTCAAACAGAGAAGCTGTTAGTTTCTGGAAGCTGACACTGAATAACAGGTAGATGACCCCTAAGTCTTTCTAGAAAGCTAACTGATGGGGAAGTTTTTAGTCTGTTAGATATCAGGTCACTAGTCCATTATAAATAGTATCTACTCCCTGTAGAAAATACGTGAGATACAGACAAGTTTATAAAGCTCCTTCCGGTCACCCTTTGCACACTGGTGTGCCTGTGTGCTTGCTTCAGTGCAGGTTTTGATCTGATTGGGCTCATATTCAGCTTTATACTTGGCTTTGTTCAAAACCAGTAGTTATTGCAAAGTCTTTAAACTGTCTGATTTCTCAGTGGATGGCTTTATTTATTTCCGTGCATGAATCCCCGGTCATCAGCTACCTGCCTAAGTGGGATATTTATATTACTTCTGATTTCACTGTTAAAATCTTTCCTGTAGACACGTATCTGGCTTACACCTTTTTAAAACTATGTGAGATTATTTGTATTAGAAGGCATTTCTGTACATGGACTCTTACATCATATCTGAGCCTTTCTCTCTTCTGACCTGCACGCCCAGCCATTTTCCACGGAGGGGTTTCCTTGTGCATCTCACACACTGGCCGGCAGGTGTGCTTTTCTGCAGCCACAAAAGACCTCAGGTCGGCGATCATCTCCCTTCCTGCAGGAGGCGCCTCTCACTGGCATATTATTTAAGTATAATTAAGGATGTTGTCCCGTCCCAAAGAACGTTTCATAACACTTGCGTTTCAATCTCGAGGATAGCGACAGTCACAATGTGGATACCTACTTCCACATCGTGTTTGGGTTACCCTGGAGCACCCTGGGAGCTCGGTGCCATTAGCTTGCTCTGTCTTCCAGCCAGAGAGGGTGGCTCACTTGGGAAGGCCCTAAGGCCAGCCCTTCTGGGATCCTTTACCCGCAGTCTTCCCAGGTGCTCCTGCCGGCACCTTCCTGGGCCCCTCACCTGGCTGTGCTGGTGTGAGGGCAGTTCAAGGCCACACTTGTCTAGAGAGGAGGGGAGTGGTATTTGGACAGAGGGTCTCTGCTGCAGGGTGGAGAGTTTTCCAACTCTAAGATGAGGAGAAATAAACAACTGGGGGCAGCTCTGGGGTCTTTCCCCTCCAAAGAGGAGTTCATGCGCTCAGGCTTGAGAGAAGGTAAAAGAGAAGTGGCAGAGGCCTTACTTCGAGATGACTAGACAAGAGTAGCACAGACCCCTGCGGATGCGCACGGGAGGCAGAGGACTGGCGGGGAGGAGGCGAGAGGGAGGTCCAGGTCTGTGTGTGCAAAGCCGGTGCACAGTGTGGTGGTGTTTGTGAAACGCGTGTGCACTGGCAGTGAGGAAATGCTCAGGTGTGACAGGCGACACGTGTGCGCCGGCTAGGTAAGATAACTGACGTGCCGCTGGTTGGAGAAGACATGAGCGTCTTCTTTCCCTTCTCCTGGAGCTCATTTCCAGGGGCCTGTGTGACCCTTCTGCTCATTTTAAAGCACAGAGCAGAGCCCGAGTCCAGTGCCTAACGGAAGACGGGCCCGCGGGGGCAGCCCCGCGTTTGAGACGCGGGTTACTCGAGGCACGCCGGCCCTGTTAGTGAGATGCTGCAGTGCGTGCATAGAAAAACTAGCACAGAAACAACACTGGCATCGTCGTAATGTCAAAATGTGTCACAGTACATTTCAACTGCTTTATCATCCTCTGAAAACTCACCCGTGATCAGCTGGATAGGCCAGTGACAATTGTGAGAGAAATCTGAGGACAATGAACTCGGAATAAGGCCAGGTCGTGGCCGTTCATTTCTTTGTATTAAACACGTTGTAGAGGTTTATCGACTGGAAAAAAGCGGGTTAGCATTTTACGATGTGGGAGCTGCGACTTGGAGAGACTTTGGAAAACAATCTCGATAATCGGCAGATAAAAGCAGGTTTCCCAGAAGGAGCCTTTGCCCGAGCACGTACAACCTGCGTACGCAGGTGCTGGCACACACGCTCGCTTCATGAAGGCTCGTTCGCACACCCAAGGACGGCCCCACTTCCAAGGAGAGCAGAAAGTGCACTCCTCTGAGTCACGCAGGCAGGCCAGCGCCCTCTCCACGGAAGGTCCCCTTGTGAACCCCATGGCGGACTCCTCCTGCACTGTAGCGGCAGTTTCGTGAGGCCCGGGACAAGCGTCACTGGGACAATGACAGGAGTGCTCAGGACACGCTGAGGCAGGCAGCAGGACAGACGCAGTGGCACACCGACTTCGAGGCCTGGCGACCACGGGGGAACACAGGCAGCGCCTGCACGTGGCAAGATGCAGGCGACCGAAACAGAGCGGCAGAGCAAGGGCTGGCGTTTTTGAAAACACACATGGGAGGACATACTTCCAAAGGGAGTGCTTTATCCGGGAAACCTGGAGAATGTCCATCACGCCAGCAGCCAGCGAGCCGCGCAGAGGAAGGCCGCGAGCCGGCTCTGCCGACACCTGCAGGCAGTGGGCTCCAGGATGAGTCACCGGCTGGTTTCAAGGGGAGAAGGAGAAGGTCGGCACTCGGATTTCTACAAAGGCTCGGTTGCATAAGATGACTATTTAATGGGTATGGAATTTCAAAGTATTAGCATCAAAAGCAGAGAGAAATCTCTCCCGAACTCTGGGGGGGCAGCGACAACCGCCAGCCTCTCTGGGGTCACATCTGCTGCATCTCAGACTGCTTTCAGCCGCACAGTAGTGAATGCCCCCCAAGTCCTCCCTCCGGGCTCCAAGCGCTCTAGCTTTAGAACTCTAGGAAGTGCACAGGTCGCCCTCTGGCAGTGCGGAAGCGGGGTCTGCCTTGGCTTTAGGGCGCAGCCTTCACTGCAGGGCCACCTCCTAATGTCCTAATATTGACGGGGCCGTGGAAAAGGGAACGCTCTACGCCGGACACAAACGAATACTAACCTAGACGCCAACAGCACCCGTGTGGAAAGCAGTGGGTCTGCCACACCCGCATGAGAGCCAGCGCAGGACACGGCCCCTGAGACACAGCCGCATGCGCAAGGGTGATCCAGGCAGTGGGGGATCGCGGACGTGGGGTGACAGTGCCACCGAGGGGCGTGTGGGCTCGCACTCCCTGAGGAGTCTGCTCCGTGACGGTGGCACAACAGCAAAGCTGCCCGGCAGCGCGTTTCTCAGGGCGCGCCCCCCGCGCCTGTGCACGCCCACATAATGCCACCGAGAGGGGACCACCGGCCGCGGGGGCTCGGGGTCAGCAGTTCAGCAGTTCGTGGGAGCTCATCTTGTTTGTGTCCATTCGATGATGTATTTCAAAATTAAATAGCACAGGCCAGCAGGTGGGGTGCTGCTTAAGTGCTGGACTCCCCACACGGCTGACCGTAGTTCGAGTCCCAGACCTGGAAGCTTGAAAGTCACACCAAGTGTGTGTGTGCATGTGCGTGTGTGTGGCAGGAGGCATGCTGGAGAGGAAGGAGTGGGCCATGGCGTGGTTTTGAGGAGGGGCTTAGATGGCAGTGGTGTGACTGAGACTTCAATTTTTTTAAAGGTTATATCTTCTGTGTGACAGAGAGACAGAGACAGAGACACAGCCCCACCCTCAGCCTGTCCTGGGTCATCTCAGCAAACTCAGGGAGGTCTCCAGACCCAAGCCCAGACCCTCCCTGCATGGGCCAGCCTCCCAGGGCGCTGTGGCTGGCTGCTGTGGCCCTGTCACAGTGTCACAGCTCAGTCTGGGTGCTGCGAGTGACCGGAATGGAAAGCAGCAGGCGGTACGGGTGTGAGGGAGGAGCACCAGGGCAGCTGGGTGGCCGCCGTGATCCAGGGAAGGGCCCGTCGTGGTCAGCGGGGCTTGCTGATGGGCTGATGTGGACACGATCGGAAGAGGATTTGAGGGTGACACCTGGCATTGACCCAAAAACCTGGGAGCTCACTCCCACAGCGGGAGAAGAGGCCTGGTAGGGAACACGCAGTGTCCCGCTCTGCGCATGTCAAGCCCCTGAGTCCGGCTAGACACCCCAGAGCGGCGACCACGCAGGCGCTGGACATGGCAGGTGGGGTCAGAGAGGAGTGGGCAGAGGCAGGACGGAGAGGGGGCGGGTGGATATTAACGTACTGGGTTGGGTGAGCTCGGTTAGAGTGAGCGCGGACGGAAAGGAAGAGGCCCCTGGCCCGGACTCCGACACGCCTGCTCCCCAGTCAGGAGGGGCTGCGGCAGGGCCGAGGGGGACTTGCTCTTTGGGTGGGTAATGCGTCTCACTCCTGAGAGGCCGCAGGGATGCCTCCTGAAGGTACCACACCCCGTGAGCTCTGAGGAGAGAAAGGATGGGGGCCAGCCGGAAGGAGATGCGGGTCCTCACGGCAGGTGCCGGCCCTGGGGAGGAATAGGCAGCGACGCCGTGGGGTGCTGGCAGGGGCGGGAGGGAGCGGCACCTGTGGCCGGGGCCAGGACTTGGGTTCCTTTTGTGGGCGGGAGGGTTGCAAGCCGGGCAGCGGTGCTGAGGGCAAGGATGGAGAGCTTCCCTGAAGGAGGCTACTGGGGACAGCCAGGAGCAGGACTGGGGACTAAAGGGCACACTGGGCGGCAGGTCTCCTAGCAAGGGCGTGGCCGCTAAGATGCACTTCGGATTCCTGATTCCCTCTTAAGAGGGGAAACCCCTGCTGGAAGGCGGTCCAGCCCGTGCCGTGGTTTCCGTAGCGTCGCTAGGCCAAGTGGCGGTCATGGGCACCGGGAAGCGCGGTGACACGGTGCTGCCTGGACATGCTCACTCGGGACCGCAGAGGGACAAGCACGGAAGCTGTCAGAGCGGCACGTCCGCGGAGAGGATGCAGTTTAGGAAGACAGACGCTGCAGCTTAAAAAGCAATCCGTGCGGTTCCCGGTGTGGCCTCACACTAACATGCATCGGCGGTGGCCGTTCCCAACCACGTTTTCCGTCAAGTCGGAAACAGGCGTCACTTCAGGCAGAGACAGCGTCGCCAAGAAACGCATCCACACCGTCTTCCGATGTGGCGCCACAGTTCTCGGAAGGTTTTCCGCCCCCAGAAACCACGAGACGACTGGACCCTTTAAAATGCCGAGAAAAGGCAACCCTGCGAGGTATCGCTGTAGGACGAAGCCGCTTTGAAGACAGTCTGCCACGTGCTGTTATCAGGGACTGTAACACTGCAGGTGAATGAGTTAAAATCCTTGCAAGTTCTTCTAAAAGACTAATACTTGGAGACATTTCTAAAGTATATTCATTTGTAAGAAGTCTTGCAAAAGTTAATGGAAACAGATATTATGAAAAAGCTAGGGAACCAGCAGTTAGCGTAATGACTATGTCGCTGGACTCCCACGTAGTCGACTGTGGTTCACGTCCCGGACCTGGTGGCTTAAAACTCACGCCGGGCACATGTGCGTGCGTGCCCAAGATCCCGAGAGGAGAATGGAGGAGAAGGGATTGCAGCTATGTCTCTCTCTATCTGTCTGGTGAGCGCACGTGCCCTATAGCAAAACCCTCTCCAAAAAAAAATATATATATATACATATAAAGAAAAAGCTATGCATGGATTTCAATTTTTTTTGCAACTTTTTTTTGCACCCAAATAAACACGTACTTTTATTTATTTATTTATTTTTCCTACAGATGCATATGCTTGCTGGAGAGAGACAGAGAGAACATGAGAAATCGCCCTTCAGGGGTACAACCACTCTGCAGTCCTTTTTCCTCCATTTTCTTCTCAGGGTTTTGGATACACAGGTGCATGTGCCCTTGTATATTTTTCTTTTAAAGAATTATTTTATTTGACTTTGCCGGGTCCAGGACTCGAACTGCAGTCAGCCATGCGAGAGTCCAGCGGCCTTAGCCACCACACCACCTGCCAGCCCCGGACCTGTGTGTTTCTCAAACCCCTGGGTTCAGAACTTGCCTGTGCAGTTAGCCATGTGGGATCTGCAACTTAAATAGCATCACACCACAGGCTGGCCCCAGGGGGACATACATAAGCTGGTTCTGATTTTTAGTTCCGGCCAAGAAACGGAAGCTGGGCTTTGGAATTCTTTTTTTTTTTTTTTTTTTTTTTTTCTCCCTTAAGTGTCAGAGAGCACGTGCACTTGACAGAGAGAAAGAGACAGAGAAAGGAGGGAGGAGGCACCCCTGAGGGCTGTGGTCACACTGCAGTCCTTTCTCCTCCATGTCTCTAGGACTCTTGCACACATGCATAGACACCTGGAGTGTTTTCCAAGCCACTGGGGCTGGGGTTCACACAGGCGGCCATGTGGGACCTGGCTCTCTTAACCTTTAGACCATGGGGCCACCCCTGAGCTCTGGAATGCTCAAGCATTTTATATTTATATATATATATATATATATATATATATATATATATATATATATATAAACACACACACACATACATACACACACACACACACACACACGAGAGATTTTTGCTATGGGGCATGTGTGCACTCGCCAGAAAGACAGAAAGTGAGAAATCAACCCCTTGGGGGATGGCCGTGCTGCAATCCCTCCTCTTCCATTCTCTACTCAATATCTTATCGAAGCCACTGGTTCTGGGACCTGAACCGTGGTCGACTATGCGGGAGTCCAGCCACATAACCGTTATGCCATCTGCTGGTCCCATAAGCATTGTATTCTATCCGTTGCTATTGGAAATGGCGTGGGCGTGTGTGAAGTGGGATAAGAGCCAAACGTGTCTGGAACTGGCAGAGCAGGGTACATTCATCTCCGAGCCCGGGGAAGCTGTGCGGAGACTCGCTGTGGAGGGCCACACCATCTTGGGAGGGCCGCACTGCGGTCCATCTCAGTCTGACACCCAGGGCTACTCGGATCTGACATATTTCATGGACATGTTCTCAGAGATAACGGAACGGCTTACAGAACCTCTTGCAATGCTGGATAAACTTTTCTCCTAGCGCACCCGCCCATGCCGCTGTCTGCAGGTTAACAGGCAGGAGGGCCCTCCACAAACTGGGTGGGACTGGATGCGCAGCTCGCTCACAGGCCCGCGGGAGGCGGAGCAGCAGCACGCAGGCCGGCCTCTGCCGTGGCAGAAGCGTGTGGACGGTGGCACAGAGCTACCTGCCGAGGCAGTGTGAGCCCCCATCTTCACGTCGGCCTGAAAACATGGGGCACGTGCAGGTGTGCCCTGGATCCTGGTGAGATGGAGGCTAGGAGGGACAGCGTTGCGGTGTGACATCAGAGCACCTGTGCAGGGCCCTCTCGATCATGCTGCTCGGGGAGTGACAGGAATCACATGCCCTTGTCCCGAGCCCCAAGGGTGCTGGCGTCTGGGGAGCCACAGCTGGCTCACAGCTCGGGCGGTCCCCCTCGAGGCCCAGCCAGCCGTGCTTAATGACAGGTGACAGTCCCGAGCATTGAGCCCTTGCACGTCCGAAACGCGAGGTGGGTTTGTGCTCCTCAGACACGCTATGACCTCCTGGGCTGTGGCCTCTCCTCAGCCCACCGCATTTGTCCAGATCTGCTCGGGGCCATTTCTACATCTGTCTATGGGAGCTTTTGGAACCGGATAATTTCCCTCTGCGGAGCAAACTTGGAGTGTTCTCGTTTCTTCCCTGAAGGTCCAGTCTGCAGTTCTGGGGCTTCTGCTGTGCATGTGCCTGTGGGGTCAGGCGAACTGTGCTGTGGGGGTGAAGGCCACGGAGATGGCCCAGGCGCCAACAGCACTGTCACCTGGCGTGTTCTTCAGAGCGCGAGCTCACAGGCTGCGGCAGGGAGAAGCCAGCTGTGGGCACACCAGCCTGGCCTCAGCGGCCGCCTCTACCCACCACCCGCACCGCCGCAGGTGACTCACTAACGTGCGAACTCCGCTTCGTTTTGGTTCTTAGTTGGCCAGCGCGTGGGCTCACCACAGAGAGGGCGGAGGAGAAATCACCTCCCGATGGGGTCACACCGCAATCCCTTCTCCTCCGTTTCTCCATCCTGCAGGGATTCGGGGCGCGCACACATGGAGACGTGTATTTTTCAGGCTGGAGTCGGGAGTCAAACCGTGCAGCTGGCCATGTTAGATCCGGCTCCCTGAACCACTAGGCCGCGGGGCCAGCCCACAAACGCAGGATTTTATATTTAAGGCAAACGTCTGAAATCCGCACCCAGGTATCAGGCTCTGCCAGTCCGTGCGCAGTAGCTGCTCTGCTTTTTAAACAGCTCCAACCATTCAGGTGATCGGCTCCCCGGAGCCAGAGGGGCAGGCTGTGAGTGTCGTGGGAGGCTGACGGGCAGCCAGCCAGAGCGGGATGGCTCTGCAGAGTCAGGAACTTGGCTACAGGGGCTGGGAGCCGACGGGCAGTGCCGGGCGCTGTGCTCAGATGCCTCCCGGACATGTCTCCATGCGGCGTCTGGTCCCCACCAGGCATCTTCGGAAAGTCTGTGACAAATGCCTACCAGGGAGACCATGCATGGGCTTCCTTTTCTTTCTTGCACCAACCTCAACTTGTTATTTTTATTATTTATTTTTATTTTTTATTTTTTGGGGAGAGGTTTTTGCTACAGGACGCATGCATTTGCCAGACAGATAAAGAGAGAGGGACAGAAAGCGAGAAATCACCCCCCAGGGGGGATGGTCACGCCGCAATCCCTTCTCCTCCATTCTCCTCTCAGGATCTTGGGCACGCACGCACACGCGCCCGGCGTGAGTTTAAGCCACTGGGTCCAGGACTCGAACCGTGGTCCCCTACATGGGAGTCCAGTGACATAGCCATTGCACCAACTGCTGATCCCATAAACTTGCTCTTTAATTCCATTTTTCTCAAAACTTCTAGAAGTCCCCTTGTATTTCTGGAAGAGGATTTGTAAGAAATGATAAAAGCTTTCCTTTTGTTTTGTTTCCCTTGAAAAGCCTTTCACAAATGCCCACCAGTGCGGTAAAAGATGAGACCAACGACAACATCACCATCTTCACGCGGATCCTGGACGGGCTCCTGGATGGCTATGACAACAGGCTGCGGCCGGGGCTGGGAGGTGAGTGTGCGCTCCCAGGGAGGCAGAGGGGGCCCGGAGAGCCGGCACCAGCCTCCGAGCCTCGGGCTCGTGTGTGCTTTGCTCCAGCGATCTCTGAACACCCTTCCCTGCCAGGATCTTGAGCTCAGGCTGTTCCCCCTTACCCAGGCCCGGTAGTACCCTGTTCCCATCTCCCAGGCAGGAAGCCGGGCAGTGGCCTTCCTGAGGCGTCCCTGCATCCTGAACTGCCCTGACCCGGGCTGCCAGAGGCAGGGGCGGGTGGTGGCACGAGGACCTGGCTGGGGGTGCCTCACTCTCTCTCCGTCATGGAAAGGATAAATAAACAGCGGCACGGGGGTCTCCCAAGGTGGGACTCTGAGTCTGACTCCAGAGGAAGAGGGTCTTCCTTCTCAGGCCGCCCGTCTCAGGGCCCGTGGGCACATCCTCTCCCAACACCACTCCACGTCTCCAGCTTTGACTGCAAACTGCTCCCCCACTCCCCTCCCAAACTGCCGACCCTTTAAAGGCCGCATTCGTGGGAGACCGAGGTCAGGGCTGCGGGGCTGGCCCGGGTGTCCAGGCTTGCAGGGAGGAGACCGAGGACCCCGTGGTTCAGGGCCGTCCCAGGAAGATGGCGTCGGTCCTGCCACAATCCGCAGCAGCTGGTTTCACGTGGGGCTGGTCAGCTCCCCGGAGACTCCCCAACACCGCAGGAGCTCCCCAACTCGCGGTTGTGGAGCGGGTGCCTAGACCGCGGGGCCCTGTGTGTTTCAGAGCGCGTCACCCAGGTGAGGACCGACATCTACGTCACCAGCTTCGGCCCGGTGTCCGACACGGAAATGGTAGGTGAGGCCGCCCCCACGTCGCCGCGGACACACGCCCGCCGCACGGCCCGCTCAGCCGCCCTGGCCTTGTCTGTGCAGGAGTACACGGTCGACGTGTTCTTCCGACAGAGCTGGGAGGACGAGCGGCTTCGCTTCAAAGGGCCCATGCAGCGCCTGCCGCTCAACAACCTGCTGGCCAGCAGGATCTGGACGCCCGACACGTTCTTCCACAACGGCAAGAAGTCCATCGCGCACAACATGACCACGCCCAACAAGCTGCTGCGGCTGGAGGACGACGGCACGCTGCTCTACACCATGCGGTGGGCGGGCGTGCGTGGGGGGCGTGGGGCGGGCTCGTGCTCTACACCATGCGGTGGGCGGGCGGGCGTGGGGGGCGTGGGGCGGGCTCGTGCTCTACACCATGCGGTGGGCGGGCGTGGGGGGCGTGGGGAGGGCTCGTGCTCTACACCATGCGGTGGGCGGGCAGGGCGTGGGGCGGGCTCGTGCTCTACACCATGCGGTGGGCGGGCGTGGGGGGCGTGGGGAGGGCTCGTGCTCTACACCATGCGGTGGGCGGGCAGGGCGTGGGGGGCGTGGGGAGGGCTTGTGCTCTACACCATGCGGTGGGCGGGCGTGGGGGGGCGTGGGCGGGCATGGGGAGGGCTCGCTGCTCTACACCATGCGGTGGGCGGGCAGGGCGTGGGCGGGCGTAGGGAGGACTCACTGCTCTATACCATGTGGTGGTCGGGGTGTGCAGGAGCGGGGTGGGGTGGGGGCAGGGAGGGCAAGCAGGGCCCTGAGGGCAGAGGTAGGGGCAGGGGCCAGGAGGAGGGGGAGGCAGCGCCAGTGGGACACTCCGCGGTGCACTCGGCCGTACACTGCAGGGGTGCAGCTGCGTGCGGATGGGCAGCATGAGGCAGGAAGCAGGGGTGCAGGGCAGGGGTGGTGGTGGACAGCGGCCCAGCTGAGTGCAGGGGTGCAGAGCCAGAGTAAAGTGTGGGCCGCAAGGTCAGGGTTGGTGTGTGGACAGCCGTGGCCAACCTGGGCTGGAGTCCTGGCCCCGGTGGCTTTTATATACCAGGCATGTGTGCATGGCCCAGGACCTGCAGGGGTGGAGAACGAGGAAAAGAGGGCTGGGCACAAGCAGGCCCACTGGAGTGCTCACTTTCCCTGTCTCTCTGTCTCTCTCTCTTACGCATGCACACAACTTTCGGCACTAAAAACGTTATTTTGTTTGTTTATTTGTTTGTTTTTGGAGAGGATTTTTGCTATAGGGCACGTGCACTCGCCAGAAAGACAGAGTTAGAAAGTGAGAAATCACCCCCTGGGGGGATGGCCACGCCGCAATCCCTTCTCCCCCATTCTCCTCTCGGGATCTCGGGCACACACGCACACGCGCCTGGCGTGAGTTTAAGCCACCGAGTCCAGAACTCAACACGCTTGACTACATGGGAGTCCAGTGACATAGCCATTACGCCCACTTGCTGGTCCCCTGAAAACGTTACTTTAACGCATGCTATCCTCAGCCGCCATCAGATTGTCATGTGATTCTCACCACTGAGAGACTGCAGTCAGGGCAAAGGCATAAACTCTACAAAACCGCATTCTTACTTCCAGACAGAAACATGGCCCTCATCTGGGGCGCTCCTGCCCCAGTGGGCAGGCAGGCCTGGGCAGAAGGGAGAGGCGGGAGGGCCCTCGCGCTGAGCACAGAGCACCAGGCAGCTCCACCGCGACGCCTTCCCCCTTAAGTCGGTGACACCGAGATCGTTGGCGTGCAGAGCGCCAGGCTCAGAGGTGGCCACCCAGCTGCGGTCAGGGCCGCGGTTCGGCTTGGAGCAGGGTCCCTGTGTAATCCGCTTGTTTGAAAACAGGAGGGTTGGGGCAACATTGGGTGTAGAATGGCCCCTAATTACCCTCCCGTGCCCAGAAGGAAGCCAGTGAGCGCGTGCCAGGCGTAATTAGCAGTTGTTTATGCCGAGAAGTCCTGCTAATGAGTTGCAAGGTGATAATGAGTTTTCATTTTTAGTCCTGTACAACATTTGGAAAGTGGAAATCGTTCCTCTCCACAGTGCTATGAATTTTAATGGGGGAGAGCTACAGCTAGGAGGCGGTAACCTCCCTACTGATCTAGCAAAGACGGAGAACGGCAGCCGGAATTCCTCATGGAAACGTGGATCGCAGAGGAGCGGAGCCCGGCCCCGCCCCACACCGAACGTCCGCCCGGGCGGTCTGGCCCTGCTGTCCCACGCTGGGCCACTCCGGGCCCCCTCAGAGTACCAGTAGGAAACTTCCACCCCGCCAATCCCACGCAGGAAATAATGAGGGATTCGGGTCGTGCTGCACGCACGGAGGTGCCTGTTACGGGCTCCCTCGTGACACGCACACTGGAAGATAAACAAGCCTGCAGGAAGGTTTTCAAGTAAATCTTTACTTTTTTTCCCCAGGCTTTGGGCCTAATTAAAAAGACGAGTTATGAAAGCATAGCACACTGGGAACCAGCAGTTAGCCTAATGGCTATGTTGCTGGACTCCCACGTAGTCAACCGCGGTTCGCGTCCCGGACCCGGTGGCTTAAAACTCACGCCGGGCGCGTGTGCGTGCGTGCCCAAGATCCCGAGAGGAGAATGGAGGAGAAGGGATTGCGGCGTGACCATCCCCCCTGGGGGGTGATTTCTCGCTTTCTGTCTCTCTGTCTCTCTCTGTCTGTCTGGCGAGTGCACGCGCCCTATAGCGAAAAACCTCTCCAAAAAAAAATAGAGGAAAAGGAAAGCATAGCACAGCCCAGGCTTTACGTGGTGCTCTGTCAGCCTAAGGCAGGCATCTAGAAATACTGGAGGGACTGCAGCCACCGTCTCCTAAGCGGTGATTCCAGAGGTTCTCACACTCGGCTGGGACTTCGTACGTGAAGTCCCCGCATTGCTTTATAAACCTTCAAGGCAGGATTCAGAAATGCACACAGCCGAGCAAGGCAGGCTCCTTACAGAGCACACATGTGCGTGCCCCTGTTCCCGGCTGGCTGAAGGACCACGGCGGGAAGACCCAGCTGGGGACGCCACTTCCATGCGGGAGAGACTTTGGGAAGTATAACAGATGGTAGATGAGAAAGGGCTGAAGGAGAGGGAGTCCTGATGCCGCTCGCTTGCAAACTGTCTGGCAAAAGCCTCCAGCCTGGCAGTGGGTCCTGACTCCCCTCTAGGCCCCTGTGAGGGTCCCCTTAGGGGCACTGCCTGTCCCCGTCGTCACCTGTGGGCCACCGGCAGGACAGACAGTCCCGTGCGAGTTCCCCGTGAAGAACGCGCAAGGAGGCAAGGAGGTCCCACAGGAGGCTGGCCCTGCCAGGTCCTCGCGGGCGTCCTGCCCGGGAGACCGGTCCGTGCCCCAGGACCACCGCCCTGTGCGTGCAGCCGAGACTGGTCGAGCGTCTCAGAAGGCAGCCCCCTACCCTGCGGGTGATGGATCCACCGCCCCGAGTGAAGCGAGGCCACACGGGTTCGTGCACGGACGCTGCATGTGCGCCCATGTGTTGTCTGCGTGTCGGGAGGCATGTTCTTAGGGTCGTTTACGTCCACGTACGTGTGTGCTGTTGGTGGGAAACACTGAATGGAGGGAACGTGACACGGGAGAGAGCCTGGAGCGTGGGGTTGGATGGACCTGGAGTCACGCTGATGACCGCTGGGCACTGCGGGCCCTCGGCAACCCTAGCTAAGCTATTCGTTTGTTCGCCGCGGTTGGGTTTCTGTTCTTCCAATGCGGGGCAGCTGCTGGTCTGCGAAGTTGCCCTGGAGGCACGCACATGGCCACGAGGGGGCAGCACCGTCACGTTTTTGCACGTGCTTGGCCTGCTCCCTGTGAGTAGCTGGCTAGAACCACTCTCTGTTAAGCCTGGTTGTTTGCAGGAAATCGAGTTGAAGAAAATTAGGCGTGTACAGCTACAAGTTTGTAACCAGACACAGAGCTGTGCATGTGCGTGTGCAAGTAACAAGTCTTCTGCGTGTACCAGTAACATACCAGCATCTAGTCAAAACCTGGCTTCACCTCCCCAATATATACGTTGCTCAAATCACTCAGTTTTAGAATAACACCTCTTCTGTAACGGCGAGAATCACAGTGTGATTTTAAAATCTGTGAAACAATCACAACCGTATGTAATACGGCTAAGACACACCAAGACTAAAGAGAATGGATGTCAGTATTGTGGTGTGTGCCATGTACGTGTCTCTGCGTGGACGTACACGCACACACGTGCGATCCCTGTGCGTAGGCTGAGCAGCCTCCTCCTCTGGAAAGGTTTAGGAAGTAGCGTCACAATTTCCGCTGAGAACCTCTCCCGTCATTACGCGCTGCCAGGGAGCCTCACAGTGCAGCACGTGTCACTGCGGCTGTCCTGCATCCTGTGCCTAGCAGACACTCGTGTCATCCGCGTGTTTTCCTCCGTGGCAAACGATGTTACGATGCAGGCCCAGGGAAATATTCTCCCGTAAATGCGTGGGTGAACAAAGGCCACCTTTGATATGTGTTTTCAAGTTGTTCCCTGGAGAAAGTACCAGTTTCAGCCCCACCCGTAGCGGAGTGGAGGCGGCCCTCTCACCCACCCCGACCTGGGACACAGGGAAACGAAAGTGACTCGTGGCCCACTCTGCTTCATGACGCACCGACCAACCAGCCTTACAACCGCACGGGCCAGGTCCTGGCCCGAAGGTTCTCAGGACGCCGGCTCCCCTTCCCTTTAGCCATAGAAGTCCTCGCAGGACTTCCTCGCACGGGGTGTGATTCGGGACAAGCCTGTCCTCGGGGTGCAGACTGCCCGCACCCACGACCCCCACCCTGCACTTCCCGTCCCCAGTGGAATGCTGTGTCCCCACCGGGCGTCCCTGGAAAGAGGGCCACGTTTTGGTCATGTGTATGAGACACGTGAGCCGGGCAGTCCCTCTGCTCCACGTCGCCCCAGCCCCCACGCTCAAGCGCAGCCTCCGGCGTGTCAGCGAACGGGGCGGTAGTGGGGGGAGGACACCTCTTTCTTAGTCCGTCTTGTTAGCCGGCCCGCCTGCCGGCTGCCACTGCTTAGGGTCCCAGCCCAGCGCCAGCCTGAGTCCCCAGAGGAAAGGTCGGGGACTGGGCTCTGTGTGGGGGAAGGAGCCCCTGAGCCCGCCCAGGCATACGCGGCCTGCCCCATGCCAGGTGCCTCAGAATACGAACTAATCGAGGCTCGCCTAACACACGTGACACCCCCGGGGGAGACAGACGGCAGTGGACACACAGGAATTAACCCACTGGCAAAGCCCACGTGCCCACACCCACCTGCCTGTCCGTGAGAACAGTCCCCGAGAAGCAGGCACCTGCTCCAGCCAGCGAGGCTGGGGACGGTCTCCACTAGGGGGCGCCCGGCCGCGCTCGTGGAGGGAGGCCACCACCCAGGAGCAAGGCCGCGCAGTGCCAGCTTAGCTGAACCACTTCCAGGAAAAACGAAGGGCTGTTTCCCGACTGGCCCGCGGACGCCACCCGGTGGGCGTGCAGCTGACCTGAGGCTGCTCAGAGCCAGGAGGCCTGTGCCCGCCCAGCCCGCCCCTGCACCAAGGCCTGGGCAGGAACGGAGCGGTGTCCAGGGGCCGCTGAGAAAGCCCCTCCTGGCAGCTGGGGCGGGGAGCACCGGCCTCCTGATTCCAGCCAAGAACGCCGGGGCCGCGCGGTAAAACAGGACACCCCACGAGGCTGCCCAGTGGAGACCCCCTGCGTAGGTGAGACACAGCCGCCCCGGCCGGCTGGCTGAGGCCGCGTGGACTGCAGCAGGGCCAGTCAGAGGCTGTCTCTCCCGCGCTGTCTCTGTCTCTCCTGCTCATGGAAGAAATGCTGGCTCGTCAGACGAGTTAGGACACATTTTAATATGCCATGACTTTTCCAATGACCCAATAAATAAACTAACCAAACAGAGCAGAGAAGGTGGGCTGGGGAGGAGCCGGGAGGGGCCCTGTGGGCGGCGGAGTCAGGCCAGGCTCCTGGAGTAAGCACAGGTGGCGCCGGGAGGGCAGAGGCAGGGTGCTGTAAGGGGACGGGGTGTGAGCGTGCCCCTCACTGGGGCCCCTGCGGGGACAGGTGGCTGCCTTGTGATGACAAGTGCTCCTAAGAGCCCCGCTCCCAGGGAGTCAAGAACACAGGGGTGTCACCTCCTGGCAAGAGAGGGAGCCGCTGGTAGGCCGAGGCTGCGGGCAGTGCAGGACAGTGGGGAGCGCTGCCCACCAGGCTGGCAGGTTTGAAACGGGGTGTCGGGGTGTCGGAATGATCCCATCGGTCTTGACTAAGTCGTGGTGTCCTCACCACCGTGAACTGAAGGAAGGAATGAATTGGAGCCCTCGAAGGGCGGGAGGGCTTTCTCGAGAGGATTAGAGAAAGGACAGATTTTAAATATGCTGCGTCTGCAGTCGCCAGGCTGTGACAGAAGACACCTAGTACAGACAGAGACGCCACCAAAGTAGACATTCCGTGTGTGACGCAGCCGAGGGTGTGTCACTAGCCCTCCCTGTGTGTCACGCTGCAGAGACCAACCCCAGCCCCCGTCACAGGCCCCACGGTGCCCCAGCATTAGGGACGGCCGACACCAGCCCCTCCTGGCAGGCCTGGGGCAGGTCCACCCGCGAGAGCATGCCTGCCTCGGTGCGCACCCCAGCCCGCGAGGCACACCGGCGGTGTCCCAAATCCCCTCGTTCGCCGTTCCACTACCCGCGTTTTTAGTTACTCCTGGGCAACTGTGGTCTGAAATGATTAGGTGGAAAATTCCAGAAATAAACAACGCCGAGTTTGAGGCTGCAGGCTGTCCTAGTGGCACGGTAAGCCGAGGCTCGCCCTCCTCAGCCCGTCTCTGCATCATACGCTGCCCCCCGCCCCCCAGTCAGCAGGCTACCAGGCTGAGAACCGGTGCAGGACGGCTCGGCACCCACTGCGGTTTCTAGGACGCCCCCCACGGGGGTCCTGGGGTGGGTCCCCCTTGGGTAAGGGGGCAACTGCGCCCTGGGCCCCCCAGGTCTGTGCTCGCCTGGTGATGACCGAGCTGACAGTGTCCTCATTCAGGAGGTGCTGCAGCTTGTGTGCGCGCGTGGGCGTGCGCGAGCATGTGGTGCGTCAGTGACGACGTGTCAGAATTCTCATTTGCATCTGAATGTGCGTTTGCTCCAGCATCATTTGCTGAAAGGCTGTCTCTCTCTCTCCATCACATCGCCTTGGCCTCCTTGTCAGAAAATCAGCTGAGGAGGTATCCATCTGTCTCGGAGCCGTTCTTCTTGTCTGTTCATCCATTTGTTCTTCGTGAATACCACTCCGTCCGTACCCGCAGCGTCATCGTGGTGTCACAGTGGGGCGGCGTAAGCCCTCCGCCTCACTCTCCTCTGTGCTGTGCCGGCTGCTCTGGGCCTCCACACGCCGACTCTGTAGACGGAGCTGGGAGGAGCTGACAGTGACGACAGTGAGCCTTCTTGATGAGGAACGTGGGACAGCTCTGCTTGTTCAGTTCTCTTTTGAGTTCTTTTTTTAAAAAAAGATTTATTAGTATTATTTTTTAATTTGATCAGACAGAGACAGAGAGAGAAGGGAACTGAGAAAGCGAGCCACCAGGCCCAAGACTTGATCCATGGTCAGCCATGTGGGAGCCCAGCGCCTTATCCACCTGCTAGCCCCCTTCTTTGAGTTCTGTGATCAGAGCATTGTAGTCATCCTAACTTAGATGGAGATATACATATACTAGGTTGTTAGGAAAGTCATGACACGGTTTTCTACGCAAAAGTGCATCATGATTTTCCTGATGACCTAATACATACTCACTTAATACACATTTTCTTAGATTAGCATATCTATTTTATTTTTGTGGTGTTAATGTACAAAGGTTATATGTCTGTTTTTTTAGATTTTTGCCATAGGGCAGGTGCACCCGTAGAGAGAGACAAAGAAAAGGAAAATGAGAAATCAACCCCCCGTGGAGGATGGCCACACTGCAATCCCTTCTCCTCCATCACCCTCTCAGGATCTGGGGCGTGCACGCACATGTAACTGGGGTGATTTTTCAAGCCGCCAGGTTCAGGACGCAACCCAGGATGGGCCATTTGGGAATCCTGTGCCTTAACACCAAGCACACCATGTTTTTCATTTAAAATTTCACATGCTCACTGCTGGAATATGAGAAAATAATTGACTTTTATATATTGACCTTGCACACAGCAAGGATTGCTCTATTTCCTTAGCTGTTCCAGAAGTCCTAAAGTTTTTCTTCTTGTTGTTGATTCTTTTGGGTTTCCTACACAGACGATCCTGTCATTTGTAAGCAAAAACAATTACATCTCTTTTTCCCCCCTCTGTGTGTGTGTGTGCCTCTATGTGTGTGCCTTTGTGTGTGTGCCTCTGTGTGTGTGTGTGTGCACGCGCACGCTGGTGTTTTCAGACAGAGTGTCATTCTCCCCCTGCCTCAGCCTCTCAAGTAGCTGGGACTACAGGAATGTGTCAGTGTGCCTAGCTTTTAAAAGGGGCAGGATCAAACCTGAGGCTCCCATGTGGCTTCTGCCAGTTAAACAGCAGCACCGTGTGCGGTACTGTGTCTGCGCCCAATCCTAGTTTTTATTACCAATCTGTACACTATTTTTTACTTTTCTTCTTTTACTACATTGAAAGACCTTCCAATATGTTGTTAACAGTTGTGATGAGGGAACCAGCAGTTAGCGTAATGGCTACGTCGCTGGACTCCCACATAGTCGACCGCGGTTTGCGTCCCGGACCCGGTGGCTTAAAACTCACACCGGGCGCATGTGCGTGCGTGCCCAAGATCCCAAGAGGAGAATGGAGGAGAAGGGATTGCGGCGTGGCCATGCCCCCTGGGGGTGATTTCTCGCTTTCTGTCTCTCTGTCTCTCTCTGTCTGTCTGGCGAGCGCACGCGCCCTATAGCGAAAACCTCTCAAAAAAAAAAAAAAAAAGTTGTGATGAGAAGGGCTATCAATGGGAAAGCTTCAAGTTTCTCACCATTAAGTATGATGTTAACAATAGGTGTTCTTGCTACATTACTTTTGTCAAGTTGAGGACGTTCTTCTCTATTCTTAATTTATGGAGTTGTTTTTTGGTTTTTTTTTTGTTGTTGTTGTTTTTTTTTTTTTTTTTTTTAATTGTGAATTGGTGTTAGGTTGTGTCAACTACTTTTTCTGAATCTATTGATATGAGCATGTGATTTTTCTTCTTTAGCCTATTGGTGTGATGGACTGAATTAATTAATTTGTGAAGGCCCCCTCACTGTTGGTTTATCTGAAATACCTTAATCTTCCCTTTATTTTGAAGATTAGTTTTGCTGGGAATAAAATTCTTGGTTGCACATTTGTTTCCTTCTAGCACTTTTAATATTTTGTCCCACTGCCTCTGGCTTCCACGGTTTCTCATGGAAATCAGTTGTTAATATTTAGGATCCCTCGGGCATAATGAGTTGCTTCAATGATTCTGGTTTCAAGAGTCTCTCTTCATTTTTTGGCTTTTGACAGTTTAATAATAATGTATTCAGTATGAGCTCTTTACATTTATCCTACTTGGAGTTATTCGAGCTTCTTATATTTTAGATTTACATTCTTTATAAAAGTTGGAACATTCTAACCATTATTTTTTCAAGTATTCTCCCTTTTCTCTTGTCCTAAGTCTCCTCTTAAGTGTAATTTAGTACTGCTTGATGGTGTCCGTGTGGTCTCTTAGACTCTGTTCATTTTTCTTCATTCTTTTCTCTTTCTGCTTCACAGATTGTCTATTTTCATTTGCCTTATCTTCAAATTTGCTGAGTCTTTCTTCTATCTGATAAATCTATTTTCAAAACCCTGTAGTGAAATTTCAGTTCATATTTTTTCCCCTACCGCCAGAACTTCTATTTGGTTCTTTTTATAACATATGTCTCTTTATTGATATTCTGTAATTGTTGAAACATTGTTTTAAGTTGTCTTTGTTTCTTTTTCTTTTTTCTTTTTTTTTTTTTTTTTTGAGAAGTTTTTACTATAGGGCACATGTGCTTGCCAGAAATACAGAGAAAGACAGAGAGACAGAAAGCAAGAAATCACCCCCCGGGGGGGATGGCCACGCCGCAATCCCTTCTCCTCCATTCTCCTCTCGGGATCCTGGGCACGCACACACACGCACCCGGTGTGAGTTTTAAGCCACTGGGTCCGGGACGCGAACCACGGTCGACTACATGGGAGTCCAGCGACATAGCCATTACGCTAACTGCTGGTCCTGATTGTTTTTATTTCTTTGTCCATGTTTCACTTAGCTCTTTATATTTGAACTAATTTCTAGTAAGTCCAATGTGTATGCTATACCTCAGGGACAGTTTCTGTTAATGTTCTTTCTCCTATAAATGGGCTATTGTGTAATTTTTTGGTATACCTCATAATTTTTACTTGGAAGCTGGACATTTTGATTATTATAATGCGGTAACTCTGGAAATTTCCTCACCTCCATAGTATTTTTCTTTGTTTTTTTGTACTGTTGTTTGCTTGGGTGATGAGTTTTCTGAACTAACTTTTTAAAGTCTGTGGGTTTTTTTGTTGTGTTTTTATTAGACTCCAGAGGTCCAAACAGACATGTTAATCAAAGTAGATCAATATAGCTTATGCCCTGGTAGTATAAAAAAAAAAAAAAAAGCTAACTTTTCACTCATTCTTTAACTTAGTGGTCAGTTCATGATCTGATAGAGATTGTTTAAATGACTGCTACCAAAAAAAAATTTTGAAAAAGGCAAAAAAAAACAAAAAACAAAAAAACAAAAACCAAAAGCCCCCCTTCTGTCTTTGCAGATGGGGCTGGTGTGCATCAGGGTGTGTCCCCTCCGAGCCAAGCGTGCGCTGCACAGCTGCGCCATAGCCGCTGCTTCCTGCTTGGGGAGACTGGAGGCCCTCTGGGGACGAGGGCTTGCCTCCTTAGGTGGCCTATATGCGGCCTCCTGCACTCCCTGGGATCTGTGGGTGCTGTCCAGCCCTTGCCCCCAGTACCGCCTTCCCAGAGACTTCTTTCCTGGCTTTCTAGCCTGCCCATTGCGTGTGCCCCACTGGCACAAATACGTTTGCCTCTAAATGCTCTAAACAAATGCCGCCTCGGTTCCGACAAGCCCGTGAGCCGGCCTTCCCAGAGCCCTTAGACAGATCAAAGCTAATCTTCCCGGAGGAAGGCCCACGTTGCCTGGCACCAGGAGCCTGCACCACAGAGGGGCTGCCCTTGTCAAGGCCGCGGAGCTGCGGTGGGAGGTGCTAGCAGCGTGAGCTAAAACCCAGCCACCGTGGCACGGTGCCCTAGGAGGCTGCAAGCCACAGGGTCAGCAGCAGGTTCGGATCCCTGGGTCACCTTGAAAACACACTGGGCATGTGTGTGGGCTCTTAGAAGAGCTGGAGGGCTGGGGAAGGGGGCTCGTGGCATGATGAGAGGGTCTCTAGTTCACTCTCATGCTTGCCCATGTGCTCACTCTATCTAAAAAAAAGAAAGAAAAGTCACAGATCTCGTTTATAGAAATTCAGACTTTCTTCATTAGGCATGCCCCTGGATGTTGTAAGCTTTGTATTAGATTCCAGAGGTCCAAACAGCCATGTTAATCAAAGTAGATCAATACGGTTTATGCCCTGGTAGCAAAAAAAATATGCTAACTTTTCAAAATGATCAAACTTAGGCTAGTTTCCCCAACATAAGTAAGAATTGCTGACACCGCCTTCCCAACAGCTGAAGGGGAATGAGAATCCCAATAAATAAATCATGCAGAGCTCAGTGAGCATTTTTAGCCCAGTATAATTCTGACGGTCCAAAAAAAGTTCCCTCTGATGCTCTTCCCAGCTCACTCGCTGCTTCTGTGCACGCACAGATTCGGGGTTCCCAAGGCCACCGGTTTCTGGCGATGTCAGCTTTCCTTCTTCCCTGGCACTGTGTACAGTGGCCCGCCAGTGCGGAGGGCCTGGACAGCGGCTCTGCCCCCTCCTCACAGACAGACGTGGGCTCGGCGCGGAGCCGCGCGGGCCGCGGGGACTGGGCCAGCCTCCACCCAGCTTCCTCTGTGGTGGGGACACCACGGCCTGTGCTCCACACTCAGAGAAGTAGCTCAGCTTTGCTCTGGGAAAGGACCTGCTGTGCCCATGTGTGCTGCTCTTTCTCTTGCGGCACTTTTCTGCCCCATTCAGGCCTGTCTCATTTTCCTGCATTTGACCTAAGATGAAGGTTATTGCTCGGTGTGTGCAACTTTTTGACATAAAAAGTTAAACAGATTATTTCCACTCCCACAATAATCATGGCTGTGCCCTCCTGAGAAACAGGAGTGCCAGACAAACAGAAACAGCCATGTGACTCAGAACATTCTAGATCAATAAAGTGTATGCTCCTTCTGATAAAAAAAAAAAAGATGCTAGCTTTTCAAAACGATCGAACTTCTGCTGGCTTCCCCACCGTAAATAGGAGCTGACGACAGCGTCTCTCCAACAGCTGAGGGGGGTGAAGGCCCGGTAAACGGCCGTGCAGAGCTCAGCGGGATTTCAGTCCAGTGCCATTCTGACGGGCGGCTCCACGTACCTCCCTTACACCGACGCCAGGAAATGCATCACCTGCCTTCCACTGCCTTGTGACGTCTGTCCCTGAGGCTCGGAGGGACTGGGAGAGCGTGATTCTTCCTGAGGGGAAGGCAGCCGTGACGTTGCCTCCATAAGGGAACTTTTCAAGCACGGGACTGTCTATTGTGTAAGCCACCTTTTAGGTCGTGCACTCAGCTCTGCTTCCTGCGAGACTGTTCTCACTAACTGAGGTCGGAGCACCCTTCATTCCCCTGGAGCTCCCCTGCCTGCTCCCCGTCCCGCCCCAGCAGCCTGTCCCCGCCTGGTCTCTCATCTTCCTCCGTCGCAGGCAGGCGCCCCGCTCTGGCCGTGGGTGGGGCCAGGTTAGTGCTAAGACGGTCCCCGAGGACTTGCCTAACGAACACGAGCACAAGGGCCAGACCCTCAAAGAAGCAAGACCTGCAATTCCTTTAGAGAGAGATTTTTTTTTTGCTACAGGGCATGTGCACTTGCTGGAGAGACAGAAAGACAGGGAGAAAGTGAGAAATCACCCTCCAGGGGAGATGGCCATGCCACAGTCCCTTCTCCTCCACCCTCCTCTCGGGATTTTGGGCATGCACACTCGTGCACCCAATGTGACGTTCAAGCCTCCATCGGCACGTGGGAGTCCAGCACCTTAACCACTACGCCACCTGCTGGCCCCTGGGCCTGTAATTCTCGTTTAGGTCAAACTCAACCATGGGTGGCCTGCAGCCCGCCAGACTGGGGCCAGCACTCACATTACAGGCGGGAGAGGACAAGAGCATTGCCAGACCTGGAGTGACCTTCAGACTCCACACACACTGTCCCCAACTTACCAACGCTTTCATTCACAGACTTCAATTTGTAGGTAGCTGACTGAGTCTCGGAATGCATATTTCGTCAAAATACTGTTGTAAACTACAGTTAGGAAAACTGGGGTCCCTAGCTGACAGGGACTAATAATGCCCATGCTCTATCATGTGAGTGACTGTTTATGAAAACAAACGCACAAGGCCATCCACGTATTTTTTTTAAAAAAATACAAAAGCCTGGCGTTTCTCTGAGTGTGGGAGCTCAGGGGATAAGCTCTAGCAGGGCAGGAACAGGCACCAGGCAGGCCCAGCCAGGGTGTCTGTGAGGGAAAAACAGCTGTCTGCATTCCTACCAGCACCTCGTTAAATATACACACGCATGCGTGCATCTTCAGTGTGCAAGTGTGTGTCTAGGTCTGTGCACTCTGACCCTTGGTAACTGAGCATGCACACGCACACCTCATCTGCCAGTCTGGAAATGAGTCAAATACGGAGAAAACAGCCCCGTGATGTGCACAGCCAGCTTCCCCTCACGACCACCTGGTGATCCCACGCATGCTCTCTGCTCATGCTGTGATCTGCGGTTCCCCAGCTCCAAGGAGGGGCCTGGGCGTGGAGTGAGTGAGCCCAGCTGTGTACAGGTGCGTGCACCAGAGGCGACACCGCCACGCTCAGCCCAGGAAGGCTGCCTGCGGCCCTGCCCGCCTGGCAGCCCTTCAGGTACAGCTCTGGGACCACTTTATCTAGAGTGGCCTAGCTGTTCTTGGCAAGGACTCAGGGCTGAAGGCTGGCACCCCCTGCTGTTTGGTGATCTGTTACAGTAGCAGCAGGAAAGGAATTGTCCATTTCCATGCAGGAAACCTAGCGACAGTGTTTCTCATCTAATGGCCAGTAGTTACTAGTAACCCGCTCACAATGTTGCAAAGACATGGGTAACAGTAGCCAGTCTATAAGTAGCTCCCAAAGTGTCCATTGTGTTGAAATACGACCCCGAGAGTCTAACTGACATCTGACATCCTGTGCAAGGCATCCTGACTGGGGCCGGTGACTCAACCACATTGCCCCTCCGCCAGCCTCGGAAATAGGACCTCCCTGTAAAGATGCTCCCGGGACTCCCAGGAATGTTATCTGGGGACGGAAATTCAGTACTGACACAGCGTCGGAGGGTTGAGACTGTAGAAAGGACATGCAGCTTCCGTTGGTGGTGGTGTGCAAATTCGTTATCACACAGCTTTGGACACCAGACGGCTGGAACAGGCTAGTATGTGTCTAAAATCAGGCCCTGGGCGGTGCTGCCTTTCTTCTGGGTTTGCTGGGACCGTCTGCTTCCTGGCCTTTTCCAGTTTCTGGGGTCCATCTGCAGCCCCAGGTTTGCAGCCCTGCCCCACTCCGACATCTCCTTCCTGACTGACGATCCTGGCTCCTCTTACAAGCAGTATCTGATTATCCCAGATAATCTCTCCATCTCAAGAGCCTAAACTTAACCGTATCGGAAAAGCGGTTGTTGCTATGAAAGTGTATTTCTAGATAAGAAGAATTAGGACATCCACATTTCTAGGTCTCTAAGACCATTATTTTGCCCACAACAATCTGCCTTCTGCCCCCCTGAAGTTAATGCGTACCCCACATGTAAAATGCATGAGCTCCATCCTGATCCCCTCACGAGTCTCAATCCATTACTGCAGCCAGCCCGGGTTCACAACCTCAGCCAACTCACATGGTCACAAGTTCTTGTCTCAGCATTGGAGATAACAGTCAGTTATGGGTGAGAATCTGGTACGAGCCTTCTCGAAGTGCAATTCTTTATGTTTGTGAATTTGGGGAACCCAAGAAATGAGTGATTTGCTCCCAGAATACCATGGTGGGACAAGTACAAGGACCAGTTCAGACATTCCCATGTCAAAGGGGAAAGACTGCAGGGAGAACGGAGCTCCGGGACCAGCCGATGGCATAATGGTTACATCGCTGGGCTCCCACGTTGTCTACTGCCGTTTGAGTCCTGGACCCAGCGACTTGAAACTCACGCCAGGCACATGTGCACGTATGCCCAAAATCCTGAGAGGAGAATGGAGGAGAAGGGATTGTGGCGTGGCCATCTTCCTGGGAGGTGATTTCTCACTTTCTATGTCTCTGTCTCTGTCTCTCTCTCTCTGGCAAGTGCATGCACCCAAAGGAAGCACCACACCTAAGCAATTCTAAATCCAGGCAGATGTAAGCCTTGTGATGTGAGGCTCGGGCTCTCCCTGCCCCGGCCTCTCCCACGCCCACGGAGGGCAGCACACGTTTGAGGCTAAGTAGTTTTTCATGGTGTCGGGGTTGGAGCCCCACAGCCCCTTGTCATTCGGGCCTCTCTCTGTCCCTTTCGGTCCTGGTAGATTCTCCTAAAATTCTTAAGTGCCGGGTGGTCTCCTGTGTGTCACAGGAATGCACCTCATTAGACAAGTCCCCTGGGGATCGTCTGGGTAACCTGCTCTCTGTCCCTGGTCCACTTCCGATGGCTGAGGGGCCCTGAGCTGCTTGCACAGCCTTTGCTGTGACCCAGATACTCTAGCCCTTCGGCTCCTTCTGAGGCAGTAGCTAAAGGGTGTGTGCTGACAGCACTTTCTCTCTCTCTGTAGAGGGTTTTGCCTTAGGGCACATGCACTTACCAGAGAGAGAGAGAGAGAGAGAGACAAAGAGAGACAGAGCGAGAGAAAGCGAGAACTCTCCCCTCAGGAGAGATGGCCATGCTGCACCCTTCTCCTCCATTCTTCCCCCAGGATCTTGGGCATGCACGCACATGTGCCTGGCGTGACTTTCAAGCCACCGGGTCTGGGACTCAGACTGCAGTCAGCCATGTGGGGGTCCTGTGACGCCATCTGCTGGCCCTCACTGGATTTCTCTGAAGGGCACGACTTTCTGGGCCACCCCAGCGCACAGTGGTTAAGGGCTGTGCATAGGAAGCAGACCCCACATGGCCGAGGTTTGAGTCAGACCCTAGGAGCTGGAAACACAGGGGGTGCATGTGTACATGTGCAAGAGTCCTGACGGGGTGGAGAGACGCTCACCCGTCCCCTGATGTAACGGAACTACGCTGCTCTCTACAAACAGAATTCTAACACCCATTTGCGGCCCAACATTTTGTATTAAGATGTCATTCATGTACGTGACTTGACTTTATTTTGAAAAATGGAAAGAAAAACTAGAAAATATTGGGTTGTCAGAAGAGTCATGACATATTTTTCTAGGCAAACTCACGTAGAGAGGTGGCGTTACATGTAGTTTGGAAAGTCTGCAGGAAAGGAAAGGGGGAGGGGTTGTGTGCACTGGCGTCTCCCAGAACGGAGCCCAGCCCACCTTCAGGGCTGGGTCTGCAGCTGGCCAGACAGCTGGGCTCCGATCCTGGCTCCAGCACTGAGGAGCTCGCGCCCTGGGCCTGACCTGGTAGTGGCCACGCTCACGTCCCCGTGGAAAGTGGGAAGGCAACAGCCGCCCAGCACGGCATGCCCGTATGAGGGCGGAGCCTGCGCAGAACACGCGTAACTCGGTGCCCGCGGTGGGCACGCCAGCTGCCACTGTCGCCGCAGTTACTGGTGACTGTGCTGATGGCTGTGGTATTGCTATTTGGAAGACCGGGCTCAGATAAAGAATTAAACAGGTTTCCCCAGGAGATTGTGCAGCAGGAATCCAGGCACTGCCCGGCGTCCAACACTAGCGGGGCACAGTGAGGACAGCCAGCCGGCCGGGAATTTGGACTAAAGCGTTTGTCCTGTTTACAATCATTTCCAGCTTCCAGACTGTTCCACAAAATGCTTGTATTAGGTCGTCGGAAAATCATGACGTACTTTTCTATGCAAAAATGTGTCAGGACTTTTCCAACGACCTCATATTTATAGCCTTGTCAAGGAAAGCTTTTAAGATAATGCTGGGCAAAGGATGGGAAATAAAGAAGAAATCATTTCTGAAAGCATCTGAAATTGGTTTGCAAGCAGTAATCTACGTACAGGCACACAGCACAACACACCACGGACTCCCAAGCGAGTTCGATTTAAACCTCATCCTGGACCGCATTCGCCCACAACACACACGTTTGTAATTGGGTGGGGAAAGTTCAGAGAATTTCATAAAAGATTATTAGTTAAGGGAACCAGCAGTTAGCGTAATGGCTATGTCGCTGGACTCCCACGTAGTCGACCGCGGTTCGCGTCTCGGACCCGGTTGCTTACAACTCACGCCGGGCGCATGTGCGTGCATGCCCAAGATCCCGAGAGGAGAATGGAGGAGAAGGGATTGCGGCGTGACCATCCCCCCTGGGGGGTGATTTCTCGCTTTCTGTCTCTATGTCTCTCTCTGTCTGTCTGGCGAGCGCACGTGCCCTATAGCGAAAAACCTCTCCAAAAAAAAAAAAAAAAAAAAAGATTATTAGTTAAAAGAAGGCCTTAGTGTGCCTTTCTGGGATGGGGGCTGCTCGGTAAATAGGCATTTAGGAAGTCACTAAAGTCCCCACCTCTTGTGTTCCAGCCTGACCATCTCTGCCGAGTGCCCCATGCAACTCGAAGACTTCCCGATGGACGCACACGCGTGCCCCCTGAAATTCGGCAGCTGTAAGTTATTTTCACAAGTAAGAGCCATGGATCTACTTCTGGGTTGAGTCCACCTTCACTCAGAAGAATGTAGGTTCTTTTATACATAAGGGGTCTGTTTGAGAAGGGAGGCCACCTTCCCGGTCTGTGGAGTGGAACATCAGCACGTGCTCAGGGTGTCTCTGGCCGGGTGGTGCCAAGACAATGTGACGGAGGGTCTGACGATCTAGAACAGCCCCCTCTGACCGGGCTTTGCTCCAGACCCACCCCCTGGCACTTACTTTCTTGTTTTTGCCTCTCAGATTACAGGCCATGTCCTCCGAGGGGGTCTCCAATTCTCTTTACCCAGCAGTAACCTTCTCACTGTCTCACAGCTCTCTTGAACCACTTCCAGAACATTCCGTAAGGGCAGTGACTTTGTCATGTCTGGGTGCTTCTTACACAGAACACTCAGGCTGTTAGGAGACACGAGGGGACCGGCGAAAATCGGTGCCAGAATGGAATGAGCCCTTTCGTGTCTTGGTATTCAGTTTGCTGGCAATTTGTTGAGTTCTGCATATGTATTTATTAGGGTATGGGGGCTACAGCTTTCTTTTCTGGGGCTGTCTTTATCTGGCCTTGGTATTAGCGTCCTGCAGGCCTCATAAAATGACTTCGGAAGTGTTTCCTTCTCTTCATTTTTTTTGGAGAGGGTGAGAAGGGCTGGCATTGATTTTTAAATGCATGGTAGAATTCACTAGTGAATTATCTGGTCTCGGGCTTCTCTTTCTTAGGGAGTTTGTGATTACTGAGTCCATCTCCCTACTTACTGAGTCCTAATTCCTCGTGACTCAGTCCTAAAGCGCTGCATGTGTCTAGGACTTTGTCCACTTTTTCCGGCCATCCAGTTTATGGACACATATTCGTTCACCATAATCTCTATAAACCGATTTATTTCTGTGGCGTCAGTTGTAATGTGTTCTCTTTCATTTCTGGCTTTAATTGTTTAAATCTTTTCTCTTTTTCTTAGTTAGCCCAGTAAATGTTTGTCAATTTTATTTATCTCTTTAAAAAAAGAAAAACCCTCCTAATTTTGTTGATTTTTTTCCTATAGGTTTTCTTTTCTCTGTGTTTTTACTTCTGCTCTAATCTTTTCTCTTTCCTCTACCAAATTTGGGCTTAGTTTGTGCTTTTCTCCCTCCAGCTCATTGAGGTATAAAGTTAAGTTATTTGAAATCTTACTTTTTTTTCTTTTTGGTAGGCTATAAATTTTCCTCTTAATACTGCTTTTCCTATATCCATACATTTCGGCATGCTGTATTTTTATTTTCATTTGTCACAGAATGCTTTCTAAGTTCTCTTGATTTTTCTTTGACCTATTGGTTTTACAAATGTGTTTTTTAATGTCCACATATTTATGAATTTTCTAGATTTCCAGCTGCTATTGATTTCTGGTCTCGTTTCCTTGTGTTTTTTCCCCTCTTATAGCCTTTTCATTGGATGAAGATCATTCCTATTGCTGTCTTCAATTTGTTGACTCTGCCTTTTGCCATTTCCAATATACTCTTAAGCCCAAACAACAGATTTCTTGTTTTAACATATATTTATCAGTTTTAGAATTTGTATTTTTAATAGTTTCCATTTCCCTAAGATATACTATTAGTTTTTAAACTAGAACAGTTTTATTGTAAGACATCCAAGTTTTTCTTTATACCCCTAAGTATATTTCTAACAGCTGCTTTGAGACTTGGGTGCTAATCCGTGTCTGGTCTCCCGTGGGATCAGTCTGCACTCAGTGTGCTTCCTTTCCTGGCCTTTCACATCCAGTGCTTCCTGTTTCCTGCAGACTTTAATGCTGTATTGCAGACACTCTGGAGCTTTTTAAGTTTAGAATGTTAATTCTACTTTCTTAGCTAGTTAACTTGGTGGGGTTTGAACCCTAAACTCTCTCCGTCTGTGTGTAGGCGACAGCTAAAATGAAAGGTGGTCCTTCTACTTCAGTTGGGCTGGCAGGAACTTGCCCCATGTAGGCCTATGAACGCTTCAGGGGTACGTTGGAGAAACAGGTGTCTGTACACATCACATTTGGGGCTCCTTCTCTGAGACCCTTTGTTTCAGGATTACGCCTCACTTTTCAGCTGTACTGCTCTGATAGCACCCAACTCCTGCTTACTCAGTAAGAGTAAGGGATCCTACCCAAGTGTGAACTCCTTGCGGCTCTGACTCACAGCTGTTCCAGTAGAAATTCATTCCTTTTTCCAAGTGTCAACACTATCCAGTTACTGCCTGTCCATGGTCCCTCTCCAGGGTCTTCAGGGAGTAATTTGTTTTTAAAAGCTTTTGCCTAAGGGCGTGTGTGTTTGCTGGGGGAGAGACAGAGACAGTGAGAGGGGAAATGAGAAATCATCCCCCGAGGGGATCACCATGCCAGTCCCTTCTCCTCTATTCTCCTGGGATGCTGGGCGCACATGCACACGCACCCTGTGTGATTTTCAAGCCACCGGGTCCAGGACTCGAACTGCAATCAGCCGGGTGGGAGTCCAGCGATGTAATCACTAGGCCATCTGCTGGCCCTAGGGAGTAGTTGTTAGTAAGGTGTCCAGATGTAACATGAGCTGCCTAGACGCAGCCTCAGTCATTCCTGGACCTGGGACCTCTTTTGGTTACCACCGATGTGATTTAATATTACTCCTGTTATTCCGAGGGTTTGTTTTTGAATTAGAGAAGTTCAGTATGTGTGAAGAGCTAAAAGTTAGGTTGGATGTAAATAATCTTTGTTTTTTTTCAAACTATGACCCTGAAATGCTCTAGAGAAGCTGAAATAAGCATGTATTTGGGGGAAATGGCCTCACAGAAAGAATTATCAGTGGGGTTTATTTCAGTCAGTCCGTCCCCTGAGGTTACTGTGGGTATCATTACTTGGACAAAGAGCCTTCTAAAGATTTCCGAGGCATTTTATTTGAGAATCACTGATTCCTATCCCTGCAGGAAAATTAGCTGTTCATGTTCACATTCCCAAAGGAAAATGAACTGTACAACTTGAAATTATGCCACTCTGTACATGAGAATCAGGCTTGTGTTTTGATCACAAACACTGTAAAAGTCAGCTAATGTTTTTTCTTTTTTTTTTTTTTTTTTTTTTGATCATTGGGTATAAAAGCTCAAGCTAATGTGATGCCAAGATTTAATGACATGGAAGCGGTTTTTGGTGAAGGCAAATTTGGGATGAACTCATACCTCTTTACTGAATTACCTTGTATTGAAAACCCAGAAAATTGCGATTAAATAAGTATCATATCCAAAGCTAAAATATCCATCTGATGGGGCCCCTCTACTTTCTGCATCAGATAAATAAAATAAGATCAATTTTGCATGTTAATGTATTAGGTCAACATTCTATATAGTTAAACCAACAGAAACGTCCCCTGAGCCCAGTACAGAACGCTCATCGGCAGTTTCTTCTCTGCCCCATGCTTGTCAGAATGACCCCATTCAGGTGTCGATCACTTGTTTGTGTTTGCCATGAACATCACAGCCAGTATATCCAAAACGACTGGAGGACTTTCATCCAGCCTTGTGTCTGAGCACAGCTGGCTGAGGGCTCGAACACCGGCGGCCTCCCCTTCCCTTAGCGGCCGCGGTCTGAGGTCAGGCTCGTAACGTCAGAGGAGATGCTCTTCCCCTAAGTGCGTTCCCTCTCTCTCAGCTTTCGGATGTCCTAAAATAGATGCCAGGCTGGCTTGTTCACGCGCACACACTGGCATCTGAGCATGCAGAGGCTAAATGTGATTGTGTAATGAGTCCCGAATTACCCAGCTCAACAGTTCCCACTATTAGGAGACAAGGGGGTGCAAAGCTGTGTCGTTGTCGTTATTCTGATGGCCTCACGCTCGGGGCTCGCTGCGGAGCTGCAGGGGCAGACATGGCTGTTACTGCTCGCGCGCGCGATACTCCCAAGAATGCCAGCAAGTGTTGAAATTAGGTGTAGCTTAGAGAGGGGTGTTTCCAAGCCCTTAAGGAAATTCCTTCAAAGCAACGGCCTGGCTTTTATTTGAAAGCAAGTGCTTAGAAACATGAAGGCTATGAAAAAGAAGAAGAAAATCCTGAGGGTTTTTGTCTCACTTTGTGGAGCGATGCACTAAAATCAGGGGAAGCGTGGGGGCCTGGGGGAACCGGGGTAAGTCTCGCGGTGCGGAGCTATTTGAATGTGCCGGGCAGGGCTGGGCCTCCGCCAGGGCGTCCGGCATCCCTGGGTGCGGTGACCCAGCCTCACGGTCAAGAGCTGGGAGCCAGTTTCTGAGCCCGCTGTGACTAGTCAGTCTGTGAAGTCCCAGAACACGATGAGGGTTTACCTGCGTGGTGTCTGCGTTTAGACTGTTGTTTTTATCATTATAATTGCCAAAGGGCCTGTGTGCTTGCCAGAGAGAGACAGAGGAGGAAGTGGGAGAAAGCACCTCCCATGGGTGTGGTCACACTGTAAACCTTTGTTCTCCATCTCACCATCCTGTCGCGATTTGGGGCACATGTACACACACGCATGCCAAGGCTGGGATTCGAACTGCGGTCGACCATGTAGAACCCGGCTCCCTTAACCACCAGGCTAGGACCCAGTCCTGAACTGTAATAACCACAGCGATGCACTAGTTAACCTTGCTTGTTACCCTGGTCTGAATGGTCGGTCCCCTAGAACTCAGGCTGACAGCTGAGCCCCAAGGTGATAGTTAGGAGGTGAGGCCTTAGGGACAGGCCGCAGAGCACCGGTGTCCCTTAGGCCAGCCAGGTGCCTGGTCGTGCTGAGGTGACCATCACCTAAGAAGCACTCCGGCGTTCTCCTCGTCTGCCTAGGCTGCTGTAACGGTACCCAGCCTGGCCGGCCAGAGCAGCTGAGGACTGCTGTGCGGAGGGGAGGGCCGGGCGGGCCGGGCAGGGCAGGGCACAGCTGGGCGCAGCAGGGCCAGAGCAGCTGAGGACTGCCGTGCGGAGGGGAGGGCCAGCCGCGCCTCCTCGGCATCTAAGCACAGCGTTGGACCAGCTCAGGCTTCCGCTGGGATGAGTGCTGTCCTCGTGGAAAGGCTCTCAGCCGCACCCTGGGTGTTCCCTCCCAAACGGCCTTTCCTGTGCCTTCCCAAGCAGACAGGGTCCAGCTTTCCACCTCCGTCTGCCTCCTTACAGGAGAGCAACTCCACCTCTGTCTTTTTCTTTTCATTTTGCTGGAGGGTCCACGCACTCACCAGACAAAGACAGAAAGGGAACGAGAAGGCAGCCCGTGGCGAATGGTCACACAGCAGTCCCCATTCCCCTCCTTCGGGGGTCTGGGCAGGCATGCGCATGTGTCCGGCGCGTTTTCTCAAGCTGTCGGGTCCAAGTCTTGAACCGTGCAGTCGGCCCTGTGGGATCCAGCCACCTTAGCCACCAGGCCACAGGCTGGCCCAACAATGACATCTTTAAGTCATTTCTTTCTTTCTGCATGTCACCAACAACCCGGGCTGTTCCTCCAACACTGCTTAGAAATCTGGTCAGCCAGACAGCCAGTGTCACCCCTGTGGGCCCACGGACAGGTCAGCCACGTACTCTGCCACTCCATGGCAAGGGTGGCCTCACACAGTTCAACAGAAACAGGCAAGCAGGGGCGAGTCCTGCCGCCCACGGTGCCGGGCCTTCCCTCCGTTCAGCAACACGGCCCTCGTTTTCATCTGAGCCCGCACTGGATCAGCCTTTGCCACCCACGACCCCACCAGCCTTGCGCTGAGTGACTTCGCTGTGCTCTGGACGGAGGCCCTCACCACAGCTCTTCTCTCTGGGCTGTCACCAGAACTGCCCTGAAGCACCTGCTCACGGAAACGCAGGCTCTCCTAGCCCGCGGCCGGGACCCTCCAGCCCTGACCCCTGCCCGCCCCACGCTGCGCCCACACGCCGAAGCTCTTGCCCAGCCGACCTTGCTGCCCCCCTCCTGGGTACCAGCTCTGTCTCGGGCCGTTGGGCTGCTCTCGCAGAGGCCCACATGCTGTGGGGCTCACTATCGTCCGAAATGTATTTCTTATAGCTCTGGAGCCCGGGAGGCCCACTCAGAGCGCCGGCAGGTTCAGGGTCTGGTTCGAGCAGGGCACTTTGTCCTGTGTCCTCGCAGGATGGAAGGAGCAAAGAGTGCTCTGGGACCTCTGCTGTAGGGCACTGACCCCGTTAGTGAGAGCTCCACCCTCGTGACCCCATCACCTCCTAAAGGCGCCCCCATCCCACCACCGCTGGGATTCCTTTTCAGTCATGTCGGGGGCTCGAACACCCAGGCCAGAGCAGGCTTGGTAAGCATTCAGCACTCTGCCGGGAGCAGAGAGGGGCACGGAGCTGATGAGGGACCGGACTTGACCGCTGCGGGCAGGGGGAGGCCGTTCGGAACATACAGATGGGGATCGTCTTGGGGGTTGTGGACCGAATGGAATCTGGAGGATCTAAACAGCAGGAGGCGTCCTGGGAGTGAGAGCCCACGCCCACGTCCACTGACACAGCGGGAGAGTGCCCGTCCTGGAAGTGAGAGCCCACGCCCACGCCCACTGACAAAGCGGGAGAGTGCCTGTCCTGGAAGTGAGAGCCCATGCCCACGCCCACTGACATGGCAGGAAAGTGCCCATCCTGGGAGTGAGAGCCCACGCCCACGCCCACGTCCACTGACACAGTGGGAGAGTGCCTGTCCTGGAAGTGAGAGCCCACGCCCACGTCCACTGACACAGCGGGAGAGTGCCTGTCCTGGGAGTGAGAGCCCACGCCCACGTCCACTGACACAGTGGGAGAGTGCCTGTCCTGGAAGTGAGAGCCCACGCCCACGTCCACTGACACAGCGGGAGAGTGCCCGTCCTGGGAGTGAGAGTCCACGCCCACGTCCACTGACACGGCGGGAGAGTGCCTGTCCTGGGAGTGAGAGCCCACGCCCACGTCCACTGACACAGCGGGAGAGTGCCCGTCCTGGAAGTGAGAGCCCACGCCCACGTCCACTGACACAGCGGGAGAGTGCCCGTCCTGGAAGTGAGAGCCCACGCCCACGCCCACGTCCACTGACACAGCGGGAGAGTGCCCGTCCTGGAAGTGAGAGCCCACGTCCATGCCCACTGACACAGCGGGAGAGTGCCCGTCCTGGAAGTGAGAGCCCACATCCACGCCCACTGACACAGCAGGAGAGTGCCCGTCCTGGAAGTGAGAGCCCACGCCCACTGACACAGCAGGAGAGTGCCTGTCCTGGAAGTGAGAGCCCACGTCCATGCCCACTGACACAGCGGGAGAGTGCCCGTCCTGGAAGTGAGAGCCCACATCCACGCCCACTGACACGGCGGGAGAGTGACCGTCCTGGAGGTGAGAGCCCACGCCCACTAACACGGCGGGAGAGTGCCTGTCCTGGAGGTGAGAGCCCACGCCCACGCCCACGCCCACTGACACAGCGGGAGAGTGCCTGTTCTGGAAGTGAGAGCCCACACCCACGCCCACGCCCACTGACATGGCGGGAGAGTGCCCGTCCTGGAAGTGAGAGCCCACATTCACATCCACGCCCACTGACACGGCAGGAGAGTACCTGTCCAGGAGGTGAGAGCCCACACCCACGCCCACTGACACGGCGGGAGAGTGCCCGTCCTGGAAGTGAGAGCCCACACCCACGCCCACGCCCAGGCCCACTGACGGCGGGAGAGGCACCCAAGGAAAGAGCAGCTTCATTTGGGAGAGGACAGGGTGACGTCACAACCCAGCAGGACGGGCCTCCTGTGGAAGTGTCAGAGCGGCAGGAACCTGTGTGCAGAGCCCCGAGCAGAGGAAGGGCACTCTTGGTCACGCAGAGGGGACGTGCCAGCTGCAGACCCCGTGAGGCAGTGAGAAGTGAGGGCAGCTGAGAGCGAGGCTGGAACCAGAAACGGAAAGTGGACCCCCAGGGTGAAGGGGGACACGAGGCAGAGGTGATACCGGGACTTTGACCTGGAAAGCGACATCTGCCGTGAGGGGATGGGCAGGGGTGGGGGAGCTGCTGATGAGGGGGTGAAAACATGCTGCGTGTGGGGGTCAGACAGCACGGGGCGGCTGTCCTCTAAACACCCCCGGCCTCCCGCCTGGTCCTCGTCCCTCGCCACCAGGCAGCGTCTCTCTGCTAGGAGGGTGACTGTCCTTCCCCGATCCGGTCCTGTCACAGCCCACACACAGCTCAGCCTGCTCCCTGTCCCTGTGACCAGGCATGGCAGCAGCCCCGCGGAATTTGGCAAGAACTTGACCGTGGGCAGGTGGCGGAGCAGGACACTGGCGATGGCAGCCTCTGGGGGGGCTTCGTGGGTCACAGGGCAGGCGCCGCCTGGCCTGCTGACTGTGGGCAGGGTGGGGGTGGAGGGGCAAACCCTCGCGATGTGGCCGGAGAGGGGATGGCGGGTGCTGGGGCACGAGAGACTAACCACGCGCTCACGTTTTGCACGTTTTCTGGTCTACGGCAACACGGATTTCCTAAGTGGTGGCTGGCGATTCCTAGGTGCCCCCTTACGGGTCAGCTAAGGGTGACCAGTGTCCTTGGAAGCCGGGGTTGCTGTGACCTACAGTTAGAAAGTAAGCTCACATGGGAAGGCCTCTCCGTAAGGGCGGCTCTGACCCCAGCAGAAGGCCTCCCAGCTCCGCTCGTCGCCGCTGCCGTTTCTGTACTGCTGTGTCCAGTGCAGGCTCCGCACCCGCTGTCCCGACGGCACCCCGAGGACATGTGGGGGGAGAGGCCCGGCCCGCAGCGAGGCCACTCAAGGTCACCCGAGGGAGTGGCCCTCACACTGCCATTGTAGCTCATAGTTAGCCAGAAACCGCCTTCTGGGAGGTCTCAGACGGAGGGCTGACAGCCCGTGATGCCAGCAATGTCAGGGGACGGGGACCCTGAGCCCAGGGGCAGTGCTGCCAGGAAGGGGGCGGTGGTCCCCCGGTCGCTGTGAGAGAGAACGTTTCTAGCCTCCGTGCGGCTCTCCTGACGCGTGGTCGGGGGAGGCGAGGGTTGTTTTCACGGCCCTAAGCCATGACAGATGGCGGATGGCTAACCTGGCTGCCCCGTTTACTGCCGTCCCAACTGGAAGATGGAGTGCCATGCTGTGACTCGCAGAGAGCTGAGTGTCGGCTGCAAAACGCCCAAGCTGACACGCTCATCTCTGCCTGGGTGGGGAGCACGGGCTCGGGTGAAGAGCATGCCCAGCGGGCCCTGGGCTGGGCTCTGCAATGCGGCCCTTAGCGTCCGCGGTCAGTGACGCTCACTCAGGCCTTGCAAAGGGAGATCGCGGTGGATGGCAGGAGGCGTGTGGGGCATGCTTCCCTCAGCCCGCGATGCCGGGTAACCCACCCACCTGCACTTACATTACATCCTCGCTGCAACAGAGGACAGGTGTGGGGGACTCTCATGGGGTGGGGAACAGCAGCCTCCCTGGGGACAGTGCAGGGACACCCTTCCCGGGCCACGTGCCACATAGCTCAGAGCCAGGGAGGAGCCACAGCAACTGGCTCTGCCCTCAGATCCAGTGTGGGAAGCCACAAGCAGCCCGCGTCAGCGGTCCTCCTCTGTGTCTCTGGGACTCCACGGCTCCCATCGGCACCCTCGCATGCTCCCTCCGCTCCCTGCAAGGCCTTCAGAGGTGCCACGTGCACCTTCAGACCCTCGACTCCCCAGAGCACCCTGATCTGAATGCTCCCCTCTGTCCCGCGTTCTGTCCGCCTTCCGCTCCCCCGTTCTTACACAGTCATTTAACGGATAACTAGTTTATTCCATGAGAAGGAAGCACCCCCGAGCGTCTTCACACTGTGACCCCCTGCCAGCCCTGGCCACCCTGGACTGCCGGCATCCACGCTCGGTATGTTAAGAAGGTGTCCGGACTCGAATCTGGAACCTTCCCAGGTGGCTCAGCCTCACAGAGTGTCAGGTTTACCATGGTGCGGTTGTCTGCACCCCCTTGCTTCCCTGCACAGACCCGGCTCCGAGCGGCCAGCTCACCGGGGCAGTGCTGCTGCCCTTGTTCTTTGTCCTCAGACGAAGGCCTGCTCCCCAGCGCTTCACCCCCAGAGCAGTGCTCAGCCGCTGCACCCACAGCCCCATGCCTGAGCTCCGCTGTGAGCACCCTGGTCCCAGCTCCCCCCCCCTCCCCAGGGTCTCACTTCTGTCCTCCTCTGTGGACTGGCAGAGGGCAAGGGCAGCTGCTAAAGGAGACCTGCAGCCCTCCTCCCCGGGGACTGGGGCCACCAGGAGGCGGCTGCACACGTGGCCGCAGAGCCTCCCGGCCCAGTGGGGACAGAGAAAGCAGGCCTTGCTGTGTATTCCCTCATGGTCTCGCCTGGGACTGACCGCACGTCTGCCATCTCGCCCCGCCCTTGCAGACGCCTACCCCAACTCCGAGGTCGTCTATGTCTGGACCAACGGGTCCACCAAGTCCGTGGTGGTGGCGGAGGACGGCTCCAGACTGAACCAGTACCACCTGATGGGGCAGACGGTGGGCACCGAGAACATCAGCACAAGCACAGGTGAGAGCCCAGCAGCTGGGTGCACGCGGGACACGCCACACAGAGCTGGGACCCAGGTGCACACGGGACTCACTCACACAGAGCTGGGACCCAGGTGCACATGGAACTCACTCACACAGAGCCTGGCAGCTGGGTGCACACGGGACTCACTCACACAGAGCCTGGCAGCTGGGTGCACATGGGACACGCCACACAGAGCCGGGCCCCCAGATGCACGCAGAACACGCCACACAGAGCCGGGGCCCCAGGTGCACGTGGGACACGCCACACAGAGCCGGGGCCCCAGGTGCACACGGGACACACCACACAGAGCTGGGGCCCCAGGTGTACGCAGGACTCACTCACACAGAGCCTGGCAGCCGGGTGCACATGGGACTTGCCCACACAGAGCCGGGGCCACAGGTGCACACGGGACACACCACACAGAGCCGGGGCCCCAGGTGCACGCGGGACACGCCACACAGACCCGGGGCCCCAGGTGCACGCGGGACACGCCACACAGAGCCGGGGCCCCAGGTGCACGCAGGACAAGCCACACAGAGCCGGGGCCCCAGGTGCACACGGGACTCACCCACACAAAGCTGGGACTCCAGGTTCACAAGGGACACGCCTACACAGAGCTGTGCCCCCAGGTTCACAAGGGACACGCCTACATAGAGCTGGGGCCCTAGGCCCACCACACGGGAGGGGTGCTGACCAAGCATGGTGTCCTGTCCCAGCCAGCTGTGCTGTCCTCAGTGACGCGGGAGAAGCCACTGCCAGGGCCGGCCTAGAGGGATCTTTGCCAGGCCCCTCCTGGCAGCTGCTCCCCGAGGACCAGCTGTGTGGCCGCAGCATCGGGGCAGCGAGAGGCACTAATCTTGGGGTGTTTAGCACGGCCGTGCCGGCAGGCCCTGCTTACATAACAGCCCTGCCCAGGGCCGGCCACTGCAGGAAAGGTGGCCAGTGTCCTGTGGACACTGCCAGGTCCCGGCCCTGCCTCCTGTGGAACATCCCAGAGCTCCCTGGGGCTACGCTGGGGAAGCACGACCACCCAGCCTGGATAAAGCTGGCCATGAGAGGCAGCAGGGCTCCCCGTCCCAACCCCGCGTCACGCGGGATAGCCCGAGTTGTGCAGGGCCGTCCACGCTGGCCGCACTGGGCAGAGGGGTGTGCGTCCACGGAGCAGGCCAGATCTCACCTCCTGGGCCTGCAGCTGTGGTCAGAAGCCCTTGGCTGTGGGTAGGCCGGCCTACCCACTCACGGTCAGCAGGCAGGGCTGGAGTCCACGGGGTCTCCGTAGGGTGAGCCCCGGTCGCAGCCTGAGCCTCAGAGGCCGTCATGGAGCTCTGGCAGCATTCCTGTCTGCCAGCCTCACCCCCCCACGGCTGGCAGAACCCAGGACACTTGTTACTGCCCCATGTGCACACGCAGGGCCGGGGCTCTGCTGCCCGGGCTGCCTGGGAGTGGACGCCAGAGGACGGCACGGGGGAGGGCAGAGGGAACGGGCCAATGGCACGGGAACCAACGTGTGTCATGGCGGGAGTGTGGGTGCACTGAGGTGCCCGCCAGGGCGCTGTGGGGTGGGTACCTCATGTGTTTCTTTAAGGGTCTCCACCTGGACTGTGCCCCGTCGACACTCTGAAAAGGTCTTTTTAACAAACGCATTGTCTGACTTTTCACCTCCAACCCAAATTGAAGCAAGTGAGAAGAGGAGCCCCAGCAGGGAGAGAGCGAACAGAGAGGCAGGAAGCGGCGTGGCGTAGGTCAGGCTGCCCTGGGGGTGGGCTGCATGGCGCCTCCCCAGGTGTTGAGAGGCGAGGCCCCGGCCCTGCCCTCACCCTGTCCCCTCCGCGCTGGCCCCGCTCAGCTGCCACGTGCCCGGGGCTGGGGGAAATGTACCCGCCACCAGGTGCCCCAGGCACTGCTGGGGCTTCGGCGTCTGTGACCTTCCTGATCCCTTTGTATCTGCAGCTACGATAAGTTGTGAGTGAAGGCTCAGGGGTGAGCACAGCTAGCACGGTGGGCTGTGGGCTCAGCCTGGAGGGCAGGGCAGGGCGCCGGGAAGCGCTGGCGATGTGCCATCAGCCCCGCAGCCTGGCGCTGAGCGTGCACCTGTGGCCGTGCCCCTCGCGGATGCCCCTCCCGGCTCTGCCCCAGCTGGCTCTGCAGGTTCCCGGAGCAGCCCGGCTCTGGCCAGGCCATCTCGTTGTACCTCAGCCAGAGCAGGGCTGTCCTCGCACCCACTCGGCCCTGCCCACTTCTCCGGGTCACTCCCACCAGGGAGGTGCCGTACCGAGGAGCACCCAGAGACCTCGGCCCAGCAGGCCCCCTGACCTCTGCCCACAGCCCGCTCGCCGCAGCTCCTTACCAGTTAACCATCAGGAAGGCATCGTTCTCAGCGATAAATGGGAGGTCCCCCTGCACCTCCCACATGGCCAGGCAGATCCAGAGAAGGCCTTGGGGCATGGCCAAGGACGTCCGGTTACAGAGAACGAGGGTGCCCAGGCTCGGGTCGGCGCAGAAGGGACGCGCGGCCAGCCCCCACGGCCTCCCGGGTGTGGCTTCTCGGCCTCCAGCCAAGGGACCAGCGAGCACAGAGCCTGCCGCACGTGGAGAGGGCTGTCCCAGCTCCTGGGAGCCTCCTGGCTGAGAACTCGGAGTCTGTCCAGCCGCCCTGGGCTGCGATGCCCAGGTCTATGTGGGAGGCTAAATCTGGCAATCCTGACCGCGGTCGTGCCGGGGGCGGGGCGGCAGCACAGATTGTCAGTGGGGATTAGTGAGCCACGCAGATCTGCCCTTCCCTGGAAAAGCAGGCGCAGCCGAGGCCCCAGAGGACGCGGCCCGCAGTGCCCGAGGAAGCCCACTCATGTCCTCTGCTGTACCCACACCGGGCTGGGCCGCTGAGGGGTGAGGGAGGCCCGGCAGCCTGTGCGGAGCCGCTGACACGCACGCCTTGGCCCGCAGGCGAGTACACCATCATGACGGCGCACTTCCACCTCAAGAGGAAGATCGGCTACTTCGTCATCCAGACCTACCTGCCCTGCATCATGACCGTCATCTTGTCGCAAGTGTCCTTCTGGCTCAACAGGGAATCCGTCCCCGCCAGGACTGTGTTCGGTAAGTCCCTCGGGTGGTGCTGGACGGTGGCGTGTTGTGACAGCCCAGGCCCCTCCACGGAAACCACCAGCATGACACGTCTGCTGCCACCTCTCCATCGTGACCTGAGAGACAAACCGGCCAGTTAGCACTCGCTAGGGACTGCACGTCGAGAATCAGGGCTTAGGATTCACTGGGGACGGGGACCGGGGTCTCGCACGGTCTCATGTGACGGTGATTTCCGTTCTGTAAAGTCCACCTTCGGTGGGACTTACCACTGCCTGGCACCTCTCAGAGTACGACTGGGCACGTTATCAGGCAGCTCCTTTGAAGCGTGCGCACCTCCTCAATATTTACAGCCACGCGGCAACACGATACGACAGAACACCTCACACACACACACACACACACACACACACGCGCGCACGGTCCGGAACAACACCCACAGCAGCACTAAGACGTACACTAAGCTCGTAGGCGGTCACAGGGACCCTCCGATACGACCTGGAAGCCTCGTTTCCTCAGACACACGAGAAACAGAGGAGTGATCGCAGACACTCATGTCCCTCTGAGCCACGAACCCGAGGCCCACGTGTGCCCCGGCCCGCGCAGGCTCCCTCGCGAAGGCGACGACGCTGGCATGCGTCTTGTTTGAGGGCCGCGCCCACGGTGGCAGGACGCCCGGGATCTGGGGACGTCGGGAGCGAGTGGCCCGGCAGCGTCCTGTGTGTCTGCCCAGGCCCTACCTCCGGCACCTTCCAGCTTCCCTGGTCAGGAACATCCCGGGGAGGCAGAGGCTGGCTGGCGGCCTGGCAGTGACCTTGAAGCCTGCAGGGCACATCCGGGGGCAGGGACAGTCTGGCACTCGGGGCGGTTACTGTCCGCCTCCTCCTGGAGGCTCCCCGGCACACGAGGATGCTAGTGGACCCAAGGACGCCTCCCCCAGCACCAGGTCAGTGGGATTTCCAAGGGAAATCAAGCTGCCTGCCGGCTTCTCGTTGAGCTTTAACCCCGGCAGGTGGCAATTCAACAAGCGTGTGTAAGTGCCTCTGAGCGAGGACTAAGGCTGCTGTGACAACCCGTGACACCGCACTCCCTCGTCGCCACAGCCCACTGCCACGCGGGTGGGAAGGGACGGGAACCACGGGCAGTCAGCAACCTAGGCCTCGCTCCCAGCTTCCCGGAGCTCTCGACTTGAGACAGCAGAGCTCCCGCCCTCGCCCGGCGTCCTCCGTGTGCGGGCCCGTGCCCCAGTGCCCCCTTTTTGTACGGACAGGGTCCTCCTGGAGTAGGGCCCACCCTAATGACCTCGCTCCTACTCGAGGAGTCCCTGGAGACCACATGTCCCAGTCAGGTCTGGTTCTGAGAGGTCAGGCCCCAGGCGTGCACGCGGACTCCCAGCAGGTGCGGAACACCTATGTTCCCCTCCTGCGCAGACTGAGCACGCAGGAGGGCACGTGGCAGCCCTGATGTCGGTCCAGCACACTCGGGTCTGAGGACGGGCTGGGCATTTCCAGCAGAGGACCTGGGGACCTGGGGACATGGACCCCAGCTGCACAGTGGAGACAGTGACACCCACCAGACCGGGCTCAGCTCAGACTCCCACGTCTACTCAGTGGCAGGTGCTCGTGGGCTGGCGCGGAGCCTGCCGGCCTGAAGGAGCACCCCCAGGGACCTGGCCTTGCTGTGCCTTGTGCAGTCCCCCAGAGGCCATGGGCTCCTGCAGAGCAGCCTCCAGGGGACACTGTCGAGATGAAGTCTGGACAGGGTGGCCCCAGGAACCTGCGGTTGGGTTAATGCACGTGACAGGGAGTCCATCTCGTGAATTTGCACGGATCCCACCTCTTCCAGGTGCCTGGTGGGTCCCTGCCCCCCACGGGGCATTTCCCAGACGTGGTGTGAGCGACTGGCACTTCTGCACGGGGTCTGGCCCGAGGGCCACGAGCTGTTGCCTGGCTGGGCCCAACGCAGGGGCCACGTCAGAGCGCTATCTCTGCCGGGGGAAGGAGACGGTGGTGGTGGATAAGTGAGCACCGGCTGTTCAGAGACGGGGTGCAGAGGCGCGGGCCGGGAGGCCGGCCTGCCCGTCACATCGGGGTACTGTCGGGGCACCGTGCAGCACTGACTCTGTCTCCCACTGTCCCCGCCCTCAGGGGTGACCACAGTACTAACCATGACGACCCTCAGCATCAGCGCCCGGAACTCCCTGCCCAAGGTGGCCTACGCGACGGCCATGGACTGGTTCATCGCCGTGTGCTATGCCTTCGTCTTCTCCGCGCTCATAGAGTTCGCCACCGTCAACTACTTCACCAAGAGGGGCTGGGCCTGGGATGGCAAGAAAGCCTCGGAGGCGGCCAGGATCAAGGTACTGGCTTTCCTCTCTCAGACCCCTCGGCCGAGAAAGCGAGCCCGGTCCGTGTCCACACACGAGACAGGAGCTTCCCCTCCCCGCCCAGCCCCAACATCCCCTCCGTCCCAGTCGCGCCCCGTATGCAGTCTGCTTTCAACAGGTGCCTTTTCTAGTGGGCCTTCAATAACGAACTTTGCTCAGGCAAGAGGCTGAACTGATGGGAACGGCTCAGGCTTGTTCATCCTCAAGCCTACTGTTTTTGTAGAACTCCGGCCTCCTTGCCTCTTCAGGACCACCTGTTGAGTTTTAAATTGCACCGTTCATTCTCCTTTTTGAAAGCTCTGCACTTGCCAGAGATGCCCCATTAACAGTCATGCCACAGTCCCTTCTCCTCATCTCCCCCTGCTTTGGGGATTCGGGGCACGCACGCACATACACCCGGCACGTCTCTCAAGTCACCAGGTCCAGGACACGAACCACTGGTTGGCCATATGGAATCCAGCCACTTTAACCTCCAGGCCATGGGGCCGGCCCCTGTATGACCCATTCTTTGCTTGTTCTTGCACCACTTTGCCAGGCAGGGGCGCTTCTTCAGGGTGGTGTTCCGGTCACAAAGAGTCCCACGGCCTCCCAGTAGGGACACGTCAGCCACATGCCCGAGCTGAGTAAGGAGCCACCCCACGCCCGTGCGGGGGAGTGGTTGAGGAGAGGATGACACCATTCAGACAGCCGCCAAGGAGTTGAGGGGCCTTCTGTTGGCAGCCTCCTGCCTCAGCCTCCCCGCTGGGACCACGGGGACGCCAACACGCCTGGCTCTCTGTGTGTGCTCTAGGCCGGGTCTCGCTCTGTTGCCCAGACCGGCTGCGAGCTCATGCCCTGCTGCCCCAGCCTCCCGAGTCTCTGGGAGCCGAGGTGCATGTCACCGTGCCCAGCTAAACCCGGGTCTCCCTCGTGGCCAAGCCCGCACGGCTCAGTGTCCTGGCAGCGCACGCCGCCGTGCCTGGGCCTGAACAGTCACTTTCAGTCCTCTCCCCCCTTCCCTACAGGCCATCCCCTGGAGCTGCCCTACACCCACACACACCATTCACTCCTGCAGCCACACTGAGCGGCGAGACGCTCCAGCTGCCCTGTACGCGACTCCTCACAGCGTGCGCTGGGCTCTGAGCAATGCCAGACCCGAGTGTCAGTAGCGCTGGCTCGTGCCCTGGTCCCGTCCGCGGGCTGCGTGGTCACAGACCTACGCACCTGGGTGACTGCCTCTGCCAGGGCCAGGCTGCTGCTCCGAGCACACTCCGGCTGGCGTGCCCTTACATTCTTGTTATGTTTTACAGAAGAAGGAGCGTGAACTCATACGAAGTAAGTCAACAAACGCTTTGACTTCCGGGAAGATGACCCACCCCCCAAACATCCCCAAGGAACAGACCCCAGCGGGACCCTCGAACGCCTCTTCAGTGTCAGTCAGGCCGGAAGAGAAGGCTTCGGAAAGCAAAAAGTCCTACAACAGCATCAGCAAGATCGACAAGGTGTCCCGGGTCGTGTTCCCGGTCCTGTTCGGCACCTTCAACCTCGTTTACTGGGCCACGTATTTGAACAGCGAGCCGGTGATCAAGGGTGCTGCCTCTCCCAAGTAGCCCACAGCCCACCCGGCGCGGAGACGGCGGTGCGGCCGGCGAGGGGACCGCGGGGAGCGGGGCTCGGAGGGACCCGCCACGCTCGGGCTACCTTTCAGGAAATTTTTGCATGTTTAATAATATGTACAGATAATATTGCCTTGATGTTTCTATATGTAACTTCAGCTGTTTCGAAGATGTCACGTTGATAAATAAAGCAAACACCTTTCTAGAAAAACCGGAGACAATTCTCTGAGGCTCAGACGCTCGGGATCTTACACTGATAGTTTACAAACAAGATAAGTATATTTTTAACTGTTCCAACTGTTACCTGACAATGTTTTTATACTTCAGATGTCATTTCATACAAATTCCCCAGTGGGTAAGTATTTTAGGGACTGCTCCGTGACTGTACCTGGCCACCGCGTGCGAGAAGCCATGATCACAGGGAGCACGTTTTTTCGCGGATGGGAAACGGAACGTGTATGTTCAGAAGTAACGCCTCTGATCATCCTTACTGTTCTGGAACCATAAACGCACTGCATGAGCTCACATGAAGAAGTAGAGTAGGCAGCCATTTACGCAGACAAACCGAGTAACAGATCATAGTGTGACAGACAGACACGTGCAATATTTCCCCAAGAAGAATTTAACTGCTTTAAAAATTCTTTTTCTTTTTAAAAGAAATGGATTTCTCAACCCACTCTACACACCCCACTAGCAGAACAGCGACCAGGAAAGGAAGGGGGGACGTTCCCGGCACTTGGCCGGCGTGTCTACGGTCTGTGGACGTCGGCCTCCTCTGGTGGCTTCACCGACGAGAGGCCGAAACAGTTCTTTCCCACTCTCCTCCCTTGTATGTATTTCACAACTGACTGACTGCTCTGTTAGCTTTTGTATATGAATCTTAAATGTTCATTAAAAAATTTAAAAATAAACTGGCCTTGTGTTTGCATAAATTTGCTTTAATTCGTATTTGGTGGACTCAAACGATGCAGACGAAACCTCTAAGAAACTGCATCAGGAAATTGCGTGGGAGGAATACCCAAGGCCGCCCTTACTCGGTGGCCCCCCTCTGGTCCAGCCTGCCTCAGTGGGGACACTGGGGGACAAAGATCACAAGGCTCAGACCACTCTCGTGGTGAGACGAGGTGTGGCTCTGGGGCCCGAGTTCCCCCGAGGTGTCTCCAGGGTGAACACAGGGACTGTGCGGTCCCAGCGGTTCTGAGCAGCGAGGCGGAGCCCTGAGTCAGGGCTGCTGTCTCACTGCTGAAGAGGGTCCAGCCCCGACAGTCTGAACGGGGCACCTTCTGCTCCTGCACCACAGGGCCACCAATGGGGGACATGACCATCAGCGAGGGACATCAGGATACGGCCTATCACTGTCGACCAGGGGCTCTGGTTCTTTGTATTTAATTTTTCCATTTGCCATAGGGTGTGTCACCCGCCAGAGAGAGAGACAGGGAGGGAGAAAGAGAAAGGGAGATGTCATCCTCTAAGGGAGATGGCCAAGCCACTCTTTGAGTGCTTCTCCAGCTGCCAGGTCTGGGACTTGAACCCCACAGTTGGCCATGTGGGACCTAGCCACCATAACCAGCATACCACCTGGCTGCCCTGTGCTCTCATCCTTCAGCCATGCAGAGATCTCTGCCCCTTCTAGAGCTGCCTTGAGGGTCCCCGCAGTAGAAGGGGAGGGTGAACAGCAAAGGTGCTCTTCTGTGCTCACCAGAAAAGCACGTCCCCAGCCCGGAGGACGCCGCTCCTGCAGAATGCTGATTCCTGTCCCACAGAGCAAAAGGCCCTGTTCTCTGTTCTCATCCACGGCTTAGTTACGCTTCTCCTCTCCGCTCTCCACAGCTTAGCTCAGACTGTCCTTCGGAGAAAAGTACCTTCTAGTTACGCCCGGACAGCGACGCGTGTAACACCAGGATGACATCTCAGTCCTAGTGGGAAATGATGTCTTTCCTGTCAGGGCGAGTCGTTCTCCCGCGAAGCCCCAGCCCTTGTCCTGGAGAACCTGTGACGGGCGCCGGGGGAAGACAGGCCCTGCACGTACGTGCCGCCAAGCCTGGACTCTGGTGCACATCGAGAGAGAAAATCCTTCCGTTTTCCACTCTCTGATTTTGTGTTGGAGATATTTCGGTGTTTGTTACTTTTAACGAGAACATAATAAAGAATCACCTTGGGGAAGATGATAACAAGGCAAGAAATAATCATTTCTGATGAGGATAATAAATTACAGCGTCCTACTTTTAGAATCAGGATATTTAAATGTGTCTCTCTTGACATCACTATCAATAGAAAGAGAAAATATTCAAATAAGTCAGCAATCAGTATTATTTCCAGGCTTTCCCAGGAATCAAAGGGCCTACCCCAGCAACATGGCTACCGTTGGCCTAAGAGGGAGTGTTCGTACACCGTAACTGGGCTCGTGTCTGTGGGGTAACTGCCAGAGGTGAGGCAGCAAGAGGTCGTGGACCTCCCCCCATCTGCCAGGTGGGTGCCGTAGAACAGTCGCTCACAGACCAATTACGGGGACTCGGTACAGAGGGCGCACCATCGCCACGGCCCAGTGGGGTTCTGCACCCACAGAGACTCGGCATCCCATCACAAGGCGGGAGGAAGTGCGGGCCTAGTCCCACATCCCTAACTCTGCGTTCACAAGACCACGCAACCACTTCCAGATGGAAGTTGATTAGAATGAAAATGTAACCTCCATGGAAAACTCTTGCTTCAAGCCCTGGTTGAATGATTATCTATTCAAAATGCCCTGGAGAGAATTTGTCTCCTTGCACAGAAAGCGTGATCTGGAGGTCTGCCCCTGCCTCTAGCAAACGTGTGCTCCGGTGGCCTTAGAAAGCAGCGGTGGCGGGTGGGCTGGTGCTGGGGTAGCACGTGTCTCAGCCCCGCCCAGCAGAGAGCAGCACTGTCACCTGGGCTGAGTGTCCTGATGTGAGTGACGGTGGTGGCTGTCAGGAAGGTCCTGCCGTAAGGGAAGGCACAATGGCCTCTGATGTGGAGTCTTCAATCAACATTAGCCTCCATTGTCCCTACGCGTTCCAAATAAAAACCTTTTCTTTGGAAGACTGGAAGGCACTGTTCGCTCAGTGCAAACAGTATTTTAGCTATTTAACAATTAGTCTCAACGTCTTTTATAACACTAGCACATCTGGGACAATCAATACCGCAAGTCAACATGGTGAATATCTGAGTATGGATTCCTCCCATCACTGCAATCACCTGCAAGTTTGCAGCAATATAAGGTCATGCTTTGCAAGTTGCAAAAAGGTTCCTTTCATCACAGATTTGCATGATTGTCTGTTTGTCACTGTCATTTTCGACAGACCATCTCAACCCTAAACTCAAATGCTCTGTAGCCCATTTTAGAATGAGAAAATAGGTTCATAATGGAAATTTGTTGTTCAAAAAAATATTTTCTCTGGAGAATTTCCATAATACACAAATCTGAAGAGTTAATCAGAAAAAAAAAATTAAAATAAAAGCGGAAGGAATGAGCTCACTTAGCTTTTCTGCCTTTAGGTTGCACAACAAAGCCAGGGATCAGGACGTTACTATACTGTGCGTGTGAGACCGTAGGAGAGAGGATGTGCGAGGAGCTCTAACCGGCCCTATGCTAGCTCCAGGCTAACGTGCTCTGAGCCCTTCGCGTTGTCACCTGTCTCCGTCGAGGCCAGTGGCCGGAGCCTGGACGTGGACTGACCGAGGGGCTCAACGCAGGAAGTGGGCTGGACTGGGTTGGATGAAACCCCTTCAGGTAGTGACTGTAAATTAGTGGTCACGCTCCAACCAAAGAAAATATTTCTTAAGAGTTTATAAAATAAATATTTCAGAGATTTTATTAACCTGGCCAAAGCGGACCCAAGAACAGGGGAACACAGACACACATGCTGACAACTGTAGGGTGACCACGTAAATCTATCGCCAAAGGTGAGACTTCTAGAACGACAGGTTAGTCTTCAGCAAATCCTCTCTTCTCAAAAGGCAACGAAAACACTGGCAAGATTATCAAAGGCAATTCATTTCTTGAGAACTCCGAAACTGTAACCAAAGGCACCCGGCAAACTGAAAGTGTTTGCGGCAGAAAAGCTACTGCCCCTCGGGGATCAGTGAGGGCCACGGCATGGGCATGTTAGCTCGGGGACACTCCTCGGAATGGTCCCATGAACACCAGCAGCCACACTGCCACCAGATGGGGCCCATTTGACTTGGAGCTTCATACAAAGCCCAACCCCAGGGCGCTGTCACTGTCTATTCTCCATGGAGAAGTTTATCCCCAGGGCATCGTCAGTGACAGTCGCAACCAGCCCAGCCAAGGAAAGTCAACCCTGTAGCTTCCCAAGGCCGTGACTCCAGTGGAGGCAAGAAGAGACAGGCGAGAGCAGGACAGGATGGCCTCGGAGGTCAGACCTAACCCAGGGTGGGCTCTGGAAGCCCGAGTACACGCATGGGGCTGTGTGAACAGTCAAGGAAGGTCAGACAGTCCTAGTGACAGGCCTCCCGGGCAGACCCCGAGGGCCTATGCAATTGAATAGTAGTAAGTCATAATAGTAACGGGTTCAAATGCATTGAATGAAATAAGAAGCCATGAGCCCATCCTGAAAACAATAGCATAGGAAGAGGGAAAGTGTTTCCTACAACACAATCCCAACTGACAGACACAGAGGAGCAATGAAGATAAAAAAACCAGCATTTTACAACCGGCAGGCAAAGATCACTGACGCACATTAAATGGAACAGTTAGACCCTGGCCCAGCCACGGGAGCTCAGGCAGCAGAGTGCCAGAGAGCCTCACTGGAGCTACGCGGAAGGCCCGGGTTGGAGCCTGGGTGAGCGTGCCCACAGTGGGCGTGCGTGGGACCCTGGCTGGCTGGAAGGGTTAGGGTTTGGATCCTGGGTGAGCGCGCCTGCAGCGGGCGTGCGTGGGACCCTGGCTGGCTGGAAGGCCCGGGTTTGGATCCTGGGTGAGCGTGCTCTCAGCAGGCATGCGTGGGACACTGACTGGAAGGCCTGGGGAGACTGCAGTGTGGTGGGTCTTCTACTTCCTCTCCACCTGCTCTCTCTCGAAATAAATAATTTTTTAAAAGAAACTTCTAAGAGAAAAGCTAAATATAAGTGGTCTTCAAAACGTTCATAGAAAATGCATATTCTGGAATAACTACGCATGAATTTCCATTTTTTTTTTGCACCAAAATAAACATGGACTTTCATTGCATTGTCCCACAACTGTTTGAAGGGCTTTGTATCCTCAAATACTGTAACCAAAGAATCACTAACAACTTAAAAAGAAAAAAGCACGACCTTACAGGAGAGAAGCCGGGCAAGAGCAGCTTGCCAGGTGACCTAGGCTCCCAGCCCTGCGTGCCCTGCGGGAGGCGGCCCAGAAGGCGCAGACTGGGCCAAGCTCTGCTCCCAGCACACGACCTGGATGCAGTCACAGAGAAACAGCAGGCGGGCTCCAGCAGAGGGGCCACTGATGCAGCTCAGGCTCACTGACACCACCCAAGCCCCCGAAGACCAGGCGAGGCCCGGAGCTCTTCGAGAGTACAGACTGAAGGGATGTGGTAACTGCTGAAGCACGTGTCCCAGATGGGGTCCTGGACCTTACGGGAGAAAACCCCACTGAAGACGTCACTGGACAGTTTGGAATACCAGACTATGGGCTGTAGATCAGGTCATTTAATATGACCTAAAGTCTGTATAGTCTCACAGATTTTTTCAGAGGTGTGTGACTATTTCAGAGACAACAGCTTGAAGAGTTGGAGAGAGTTCTCAGGCCGATGTATGGAAATGCAGACAACCTAGCACAGCGAGAGACAAAACTCACAGAGGTAAGTGTCGGGAACGATTGTAAAAGGGCAGTATAGCTGCAAGTACAGATAAACAGGTAAAGCGAACAGAGTCCGGGAGAGGAGTACTCAGTCACCGGACTTACGGAGATCCAGTGTCACCGGATGGCATTTTACATAGGTCATGCTCTCAATAGATCGAGTATTGATAGGTATCTGTGCGACAGTAAGTATTGGTGCGTACGTAAGATCATAATCAAATTCATTAGAAATGGAGCCTAGTCTTAAAATAGGAGCTTTCTTCTAAAGCTTGTGGGGAACACAGCAGACTCTGTGAGCTTTGGATAGGCAGTGGCTTGGTAAGTAGGACAGGAAGCAGTAACGTTCATGAAAGACACCGTTTGGAAGACGTCAGGCAAGCAGCCGACTGAAAGAAGTATTCATCCCATGCATGTTAAAGGACCATGTCAAAACTAGATAAAGAGGAGCTGGCATTTGGTGTGGTGGTTATGGTGCTGGACTCCCACATGGGCAACTGTGGTTCAAGTCCCAGACCTGGCAGCTTAAAAATGATACTGGGTGGGGACCAGCAGTTAGCGTAATGGCTATGTCGCTGGACTCCCATATAGCCGACCGCGGTTTGCGTCCCGGACCCGATGGCTTAAAACTCATGCCGGGTGTGTGTGCATGCGTGTCCAAGATCCTAAGAGGAGAACGGAGGAGAAGGGATTGCGGCATGGCCATCCCCCCTGGGGGGTGATTTCTCGCTTTCTGTCTCTCTGTCTCTCTCTGTCTGTCTGGCGAGCGCACACGCCCTATAGGAAAAACCTCTCCAAAAAAAAAAAGATACTGGGTGCATGTGCACGTGCGTCCAAAATCCTGGGAGGAGACTGGAGGAGAAGGGACTGTGATGTAGCCATCCCCGGGGGGGGGGGGGTGATTTCTCATTTTTCTTCCCTCTGTCTCTGTTTTGCTCTCTCTCCAGCAAGCACATGTGCCCTATGGCAAAAAAAAAAAAAAAAAAATCTTAAAGCAAAACTACATAAAGAGGACCCGCTGGACCCACCTGGGAAAGGTTATGTCCAGGGTCCAGGGACTGGATGGATGGATGGAGGTCTCTGTGTCTGTCATTCTCTCTCTCTCACAGAAAACAATTAAACCAACTTAAAAAAATAGACAAAGAGATTCTACAGACAACAAATCCAACAGGTTAGTTTTAAATGGACCAAGCACTTCAACAGCATTTTGCAAAAGGAGGGTAAGAACTGGGGAGAGCTGGGAGTTAGGAGCAGGACGAGACAGAGCGACTTTGAAGATGGAGAACGGCAAGGCCTCTCCCCTGGCGTGCCGCGCGGGGCGCACATGTGGCCATGGTGGAGAGTGGTAATGTTCACGTCACCAACCGACGCCCTTCCTCTGACCTAGAGATTGGGGTTTCTTCAGATAACAAGAAAAACGAGATGCGAGAATACTATTCATGACACCCCGAGTTCCAAACGACCAGACGTGACCGGCCCGGGCACACACGTGTGTGTGACGGTCACATAGTGAGCGCCTGCGTGTGGCAGGTGACGAGTGACTGCTCCGTATGGCACTGCGGGGACTTCCCAAAGACAGCCCGTGCAGCAGGACCCACATGAGGTGCCAGAGCCGGCGAAGCCAGCCCGTGAGCACTCGGCTACCTGGGTGGGTGTGGACTTGGAGGAGAGCCCAGCCGTGGGGAAGGGAGGCAGCGGGGGAGATGTGAGCACCTCCCCACAGCTCATGTGTTTTGTGAACACCCTATGCATGGAGTTCAAAAGTATCGGCACACCCAAGTAAACTCACAGTTTAACTGCGTTCTCCACGAAGCTTTCTGGTCCCCGGCACACGCGCTACTCTACACGTGTGCTCATCCAGGTACAAAATGTCACAGAGCCCTCCTTCCAAGGCCAGTGTGTCGTATGTGTGTTACCCTTGGCATCATTTTTCTGAGGAAAAGGGAAGGGTGCTTTTCCGAAGTAAAACTGAAACGTGCCCAGAATGTGAAGACAGTGCGGGGTGGCGAGGCTGTGCTTGGCCACAGGGGAAGTTGGGCTGCAGGGCACACTCAGCAGCACCGCCACCTCCGCTCCTGCGGCTGGAGCAGCGAAGTCAGGCTACGGGAGGAATCCTGAGAGGCATTTCTCTGAGTAGCCGCCAGAGGATCCCGCAGCCAAGGCAGTCATTCCCACCGCCCTCTCTGCGGCTTCCCGCCTCCTGCCCAGATGCCTTTCAACCACACGGGCGCGGCCAGTGCTCCCGGGACCCTGGTGGGGCTGCAGCCTGGGCCAGAAGGGCAGAAGAGCCTGTGACTGGGTTCTGTGCACCCTTCCGCACCCAGACCTCTTAGGGTGAAGCAGCAGCCTCGGGCCCTCTCACTTACTTCACTCCCTTATCCCGCAAAGCTGGAGAAGCCACGCAAATCCTGTGCGCCCGAGGGGAACTGCAGTGTCTGCTGTGGAAGGCAGGTGGAGGCGGATGAGGGCGTCCTGCTGAGCTCCGCAAAGCATCCCTGGCAGCCTGGGCAAAGGAGGAGAATCAGTTTGGTAACAGGCTCTTTGAAGGGTCTAGACTTTGCATTTTGCTTTCACATTGACACCCAGAAAGCTTGCTTTGAATGCCTTTTTTTTTTTTTTAAAGATTTATTTACTTAATTTTATTTGTAATTGTTATTACGTTTTTAATTTGACCAGAGAGAGAGAGAGAGAGAGAGAGAGAAAGGGCAAGTGAGAAAGCAAGTCACCAGGTCCAGGACTCGAACCATAGGTGGCCATGTGGGAGTCCAGCACTGTAACCACCATGCTACCTGCCAATCCCCTTTATTCCCTTAGCTCATCTAGTTTTTTGTTTGTTTTTAAATCTTGTTCCAGGCTGCACCATGGCGTGGGGCTTTCGGGATAAAACGCTCAGGTGCACCGGCTGATGAGTGGTGAATGCATTCCCACCCCAAGAGGTCAGGCCCCTTTGTCCCTAGTAAGGGACACACTGGCACATGCAGGGAAGGAGGAGGAGGCTACACAGGGTGAAACGGAGCATCGCAGCTTCTCCGCTGATTTAACCGTGCCTCCATCAATCCCAGACACTTGTGACTGTACTGACAGTGGACGGAACCATGCCAAGGCCAGTCTGTCTTGGGTCTATACACCTTGTGAGCTTTGTATTCAAGTCGAAACAGCGCAGACTGCGGGAAGAGGTTGAAAGCTCTGCTCAGGCGATGAAGCAAACGAAACAGGGCACTGAGCTCCTACTCAGAGGCAGGGGGACAGCGAGCGAGCTGAGACCTCGGGGCAACTGCCTGGCGTCACTCCCCAGGTCTCAGTCCTCGAGCTGTGTGATCTCGGGGAGGTGACTTAGCTTCTCTGTGCTTCTCCACCTGCGAACTAGGGATAATGTTTGGAGAGTTAAAGTGGGCCCTCTTCTACTACCGATGTTGAAAGGTTATTTTTCCCTATGTTTCTAATACTGTGTTAAAATGGACGTGCAAAAGAATTGCTTCTTTTCACTCGCAACTTTCTCACAGCACACTTAAAAACCAGGTGGCAACTTGCCATTCTTGTATAATCAGTCGAGGAACCATAAAGCATCTGATATTTTTTGGTGGGGGGAGAGATTTTTGCCATAGGGAGCATGCGCTGGCTGGAGAGACAGAGAGACAGGCAGACAGTGAGAAATAAGCCCACGGGGATGGCCAGGACGCAAGCTCTCTGGGATTTCGGGCACGCACGCGCCCGGTGTGGGTTTTAAGCCACCAGGCCCGGGACCCACACCTGGTCAACTACCTGGGAGTCGGCGAAGTGACCAGTACGCCACCGGCTGGGCCCCGATAACTGTGACGCGTCGGGCTCGAAGTGCTCAGCACAGAAGGCCAGAGGTTAGGCCCGAGGGTGACGAAGGGAGCCGTGACGGCGCTGGAGCCGAGGCCTTCACGGAAGACGTGCCGTGAGCCGCGCGCCTGCGTGTAGCGCCGTCCTGCGAGCGGCCGAGCACACCGGCTGGGGGCCCTGCGCTGCGGGCCGGCCTCACGGCAGGGCCTGCCTGGGCGCTCCGGGCCGGGCGAGCTCCAGACCGACCCACGGCCTCCGACGGCCTGCGGCCCGGTCCCCGGCCTCTCGCAGGGAGAGGACGCGCCGGCAGGTGGCGGGTGGCCGGCGTAGCTCCGTCCTGAGCCCAGCGGCCTCAAACTGGCCCTGGGGCCGTGCGTGCACCGAGTCCCGCCGCGAGGAAGGCCGGGCACGCTTTCCGGCTCCCCGGCGCATGCGCCTAGGGCAGAAACCGCTCTCCAAAAAGTAAGCAAAACAGGGACGGGGCAGAGCAGGCCCTCCCAGACGGGCCGCAGTGCCACCTCCTGCCCCTGCCGCCCCAGCCGGGCACTGAGGTCGCGGCCTCCAGGCGCAGGGGCCGGGACGCGGCGCCCCTCGAGGAGGGTGAGGCTGGCAGCCGCCCTCGCACACGTGCCGACGGGTCCCCGCCCGCGCCCCGACCCGGCCGGCAGGGCGCACTCGGGCCGGGCGGGCCGGGCGGGCCGGGGACCCCGCGGGGCTGGCCAGGGTCCCCGCCGCCGCCCCCGCCCTCCGCGCGCGCCGAGCCCGTTCAGACCTGCCGCCGCCGGCTCGCGTCGCGGGCGTGGACGCGGGAAACTCCTCCCCGCCGCCCGGCACCGCCGCCCCGGCACGCCGCCAGCCCGCGCACAGCCCGGCGCGGCCCCGGTGCGGCTCGCGCGGCTCTGCCGGTGGCGGCGCCGCGGCTGCGGCCGGCGGGGCCCGGGGCCCGAGCCCACGGCGCCCTTCTCCCGGCGCGCGGACCCGGCGCCAGTGCGCGGAGGAGGCTGCGCGCGCCGAGGCCGGCGTCCCGCGTGCGCCCCGCGGAGCCGCGCGCAGCCTGGCGGCCGTCGGGGGCGCGGCCGGCGCTGAGCACACCTGTCCCGCCGCCCGGGCCGAGCCCGCGAGCCGAGCGCCCAGCCGCGTCCGGGGCAGCGCGGGCGGCCAGCGCGCGCGGAGGCGAGGCCCGCCCTCCGGAGGACGCCGCGCCGGCCGAGGCCTCGGACTCGCACTCGGACTCGCACCCCGAGCTGCAGGGACCATGGCCGCGAAGCTGCTGCTCCTCGTCTGCCTGTTCTCCGGCTTGCACGCGCGGTAAGTGGCGCGGGGTCCCGCATCCGCCGGAGGCCGCGCGGGACACGGAGCGGCGGGGGGCGCTGTCCCGGTGCGAGTCCCAGGAGCGCCCCGCCGTCGGCTGGGCTGCGGCAAAGCCGGCCCTGGACCCCTGACCCGACCCCGCGCAGACAGGCCCTCTGCCTCCCCTGGCTCCAGCCGCCTGTGTGGCCAGGACGGGGACTCTGCCATTCGGTGGGTCCTTCTCTGATGCTTTCCGAATTTGGTGGGTTTGAGGGGTTCTGAAAACCAAGATCACAGGGCAGCGGGGCCGGGTCTTGCTTTGTCCACGCTGTCCCCGCCCCAGGTGTTCAGGGGTTCACACACGCAGCACTCTGAGAGCCCCAGGATCCTGGGGACCTGGTTCAGGCCCCACTGGCAGGAGCTGAGAGCTGGAGACGGGTGAAGCGGGCCTGGGGCCACTGAGAACCCTGCTTCCCTGGGAGGACTTCTTCCCCAGCCCCTGGCCCCCCTCCCTCCCTCCCCTCCCTCTCCCTCCTGCTACCCCCCATCAGCCTCTTGCACACAGGAGCATGCACACCCCTGCCCCATGAGGCAAGCATGTTGAACTGGAGATACGGAATTGTGAGAAATTCTCTTTGAATACATACCCTAACCTTCTCCCCAGAACACCCCGTGGCTCAAGGTAGCTTAGATATACCCCAGGAAGAGCAGGAGAGGGCTCTGCCTATAGGAGGCAGTGGGACCAGGAGGGTTAAATCCTCTCGCTGCAAACACAACCGAGAGTCTGACTCGGGTTTGCAGTTCTTCCTCCCAGCCGGCCTAGGGCTTGCAGGGTGCCCTCTGCTTGGAAAATCAGGGAGGTCCTCCCCACCCTGCAGGGCTCAACACTCCCCCGTGCCCCAGACGGTCCTGCTTGGACGCGTCTCCGTTCCGGGATCTGGGAGCTGGAGAGTGTGAGAGCATCTTCGTGGGCTGCAGGGAGGCATTGCCAGGTCTCGGGTGCCCATTCATAGTCGTGAAGTGCCAAGGAGCGGGGAGGCGCATGGGCAGAGACTGAACGTCCGAAGCCCTCTCTCCCGTCTTTGCTGTGAGGAAAGCCCTGGCCTCCCCTTAGGCCCTCACCTCGGCTGGGTGGAGGGTGGGGAGGCGGAAGACTGACCCTCCGAGGCTCACAGACCGATCTCAAAGAGGCAAAGCCCCCAAGAGCTTTCGGTGGAGTTTCCTTCTGGCCAAGGAAGGCACTCCCTGATGTCGGCTCTGCCAGGCAGACCGGGCCGGCATGACCCAGAGACCTGGAGCCGCGTCCGTGTGGCCGCCAGCCCAGAGGTGGCGGCAGCCCAGGGCCAGGTAGTCACTACTTCAGTCTATAGGTCTGTAACCCTCTAACACGAAAGCTGCCCATGGCTGTCGTCACGCTGTGCTTAGGAGGGACGTGTGTGAGCATCGGGCGTGAGCACTCAGACTTCCTGGGATTCCCAAACACACGTGCAATCTCGTGGGACCCTCGCCCTAGGGTTGCCTAGGCAGGTGTCTGCTGTCAGGTTCTCTATCTGGGCAGCTGCACTGGCCTTTATGTAGAGATGGTGTCAGCGGAAAACTCCCGAAGCGACCACCGTTACGTTACGTGCCTGTCCTTGGGAGTGTCTTTGTCCCAGTGGGTACAGACGTGGAAGATGCTCTGACCCAGCGTCACCTTCCAAAGCTGTTGTGAATTCTGAGAGGGTTCCGATTTGGACCCTGGAGTACCTTGCTGGTGTTGAGGTTCCCCGGGTTGTGCTTTGTGGAACTCCCGGTGTGGGGGTTCCTCACATGGCACCATGATGAGGTTCTACAGAGGCACACCGAGTCACCTGTGCCCGGTGAAGCCCCCGAGGGGCTCGGCCGGCTGTGGAGGTGTAGGAGCCCGTGGTCGTGGCCACACGGGCTGGACTCCCTCTCTGTGCTGCTGGTGAAGGAGACACTGTGACACACAGACAGGCCACCCGAGGTTGAGCGGCTGGGACGGGGACAGCACAGCACCGGGTTATTTTTAAGAAAGAGCTAATTGCAGTGATAGTGTTTAGGATCCAACAATCCAAGGAGCAGAATGCTCATAAAAATTATATATAACTCACTTAGAATTCAGAGGAAAAGACCGTTTCTGTCTTAGCTGCATTCTCATGGGCCCCTGAGAGGAGATTTGGTTTTCATCAAAGCGAGGCTTCTCTGCGGGGCTGGGGGTCTGGCCCCAGCACTCCAGGCTGCTTCTTCCTTCCTGGACCGGGAGGAGCGCAGCTCCCAGCAGGGGTCCCAGAGCTCTCCAGCCGGCTCTGCCCACTGCCCACTCCAGCCCGGCCTGCAGCAGGGTCACATCGCCCCTCCTGAAGGGCCAAAGGAGGCTCTGGCTCTCCATTCTGGCCACCCCCGCCCCGCCCAGGCCTGCAAGGAAGACGCTTATGCAATTTCAGGGAAAGGCCTCTGGCCACCACTAGAGGGAGAGGCACACTCGTTGTATGCCTGTTACTGAAGTGGCCCGAGAATTTCAGAAGGCAAGGTTGTGGAGGAGAGGGCGACGCACTGCTCAGTGTGCTCGCTCTGTGCCCATGGGACCGCCGGGTAGGACAGCCTGGACGCCTGCTCTGGCTCTGCAGGGGTGTGTAGGAGGGTGCAGGAGAGAGCCGGAGAGGGAGGGGACGAGGAGAGAGCCAGGGAGACAGCAGAGGCTGAGTTGACAACGCGTGTCTGTGGGGGTGGGCTTTCCCTCTCCACAGTCCCTGTCCCTCTGTCCCTCTGTCTGGGGTGACTCGGCAAGGCCTGTGGCTACCCGGATCCCCAGCTGGCTCTTTCCTTCCCAAGGTGATACGATTAGCATTCGTGGTAATACGTCTGACAACAGGAAACATTGTAGAATAACACGTAACCTGCTGCGGTACGACTCCTGAAAGCTCGGGGTGTCAGCTAATGAGACTCAGCGTGTCCCTCGTTGAATTTGTGTCCTGGCGTGACAGGGGACGCAAGTCCTAGTGGTGGTGAACGTGGGTGTGAAAGAAACCCACAGTTTCTGGTTTCCGTGGGTGAGGTACTGAACCCCCTAGCCAGTAGGTATTCCAGACATAGAATTGCTGTTGACAACCAGCCTAGGAAGACCCAAATGGGGGGTCACTCTGCCAGGCCTGTGCCAGCCGCTCACTGTGAAGACCATCCATCCTGGTGTCAGCTCCTCCAGGTCCAGACTCTCTGTCCCTCTCTAGTTGACTCTCACAAGGAAGGGGGCGCTCTATCTTACCCCTTCTCACTCTCGTGCACATGCACACCCTCTGGCATTCGGGGAAAAGCTGACTCTCGATCAGTTTCATGTTCATCACGGTTACTGTGGAACATTCTGAGAATGACCTGGAAAGGCCTCCCGTTCCAGCGCACAGGGCTCTCATGGCCCTAATTGGGGGGGCCCTGCCTGGGAGGCTGAGCAGAATGAGCTGCTGTTAGCCGGGCAAACATGCCTCAGCGCGCTGTGTTTGTTCTGTTCTTGTGCGGGCGGCAGGGGGTTCATCAAGGCGCACTTTCCGACAGACTGGCAAGGAGCTGGTGTTTCTGCGCGCTCTCCCGCCAGGTCCATGCCAGCCCACTGGGAAGTACCGTGTGACCACAGGAGGACCACGTGCTCTCCACGCTCTGAGCACCGCGCCGTCTGAGCCCTTCTCCACTGGAGTGCTCCTGTCCACGTGTACCCTCTGGGAGCACGCGCTTCTGCTCGGCCCTGCTCAGAGATGCCCTAGTGTTCATGGCACCCATTTATTAAGAACGCCAAATGCTAAAGACATACACACTGTTTTTTTTTTTGGGGGGGGGGTTAGAGGTTTTTACCTTAGGGCGCATGTGCCTGCCAGGGGGAGAGAAAGAGAGAGAGAGAGGGACAGATACAGAGAAAGTAAGAGGGAAAGTGAGAAATCACTCCCCAGGGGGGATGGCCACACCGCAGTCCCTTCTCCATCTTCCTCCTGGGATCTTGAGCACACACAGACACTCAGCATGAATTTCAAGCCACCAGGTCCAGGACTTGAACCACAGTTGGCCATGTTGGAGTCCAGCGACATGACCGCTATGCTGTCTGCTGGCCCTGGCGTACACAGGCTTTATTCTCCATGTTGGCATTAGCCTGCTGTGCAGAGAAGTGTCAGTGTGGATGGAGGCACGCACAGTGGCCAAGAGCGTGCGCCACCCGCCAGTGTCCCTGCCCCGGAGCCCCTCTGGGCACAGCCAGGGCAGGCTATGTCATGATGTCTGTGGGCAGGTCTGCCGGACCCCTGGCTGCCGGTCTCCAGGGACAGCACAGAAGTCAGACTCCACTCTTGTCGATGGTGGGTCTTGCATAAGCCACTGTCACCATCGCTAGATGAGGTCTTGAGGTGGGGCTAGAAAGAAGACAAGAGTCGCCATGTGACAGAACCCTGGGAGGCTCACGCTGGACCTCCGAGGTCCTTGAGGGGCTCCAGGGAGGGCTCAGTGCGTGACAGAACCCTGGGAGGCTCACGCTGGACCTCCGAGGTCCTTGAGGGGGCTCCAGGGAGGGCTCAGTGCGTGACAGAACCCTGGGAGGCTCACGCTGGACCTCCGAGGTCCTTGAGGGGGCTCCAGGGAGGGCTCAGTGCGTGACAGAACCCTGGGAGGCTCACGCTGGACCTCCGAGGTCCTTGAGGGGCTCCAGGGAGGGCTCAGTGCCCGCTGACACTTCTGGCAGTCATGTAGCCAACGTCTGGAGTCGAACGAGGGCACAGAATGGTCTCTTGGCATTTAGTGAGACACGACGCCATGCTCACAGCAGCCCTGTCCTTCCCAGTGAACCCCTTCCGAATTGGCGTTTTATCTCGTTTCCCGGCGTGAGGGGCAGTGCGTTAGCTGGACTGAGTGTGCGGGAGGCCTCTTCCGCCTCGGTGGTGCTTACACAGGACAAACTTAAGATAGGTCCCGGGTCTGTCCTGCATCTTACACGTCTCGTTTCGTGCCCTGACTACAGATCCAGAAAGATGGAAGAGGACGAATATGAGGATTCGTCATCAAACCAGAAGTGGGTCTTGGCTCCCAAATCCCAGGACACTGACGTGACTCTTATTCTCAACAAGTTGCTAAGAGAATATGACAAGAAGCTGCGGCCAGACATCGGAAGTGAGTGCTGCTGTTTGTTATCCCAGTAGAAAGTATGCTATGATGATACCGTTTGTAAGGCTTTACTTTTAAATAATGATAAATTCACCAATGCTGCAAAGGTGGTACAGAGAGGCCTCCTGTACTCATCATAGGATTCATAACTTAGAACGACGTCAAAGCCAGGAGACTGACATTGCTACAACGCGTGATGGTTGTGTGTCACGTTGTCACACGTGGACGTGAGCGAGGACCACTGAAATCAAGACACAGATCTGTCTTGTCACCCCCAGTGCCCTCTCACTGTCCTTTACAGTCACTCCCACTCCCATCTCCGACAATTTCTAACCTCTCCTGCTCACCTACCTATTTTCAGTTTCTGTGTCTCTGTTATTCTGAGAATGTGCAAGGAATGGAATCACCGACCTTTTGAGATGGACTGTTCTTCATTTGGAAGAATGGTTTTGAGACCACTTAAGTGGCGTGTAGCAGTAGCATGTTCTTTCTCATTGCTGAGTAACTGCCATTGTGTAGACGTACCACAGTCTGTCCGTTCACCTATTAAGGAACGTTTTGATCATTTCCCATTTCTGCCTATTACAAATAAATGACTGTGTACATTGTTATACAGATTTTTACATGGACTTAGGTATTCTTTGGGATAAGTGTCCAGGAGAATGGTTGCTGGCCATATGATGGGTGCATGTTTGGTTTTTAAAGAGACTGTCAAACTCGCTCCCTGAGTGGCTATTCCATTTTCGGTTGCCATCGGCAGTGTCTGAGAGATGCAGTGTCTGTGTCCTCCCCAGTAATTAGAAGAGCCACTGCATGTTACTTTAGCTGCTCCAAGAGGTCCATACTTAATAGGTTGATGTCTCCTTGTGGTCTTCACACTTCCATAATTGTCAGTAGGATTGGACTCCCTGCATGGACTTTTCGCCATCAGTATATCCTCTTCGCTGAAATTCCTCTTTCTGTTCGTTGCCCTGGCCAGGCCTCACACCAAGCCCTGCCCCAACCCTGCCAAGCCCTACACTGTACCCTGCACCAAACTCAGCCTGGGCCCTGGACCCTGTGTCCCCGAATAGCTGGGCAGGGACAAGGACTCTGCCATTATAGGCTCCCACAAAGGTGAGGGAAGAGGTTGAGGCTCTCAGCAACAGCTAGGCCTGGAAACCCTGGAAAAATGTCATTTTCCTTCTAGGATGGAGTTCAGGCCCCTTGCGATGACGCACAGAGGCAGGCCATTACCTGGGTCTTTCTTGCTTGTCCATTCTCCTTTCTTGACACTCCATAAAGCGCACATCATTCCTTCAGGGACGTCAGACCTCCTGTGTCCCTCCCTGAGGCCCTGGCTTTGCTGTCCTCTTGGCTCTGTCCCCTGCTTCTCCGCGGAGCTCCCTGGCACCTTCTTTAGACCTCCGGGCCGCCTCCTGTGTGAAGCCCTCCTTCACACCCTGTTCTTCCCACACCTCGGGGGCAGCTCACAGGTCTCTCCCAAGCCTCTGGCATCGGTGTTTCATCTTCAGGGGTGATAGGTTTTGGAGGCCTGTCCTGGGACGATGTGATGCGTGACCACGAAACAGTCTGCAGCCTGGTGTGTCCTCGGCACCGCCCGCAGCCGCCGATGGTTCAGTGTTGGCCGCTCCCAGCACGGCCTTCCAGCTGCAGCCTCGGCACGCTCTCAGGGCTGGCCACGGTGACTCTGTTACGGGGCACACGCGCACACATCCGCCTGACCTCCCTGTTCATGTCCAGATACAAAGGGGGGCCACCGACAGCTGCCCTGGCCGTCAACGCCCACCTGAATTATGGATGTCTCTGTTCTGCTGCTCCGTCCCTAACTATCCATCATTCGGAGAAATGCCTCTGCCGCGTCCTTTACTGGTTCAGGGTCAGGCTCACTGCCATTTATCTCAGGAACAGATCTTGTCACGGGAGCTGGGAAAGCCTGGAGGAGGAGGAACCTTCCAGTAAGAGAGTTGGGGAAACGGAGGGACACGACCCGAGTGAATTGCTTTCCCTTCAGGGTTTTGGAAAATCTGAATCACCATCCTAAAACTAGATTCTTGGAGAATACAGTCCCTCCCCGTCTTCCTGCCGTCGGGGCCTGGTATGGTCACGGGGGCAGGTGGGTGGGTGCCCTGTGGAGGCCTGGAGAAGCACGTGATGGGCACGTCACACTCTCAGGAGGACCCTCCGATTACCCTCTGGGCTCTGTCCGTGGCCGGAGGGCCTAGTCCTCTGCGTCTTCGGGCCCCTGCATGTCTGAACTTCTTCCTCAGCTTTTCTAGAATCTCTTTTCCCAGGTTGCTTAAAACTTCTAGATATGAAGAAGTTTCATGGGATACTTTATCATTGGAGTTTGCGTAGAAAAAAACAACGGACCTGTAATTTTGTACCACACACTGTATATGTGTGCTGCTCTTCATAAAAGACATCTGCAAGAGATATTGTAAAGTGAGGGAGGGCAGATAAAAATGGGTCCTGTCCACACCCCCGTTAGGAGAAATCGGAACAGATAAATGCGGTAAAAGACATTTTCAGCACGCACAAAGCACTTCTCTGTTCACCAGATATTTCATATAATTTTTTGTCATTGTCTAGAGAATTGAGCAAAACAAAGTATTTGCTTGGCTACTTGAAACCGATCTAATTACCTGTCCGTATTCACAGATTAAACAGGTGGTCTAGGCTTCAGGGAAATTAAGCGGCAAATGTTCTAATGTCCATCATTCCAGAAGTTTCATTTTGATACTTAGTGGTAACCATTGCTTTTGGTAATGAGATTGGCTAGCTGAAATCTTCTACTGTGTTTACCAGTTAGTAAAACCTGTATTTCCGGAATGCAAATGGATGGAGAGGCTACTTGCAGAGTGGAAAGGAGTCCTACTCGGAGCAGGGTTTCTGGCCTCCTCAGGATCAGGATGGCTGACGTGCAGGTTGGACAGTCTTTCGCCGTGCCTCACCCCGTGCACTGTAAGATTTCTCGCAGTGTCTCCGGGCTCTGCACACTGAGTGCCACTAGCCCCTTTGTCCCACGACAAGTACAATTACACCAGATACCGTCAGGTGTCCCCGGGGGGACACTCAGGAACTGCTGCTTCATAAAGTCAGAGCACATTTTAAGGAGGGAGAGACATGACAGAAAGGCTCATGTTGATGTTAAATCGATCCAGGTCATGGAATACATGTATGTTATATTTAAAATCATACCTTGACTCATGGACTTTTTAAAGCAAATTTCTCAAGTCTGAAATCACGATACAGCTTTCTTTTATAATAACGACTAGTGAAACAAGTTTCTTTAAAGAACCGAATGTTTCAGAAAGCGAAGAGTCCCTTTCCTGTTAACCCGGACAGTTTACTTATCATTTCAGGCAAGACTATGCAGCCAGTGTTTATTTTATTGAAAGGTAAAAGCAATAAAAAAAAATGACCACCAAGAATAAATAAGTAAATAAACTCGTAGATGTGAACGGAGGGTGTCTGGTGTCGGGACGTGGTCACGTGGAGGGGGATGAGGCTGCTGCCATGGCAGAGGCCGGAGTCCCCAGTCCTTCTCAGCCCGCGCCCACACACCCCTGGACTCGGAGCCCAGGGGCTGCTTTTCTGCAGGCTTTCCAGGGCTGGACCTGACACCCGGCCCGGGCTCAGGAGTGGAGGAGACCCAGACCGCTCCCTGCTGGGTCGTGCGAGGCGACTCGCGCTCTTGGAAGGAAAGGCAGAGGTGCCCGACATGGGGACGTGACAGGCACAGAGCTCAGGGCTGGGTCTCCTTGCAGACGGCAGATTCTGAAACCACGGAGCGCAGTGGCAGGTGAGTGGGCCTCAAGGTGCGGTTTTAAACAAGCCGTTCCCTACGCTCTCGGCTATCTCGGTGGGAAAGTTATGAGCATGGTCGAGTTGCCATAGAACCAGAAGGTGGGAGCTTCCAGACTGCTGGGCACGGACGTCAGAGTGCCGAGAGAGGGCTGGGCTAACGGGGGACACACACACCTCCCCCCGCCACACACACACGCAGCACTTCCTGAGCTGCACGCCTCCTGCCCCGCCCACCGCAGGCCTGAGCGCTACACTGGGGCACTGGCAAAGGTGTGGAATGGGAAGGGCTGTACCCAGAATCACGCGTCACTAACACGCTACAGTTGAGAAGGAGTGTATTTGCGTGTCCCTTGTCCTGACCATTTGCATACGGTATGAGAGACAGGAGACCATGCTCGACCCTGAAAGAACACGAAGCAAAGTCTGGGGGAGCACTTGTATGTCCGAGCAGGGGGAGTGGGAGGTGGAGGGCTGGATGTTTGGGGCCCCTCGGTCCGGCGTGCCTCATGGCTCCAGTCCAGGGGCCTCAGCCTGGCCGCTGCCGGACACCCCTCTGACTGACTCGCTCCAGATTAGCCTTCTGTTTCTCAAGCCATATCGGGTAACCATGCCAACGGTACCTGTGGCTCAGGCCGGCCACCCTCCCCTGAAGCCCACAGCCAACCACGCCGATGGGCCTTTTCCAGCAGTCTCTGTAATCCAGAAAATAATCCAGAGGCACTCGCCCACTCCTAGAACAGGGCAGGAGGGAGCAGCCAGACCGTCTTCACTGTGCTCGAAGGAGAAGCCTTACCATGGCTGGTCTTCGTTAGCTGCTGCTCCCTCAGAGTAGCTCTGTGCCTGGGGAGGGGAGCACATTCCGGGGAGGAATTCCACCTGTCACCTCGGAGTGACTCCCGAGGCCCGGGGGCCTGCCGAGTTAAGACCTCCGCTGGACACAGGCAGGTGACCCCACATCCCGCATCACCGAGGCCGTGGTCCCTTCACATGCAAACCTCAGTCCCTGGGGGTCCGCCCAGGCCGAATCGTGTGTGCAGCCCGGCTCCGTCCAGCCCCTGGGGTCAGTGCACCAGCAGTGTGTGCTGGGGTCTGTGCTTTCTCACAGGAGGTGGAGGCGGTCCCGGGGGCTGAGAGCTTCGTGTTTCCCCACGTGGGATTTGCTGAACAGCCCCGGGCGTGCGTCCCTGGGTTTGATCTAGTGACGGCACGTGATGTGAGCCTTCAGTTCAGTCCCAAATGCTGTCTCTTAGGTCTGTTCATGACTCTTCCAGGAGCTGAGCGAGATAGCTTCATGTGGGTTAGTGTCTTCTAAGAAAAGATCTGGGCTCAAAGGACAGTTCTCCCCCCAGTTGTCAGCAGGTTCACTCAACGAAACAGCCTCTCTGGCATGGAGATTTGTCTCCAGATGGGATACATAAATCTGTGAGCACTCCAGGTGTGACCCTGCAGGGCTGGAGGGGTTCAATGCTTGCCTTCTACCCCTCACGCCACAAGGTTTCTGGTGCTGGTCCAATCTGGTTGTGGGTCCGGAGCAGAGCCCTCAGACAGCACCACTGTCATTAAAGCTTTGTCCCACTGGGGCCAGCAGGTGGTAAGGTGCTAGACTCCACATGGCTGACTGTGGTTCTAATCCCAGACCTGGTGGCTTGCTTTCTCACCCTCCCTCTCTCCCTTCCTGTCTGTTCTCTCTGGTGAATATATGTGCCCTACAGCAAATTAAGAAATAATAATAATAATAATAATAATAATAATAATAATAATAATAGATGGGGAAGAAAGCGTTCTCCCACCTCGGGAGTCCTGCTCAGCTGTGTACATCTCGCCGCCTGCAGGTACCGTCCCGATCTTACCTGGTGCATGGTTCCCTGAGTGGAGTGAGACTGAGCCCTTTCTGACCAGGTGGTGATTCCGCGGATTGACGTTCGAGGGATAGATGTAGATGTGATGGTGCAGTGTCCCAGAATGTCACGGCTCGAAGGGACCCTGCACACATCTAGCCCTGCAGTCCTCAAACCTAGCAGGGCGCCTAGGCACAGGAGGGCTCCTTAACATACCGAAGTCAGGGCCGGCCCCAAGGCCTGCCGAGTCAGAATATTATTCTTCTGTTTTCTGGTTCATCCATTTCCACTTTCACCTGTAATGTTACCATTCTTCTACTCACTTTGGGTTTTATTTAATGTTTTATAAGTTTCTTAAGATAGCAGATACAGGCATTGATTTGAGTCCATTTTCCCTCATTTTAGTGTTCGTGCTGGTAACTTCTTAAGTTTCCCTTCAGCAGTATCTCACAGATCTCAGACTCTCCCTTTTGGCTACATTTAGTCAAAATACCTTCTGTTTTGTTTGTTTCTCCTTTTTTGGCCCATGGGATATTTAGATGTGTGGTATGCCTTTTCCAAATATGTGAGGTTTTCCCAAATGCTTTCTGTTACTGATTTCTCATATAATGTCACTGCATAAGCTGAATTCTTTTCCATTCACGAGTTGTTCCCTAGCAGAGAACACAGCCTGTGTTACCGTGTACTTGGGAAGAACGTGTGGCTTCTGTGCTCGGGCAGTAGTTCTGGAAGTGAGGCCAGTTAGGTGAGGCTGGGTCCTGTTTTCGTTAGTCTCCTTGGTGGTTTTCTGCCGATTATTGAGAGTAGGGTGTGGGAATTTCTAACCGACTGTGGCTTTATCGATTTCTTCAGTCCGTCAGTGTTTGAATCATGACTTTTGACCATTGTTGCTACGGTAAGTGGATTTTTAGGTCTTCTTGATTCATTATCCACCTAACCCCTATAAGATGAATGCTTTCTACCTGGAATATTCTGTGCTGTGAGTCTTTATGTGACATTCACATCCTCACTCCAGCCTCCCTATCACTAGTGTAGGTATGTATAGATCTTTGCATCTTTTTACTTTTAACTTGTATTTGTCATTTTTTTCTTTTTTAAATTTTTGCTATAGGGCACACGTGCTTGCTAGAGATGGAGAGAGAGAGAGAGACAGAGAGAAGGTGAAAACGCACCCTCCCGAGGGGGATGGCCACAGTGCAATCCATTCTCCTCTCGGGACCCTGGGCACACACACACACACCTGCTGTGGTTTTCCAAGTCACCAGGCCCAGAGCCCAAACCACACTGTTGTCCGTGTGGGATCCAGTGCCCTAACCCCGCATCACCTCTGGCCCTCCGTTTGTCCTGTCTTCAGTGTGCTTCTTGTAGGAATCAGGTAGGTAGGCATCTCTCGGCCCAGCGCATCGGTCTCTGTGTTTAACTGGAGTCGTTAGACCGCTCACATTCGCTCTGATGATCGGTCGTTATGTTCGAGTGGTCTTCCCGTTTGGTTTCTGTCAGTCCTGTGTTTCTTGTCATGCTCCTCTATTTGAATGACCCTGTTTTCATTTTTCTTATCAGCAGTAGCCTTTTATTGTGTACCATTCCTGGCTGTACTGTCTGCCCACTCTCCAGTGGTACACCCTCTTACACAGGGTACTGCAGCCTCACCTCCTGGTCCCCCCCCCACACCCGCTGGGAGTGCTCACGCAGGCTCACCCACGTCTGCAAACACGCGCCGTGAGCCCCATCGCGCCGCCGTCCTCGTTCTCAAGTGGACGCCACCTTTTCAGGACGGGTATGTGCACGTTCTCCGATGCTCGTCCCTGACTCTGGTGCTTGGCTTTTCTTCACGTAAATCCCTACTTCCATCTCTCACCACGTTCCTTTTACCTCCGAGGCTTCCTCTAGCTTCTCCTTTACCATGAGGCTTTGGCGACAAGTTCTATCAGCATGGCCATGCCCCAAATATTTTTATTTTGTCTTCTTCTTAACGTCTTCACTGACATATAACTCATCTACACTAACTGTCCAGTACAGCTCAGTGGCTTTTCACATAGTCACAGTTGTTCACCCGTGATTTCGGTTTAGGACATTTTCATCACGCCCCCCAAACGAGCAGAGTCCTCCTTAGTGGCACCGCCCCGTCCTCCTCTGAGCCCTCGGGAGCCGAGAGTCTAATTTCTGGCTCTGTAGATTTGCCCGTTCGGGACTTCACACGTAAATGGAGCCACGGGACAGACGTACCTTTGTGACTAGTTTCTGACTTAGCAGAATGTTCTCGAGGTTGACGTGTCTGATAGCAGAAGTCAGTGCTTTGTTTGCTGTGTTCTTTTCATCACCAGATAATCTCCTCTTGTGTGGGTATTTTATGTATTCCTTCACTAATTACTAATGACACTCAACAGGGCATTTTGATTGTTTTTTCGCTTTTTCTATAGTCTGAACAATGATGCTGTGAATATGTGTGTACACACATTTTGTGCAGGGCGTATGTTTTAATTTCTCTTAGGTAAATGTGTAGGAGTGGAATTGCTGGCTGGTTTAGGTTTTGACTCATTGTTTATTTAGGTTTGCTTTTGTTTTACACGTACTTGTTAATTTGCTAAATGTCCCCCTGTTATTGGTTTCTAATATAATTCTATTGTCGTGGGAGAACATGTGTTATATGAATTAAATCTTTTTAAATGTATCAAAGCATTTTTAATGGCTTAGCTTATGCTCTGTCTTCTAGAATGTCTGCGTGTACATGAGAAAAGTATTTCTTCTGCTTTATTGGTGGGCGTGTTCTCTAGAAGCCTGTAACGCTTCATTGTGTGAAGTCTTTGCTTCCTTTGTTGGTATTCTATTGGGCTGTCTCTTCTATTTTTCTATGAAAAAATACATCATGACTTTCTGATGACCAGTATCTAGTTATACTTGTTCTAGATTGAAAGTCTCTAGGAATTGTATATTGAATTATCTGTTTTTTCTTTCAATTATGTCATGAAGTTTTTTTTTAAGTGTCATTTTAAGCTGAATTGTAGGTGCCTAAATACTTTTTTGTTATATTTCCCAACTTTTTGATCTTTTATTAACATTAAATAGTCCTCTTTCTCCCTGGTAGCATCCTAAGTGTATCTGTGTGATATTACCACAGCCATTTCATACCTGGTATGTTTGATGTCTGCATCATATGTCTTTTTCCATCTGTTTTTTCCCCATCTTTTTGATTTCCCAAACTTTTAAAATCTTAGATGCTAGAATAGGGTTCCTGAAGACAACACTGTGTTGGATCTTGTTTTAACATCTCTTTGCATAATTGTTGCCCTTTTATTGTTTAAGTAATTTATCTTTAGTATTATTCATATGGTTAGCCTTACATCTGATATTTTGCTTTTTATATCTTTCTAGTCCTTTTTTGTTTCTCTTTTTCTCCTTTACTTCTTCTTTGGTATTAAGTAGATATTTTCTAGTATAGCATTTTAATTTTTTAATGCTTTTAAATTGTTTTTTCCTGACTTTTTTTTTTCAGTATTTGAAAGTCTGGGACTGGCAGATGGCGTAATGTTTACGTCGCTGGACTCCCACGTAGGCGACCACGATTCTAGTCCTGGAACCGGTGGCTTGAAACTCATGCCAGGCATATGTGTATGCTTGCCCAAAATTCTGAGAAAAGAATGGAGGAGAAGGCATTGTGGTGTTGCCATCCCCCCCGGGGGGTGATTTCTTGCTTTCTGTCTCTCTGTCTGTCTCTGGCAAGTGCACATGCCCTAATACAAAAGTCTTTCTAAAAATAAAGAAAGAAAGAAACCCCATGGCTGTGTCCATTATAAAAATCTTTTGCTACTCTTAACAATATCTATCTTAGGTGGTACTAATTTGCTTCTAATTTAATATAAAATTTGTTAGTATAGTTCTCTTCATTTCCCCTCTTCAGTGGTATCATTATCTTATTCTTGTCATTTCCTCATTCTAATTAATTTATAAATTAGAGTTATTATCTGGGTCTGGTAGTCCCGTACCGTTCTGTCCCCATCCACCTCTATGCTTTTGCAGTAAAATCTGTTTAAGGAGGGATTTTTTTGTTGTTGTTATAGTTAAGTATATTTAGTTAGATTTATATTGTTATTTTTAAGCATATTACTTACCTTTTTGTAGTTATTAAGTATGTTTAATCAAAAAGTTTGCATTTTTGCCATGGGGGGTGTGCTCACCAGAGAGAGACAGAGAGAGGGAAGTGAGGAATCACCCCCGGGGGGGATGGCTGTGTAGTCCCTTCTCCTCCATTCTCTTCTCGGGATTTTGAGCATGCACACACATGCGCCTGGCGTGACATTCATATGGGGGTACAGGACTCAGATCGTGATCAGCCGTGTGGGGTTCCAGTGCCTTAACCACTACGCCTCATCCTGGCCCCTTTAATAACGTTTTTGATTATTAAATATATTTCTTATTGTGGGTCCAGTGATGTAACTACATACGTGCTGTTTTATGCAGTTGCTTTTTAAACTAATCATGAAGGAAAAAAGAAAACGATACAATTTTACTGCCTTTTATGAGCACGCAATTATTTTTGTTAGGGCTCTTTCTTAGAGTGTTTATTTTGACTTGCTGCCTGTGGTCATTTCAGTCAGAGGTTTCTGAGTGTTTCTCGGAAGTCAGGTCTATCCGCAACAAATTCACTCAATATTTGTTTACCTAGGAATCTTTATTTTCAAAAGATCATTCTGTACACTTACCACTTCCGGTATACTCTCTCTGCCTTCTCGCCTTCATCGTCTCTGATGATAAGTCAGTCGTTCATCTAATTGGGCCTCCCTTGTCTGCCATGAGTTTTTTCTCTGTTTTGTTTTTTTTACTTCTTCACTTGAAAGAATGAATTCCAACCACAAATACATTTTAAAGGTAATCAGTATTTTATTCAAATACCCGCAATCTTTCAGCCATTACATTGCCTGAACTATGACTGTGATGTAATTTGCTGAGGGCTGCCACCTAAACTGTCCCCCAGAACCCTCAGGGATCACTGGCCACAGGGAGTCTCAGCCCCTGAACCCACCCCCATCCTCCTGGCAGTAGCCAGTTCCAAGGACAGTGGAAGCAGACCATTCTGATTTCAAAAAACAGCTTCAGAAATGTTAGCAATAGGATTACAGCAGTGTTTGTTTAAATGACCTAACATTGCTCATTGATATTTAAATCCTTAAGTATTTTTCTTTTTTGAGAGAGAGATTTTTGCTATAGGGCACACATGCTCACGGGATGGACAGAGACAGAGAGACAGAGAGCGAGAAATAAGCCCCCCAGGGGGATGGCCATGCTGCAGTCCCTTCTCCTCCATTCTTCTCTCGGGATCTTGGGCACACATGCACACGTGCCCGAAGTTAAGTTTTAAGCCACCAGGTCTGAGACTCAAAGTGCAGTTGATCACATGGAAGTCCAGCAACGTAACCGTTACGCCATCTGCTGGTCCCTGTTAAGTATCTTAATGAAGTGACCTGCTCAGTGCAGCATTTAATTGTTTTCCTTTTAAATCTTATTTTTAGTTTTTACTTTTTTTTCATTTTTACCATAGGGCACATGTGCTTGCTGGAGAGGGACAGAGACAGTGAGAGGGAAAGTAAGAAATCACCCCCAGGGCTGATGGCCATGCCTCAATCCCTTCTCTTTGATTCTTTCTTCAGGATTTTGGGAATGTGTTCACACATGCCTGGCATGATTCTCAAACTGCTGGGGCTGAAACTCAAACTGTAGTCAGCTATGTGGGAATCCAGCACCTTAACCACTATGCCACCTGCTGGCCCCTATTTTCTACCTTTTTTTTTTTTTTTTTTTTTTTTACTTTAAGTCAGGGCCTCTCTGTGTCATGATCTTCCTGCCTCAGCCTCCTGAGTGGCTAGGGCCACAGGCGCATGCCACCACACCCAGCCTTTAGGTTAGATCAGAACTAAACCTAGGCCTCCAATGTGGTCCCAGACAGTGGAGCATCAAGTCTTAGCAGTGCACACAACCACAGCTGGGTCCTGATGGTGTTTTTAAGTTAAAAAGATATTGTACTGGGGGACCAGCAGGCTAACTTTTATCCATTAGACTATTCCCTTGGTGGGAGATTTTGTGCACAATTTCAATCTTTCATGATTTCGATTGGTAGAAGCAAAACTACTTGGCCAAAGGCTATAAATTTTCCATGTAAGTTTCTTTCCTATATGGATGGTCCCTAATTACAATGGTTTGCATTATTATTTAATGTTTTTAATTTTACATTCATTCACTGTGTATCATTACAACATACAAATTAATTTTCCCATCCAGAATACACTGACTATTGGCCCAATCAAAGATATTACCATACTTGAGGCCAGTGACATGGTAGTTAAAGCACTGGACTCCCACATGGCCGACCTGGTGGCTTCTCTCTCTCTCTCTCTCTCTCTCTCTCTCTCTCTCTCTCTCTCTCTCTCCGTTAATCACACATGCACTATAGCAAAAATGGAAAATAATAATGATAAATAAAATTAAACAAATGATTTTAAAGAAGATAGTACCATACCTACTATCTTCAACAAATAATTTTCCATTTTGTTTTTCTTACTGTTTTACTTCTTTCATTTTCCCCCTTGATTCCTTCCCTCTCACCCTCTGCCATTTCCACCCTCCTCCCACATGGTCTCTCTCTTTCAATTTTACTTCACAATGGTGCAAAAGTGATATGTATTCAATAGAAACCGTTCTTTGTACAGTAGTAATTAAATTACCTGAATTACCTGATATGTTTAGCACTTTATTATAAAATAAGCCCAACTATAGGCTGATATAAGTGCTTGGAGCACTTTTAAGGCAGTCAAGCTAAGCTATGATATTCAGTAGGTTAGGTGTATTAAATGCATTTTTTACTTTATTATATTTTCAACTTACAATGACTTTATCAGGACACAAGCTAATTTGGAAGTACAGTTTTTCCAGATATAGTATTTGTGACTGATTGTTTTTTCCTTCCAGCACTTTGACCAGATTATCCTATTCTCTTGTAGCCTGTGAAGTGTTGGCTGAGAAATATGCTGATAATCTAATAGGAGCACCCTTGTATATAATGAGTTACTTTTCTCTTTCTGCTTTTGAGATTCTCCTTGTCTGTGTCTTTTGATAGTTTGATTATGATGTATTTCTGCATAGGTCTTTTTAGATTTTATCCTACTTATAACTTTTTTAGTGTTTTGATTTTGTATGTACCTTTCTGTCCTCAGATTTAGGAAATTGTCAGCCATTATTTCTTCAAATAGTCTCTCTGCCCCTTTTATTAATCTCCTTCCAAAACTCCCATAAGGCATATGTCGTTCCACTTGATGATGTCCCATAAGTTCCTTAGGTTTTCTTCATTCTTTTTGCCCCTCTGAATTGATCATTTTAAATGTCTGTTTTTGAGTTAGCTGATTTTTTTCTTCTGCTTGGTCAAATCTGCTATTGAGTACCTTTAGTGAGTTTTTAAATTCAGTTACTATATTCTCCATCTCCAGTATTTCCATTTGGTTCATATTCTTAGTTCCCATCTCTTTTCCAATATTCTGATTTTGTCTAGGCACCATTTTAGTTAAGTGCCTATCTGTGCTCACTTTTATTTAATTGATATCTTTATGACAGTTATTTTATATTCTTTGGTAACTCATGTATTCTTGTTTCTTTAGAATCTGGTTTTTGAGATTTAATTTTTCCTTTGATTAGGCCATGTTTCCCTGTTTCTTTACATGTCTTGTTATTTTCTGTGGGACTTTGGCATTTGAAAAATCAGTGATCTCTCCCAGTCTTTGTGTCCTGATTTTGTACAGGAAGGACTTTCACCAATCAGTATGGCTAGAGAGTTGTAGACCTCACAAGCCTTTACTGGGGATGCGTTCTACCTGGGCTAGTGCATGTAACATATTTGAAGAAGTGTGCTACTTTCTAGGAGATAGGAAGTGCTCTGAGCACTTTTAAAGCAGCAAGCTAAGCTATGATATCCCCTGGGGTCTTTTTGCAGTACTACTGCTGCTTTGATGTTGTAGTGAGCTGAAAAATGGAGCGCTCCTAGTCTTTGTGTGTGGTACTGCAGAATCTGGGGTTAGACCATGCCATGTTTATCACCTTTATTCTTAGGGGCCATGAACATGGCACTGTATTACTATCAGCACCAAAATGTAGAGAAGACAAAAGCCAGTCCCTTGGGCAGTCCCACAAAAAGTCAGAATATTGAAAATATCCTGCTCGTCACTTTCCCTCCTTGGGAGGAATTGAGTGTCAGGAGTTTTCCCCTGAATGACCTTGTTGCCTTGAGGGAGAGGCACTCTGGCAGGAGAATGCCGTGAGTTTTCCTCCTGGACCTCCTTGTGGTTGGTTTGGCACTGGCCGGGTGCAAGCTTCTCAGTTGCATTCTGGATTTCTTACAAAGGCTGTTGGTTCATATATTGTGGATAAGTCATTGTCTTCATGGGGGAAGAAAAGATATGGGCTTCCTATTCTCCCACTCTGCTGAGATTACTCTATTACTGCACTAAAAATCTTTGTAAGGTTGTTATTATTATTATTATTGTTTTCCATAGGACATATGTGCTCACTGGAGAGAGACACAAAGAGACAGTGAGAGGGGAAGTGAGAAATCACCTCGTAGGGGGGATGGCCATGTCACAATCCTTTCTTCTCCACTCTCCTTTAGGATCTGTGGCATGCATGCATACGCACCTGGCATGATTTTCAAGCTGTCGGGTCTGGGACTCAAACCAAGGTCTGCATGTGGGAGTCCAGCATGTTAACCACTGCGCCACCTGCTGGCCTCCTGTTACTGCATTTTAAAGTTACAGTGAGATCCATTAAATACTAAGGACTCTCATATCATCCTCAGTCTTCTCATTGTTTAAAAGTATAAAGCAGTGGGGCCAGCAGGTAGTGTAGTGGTTAGGATGGCTGACCGCAGTTGAGTCCTGGATCTGGAAGCTTGAGAACCCCCCTGGGTGCATGTATGTGCATGCCCAAAACCCCAGGAGGAGAGTGGAGAAGGGATTGTGATATGGCCATCCTCCTAGGGGGTGATTTCTTACTTTCCCTCTCACTGTCTCTCTCTGTCTCTTTCCTCTCAGGTGAGTGCCCACACCCTATAGCAAAAACCTTTTTTAAAAAATTATAAAGCAATTAGCCTTTAAATTCACTAAGAAATGAAAGCTCTGATAATTAATGCAGTTTGATTTTCCCAGCTAGATAGTAGAGGGGAGAAAGTACTATCATGATTGGAATTGTTAAAACTTATCTTTTCTGTTATAACTAGTAGACTTCATGCTTGGAAGAACTTACTTTAGACATTTTGTTTATGGGTAGAGAAAATGAATGCCCACAAATTTAAATTACTTTCTCAAGGTCTTGTGACTCTGCTAGAGTCAAATTTGTAAGGCCGTAAGACCTGGCAGACGCCTTACTGATTTCTCTTATATTCTTAACACCAGACTCTTTGAAGACGCGGGGATTTGGGTACAAGCTTTTTAACACCTATCCATTGGAGCTCTGAAGATTTTTGATTCTGAACTTTAACACCTGTGTTCTTTCATTCTTTGTGAATACGAGTTGTCAACCTATTTGCTTTGTAGGAGTGTAGAAAAACACAGAACTTCACCGTTAGTCTTCTTCCATATGGTGTATCACAGCAGACCCGTGGTGAGAGGACGATGGCTTTATCTCCATCTTTGTAAACTCTTGTTTGTTTCTTTGGGATAAACTAAAGGATGGTTAGGAAAGGAGTGGAGGGGAGATGATGATGGCTTTATCTTTATCTTTGTAAACTCTCCTTTGTTTCTTTCTTTTCTTTCATTTTTTTTTTTTTTTGAGATGTTTTTGTTATAAGGCGTGTGCACTCACCAGAAAGACAGAGAGAGACAGAAAGTGAGAAATCATGCCCCCGGGGTAGATGGCCACGCTGCAATCCCTTCTTCTCCATTCTCCTTGGGCACACATGCACACACGCCTGGTGTGAGTTTAAGCCACCAGGTCCGAGATTCGAACTGTGGTGGACTACATGGGAGTCCAGCAGCATAGCCATTATGCCAACTGCTGGCCCCAACTCTCCTTCATTTCTAAAGGATGATTAGGGAAAGAGTGAAGGGTTGGGAGGAATGGAGCTAGCAGCAAGCCTTACGTGGAAGGCTCAGAATCGAGTTCCCCGGGCGACTAGGACCTTCCCGGAGCTGGGATGGACCTGTGTTAGAGACCTCGTCACCTTGGGCTGCAGCACTGAGCTATGTCAGACGTGCCGCGTGGACCCTGCGTGTGGCAAGGTCAGTACTGACCACCTTGTGTGTCCCATGTGTCTCTCACACAGATTCCTCCCCTTATTCCCCATAAAACCTTTATGTTCTTTTTTTTTTTTTTTAAGAATTATTTTATTGGGAACCAGCAGTTAGTGTAATGGTTATGTCGCTGGACTCCCATGTAATAGACCGCGGTTCGCATCCCGGACCCGGTGGCTTAAACTCACGCCGGGCACGTGTGCGTGCATGCCCAGGATCCCGAGAGGAGAATGGAGGAGAAGGGATTGCAGCGTGACCATCCCCCCTGGGGGGTGATTTCTCGCTTCCTATCTCTCTGTCTCTCTCTGTCTGTCTGGTGAGCACATGCTCCCTATAGCGAAAACCTCTCAAAAAAAAAAAAAAAAAAAAAGAATTATTTTATTTAACTTTATTTATTTATTTATTCGAATTTAACCAGAGATGGACAGAGAGAGAGAGAGAGAGAAGGAAAGTGAGAAAGCAAGAGGCCCGTCCAGGATATGAACCGTGGCCGGCCATGTGTGAGTCCAGACCCTTAACCACCATGCCACTTGCCAGTCCTAAAATCCTCGTATTCTTTTTTTTTTTTTTTCTTTGAGAGGTTTTCGCTATAGGGCGTGTGCGCTCGCCAGACAGATGGACAGAGAGAGACATAGAGACAGAAAGCGAGAAATCACCCCCCAGGGGGGATGGTCACGCCGCAATCCCTTCTCCTCCATTCTCCTCTCGGGATCTTGGGCACGCACGCACACGCGCCCGGAGTGAGTTTAAGCCACCGGGTCCGGGACGCAAACCGCGGTCGACTACGTGGGAGTCCAGCGACATAGCCATTACACTAACTGCTGGTTCCCAATCCTCGTATTCTTTAAGATAGAAAAAAAGCACTTGAAAACATATTTTCACTGAGATGTGATGAAGAAATCTAATGTAAGCCTCAGAGACAGTATGTGCATGTTAAGGAGAGCCTGATCAGAGGGTTTGCAATGGTGGTTACGATGATGGCGACAGTAAAATGCTGGCGCGTCCCCACTGCAGTCTCAGTTCCCAGAACCCCTGTAAGCCGCCCTGCACTACCAAAGCAGGGCTTTCCAGGGGCTTGAGGAAGGAATTCTGGGTTTTCTGCTCTGGTGAGGCTGCAGATGCCCGGGTAAATCCTCACTCGTGTTTTAGCTTCCTGTCTGTAAACAGGAGTAAGAATTACCAGATAATACACAGTGCTCCTGCTCCCTGGGTCATTGGATCATGTTACAGGTGGCAGGAAGGGAGGCTGTCCTGAGGGGAAGGTGGGTGATGGGGTGCAGGCTTCTCTGCTTAATGTCCCTCCTCGCCCGTGGGCGCCTAGCTGGGTGAAGGCAGGGACATCGAGCTGCAGGGACTGCTGCTTTTCAGGACTTTACATGTCTCAGGTCACCTTTTATCAGCCTGCAGTTGTCATGTTTCGGGGTGCGTTTTTAAATGGTTCCCCTTCATGTTGCATGTGGCCATTCAGTTTTTCCAGCACCATTTGTTGAAAAGCCTGTTCATTTCCTCATCGAATGCTTTTGGTGAATTTCTCATAGGTTGTTTTTCAGAGCTTAAACATGAGACATTTCAAAAAGTTTACACACATTTATGTTGGGAGAGGAGGGAGAGAGAGATGAGTGCTCTCCAAGGCTCTCACTCTGCAATGCCCCCTCCCCAGCCTGCTGTCTGTCTGAGTCTGGACCCCGGATCCTCGACGTGGCTTCCGGCTTTGCTGAGCAGTGTGCTGCCCGTGTTCCACCATGGTTGGGCCAGACCTGGCATTCCTGAATTATGACCTCGGTCCTGAGCTCCCTTGTGTATAATAGGGACAAATAATGAAGTCTTCTCTGTAGGAATAAGGTGAAAATTGAATCAGACACTCCATGTGAAATCCTTAGCACAGTGCCAGGACCCGTGTGTGGTCTGTGTTTGTACGCATGTCTCCATCCACCCATCCACCCATCTATTGATGATCTATCTACTATCTATTCATCTATCCATCCATTTATCTATTTATCATCTGTCTGTCATCCATCCATTTATGTTTCTGTCTATTCATCCATTTATCTATTTATCATCTGTCATCCATCCATTTATGTTTCTGTCTATTCATCCATTTATCTATTTATCATCTGTCTGTCATCCATCCATTTATGTTTCTGTCTGTCTATCCATCCATTTATCTATCCACCCACCAGTGTACCTGTTTTTCCTTCCTTCCACTCCTTCCAGCCATCTGTTTGTCTATCCATCCATCCACCGGTCTACCTGTTTATCTGTCCTTCCATCTGTCCTTTATCTATCTATCCATCCATCCATCTACCAACCAGCCATCCTGCAGCCAATCTCCTTCCCGGCTACCACTGTCAGAGCAACTTCCTAAACGCTGCATTTACGTCATCAGGACTCTGCTTAAAAGAGCATCTGCTAAAAACAGTTCACTTCCTTGGCCTTGGTCTGCGTGTGTGTGTGTGTGTGTGTGTGTGTGTACGTGTGCACGCATGTGGTTATTCCAAATCCCTAGCTCGAGCCTTTCTTACACTATTGCCCTGCATACATTTGGCACTCCCTGCTTCGTGTCATTAAGGCTTCGTGTCTGCCGGTCTTTTTAATTTAATGAGATGAAATGGCCTGGAACTCTAAAGTCTAATAAATACTGTGAAACAACCAGAAAAGTCTTACACAAAGTAGCTCCTTGACTGAATGACTTTTAACACAACCTGTTGTGGGGCAATCAAAGCCTGTGCAGTGCTTGGAGGCAGAACACCGGAGCCGGTTAGGCTGAAAGGTACTGCTTAATGTGCATCGCAGCTAGCACAGCTCAGTCTTACGTGCAGAACGTGCCTGTATGAAATTCCAGCCTGAATGCACAGTGCATGGAGTTGCGCTGGGGCGTTTTCCAAAATACGGGAAGCTCTGCGGAGCGGACCTGACGTGGTTGTGCTGACAGACTTAGAGAAGACGGCTCAAACTCATCACCTTCGCTTCCGGTTTGTGGAGGTCTGGAAATGGTCACCCAGGCTACTGACTACTGGACACGGATTTTATAGAAGACAGAGCTCGGAGATGCCGCTGCTGCTTCCAGACGTGGAGCCAGGGCCTGTTCGTGAATGAGCCGTTTTAGCAAAGCTGAAGGGGCTCGTTGAAACAATTGCAGATGCTAACACTCGTGTTTCCATAGAAACAATCCATTTTATGTGAGGAGGTTTGGGAGTCTTGTTTATATTCCTCCTGGGCAGAAATAGTCTTTCTTTTAAAAAGCATTTATTTATTTATTTATTTATCTATCTATCTATCTATCCATCTGACAAGTGAGACAGAGGAGGGGAGGGAGACAGACCCACAGCAGGGCTGTGCCCACCCACCCCCCACCCCCAGTTCAGCCGGCCCCGAAGCGTGGACTCACATGGCCCCTGAGCGCTCAGGGAGGTCTCTGGGTGTGAACCCAGAGCCTTCCCACGGGGAACCTCCTGTCCTGCCACAGTCCGGTCCCTGAGAAGTGTTGTGAATGGGTTCTTCCTCTCCTCTGTCAGTCACTGAGAGCCCTCTACGAGGGCATCCCTGCTCACCCGCTGACTTAGAGGCCACCCTCAGATTCTTGCTGCCGAAGAATGCACAGCTCGGTGCACGTGAGCGAGACCAAGCTCTGACGCAGGGTCAGATTCTGCACTTACGGCCTCTGAAACTGTAACTCCGTTCTTTTTCGAGTTACTGGATTTTCACTGTGGTCTGTGGGTGTACCTGTGTCTTTAAGTAGTAAGGAGAGTAAACAGTGGTTTTCGTCTTTCTTTGCTGTGTGGACGGTCTAGGGCTTGCTTTGAGTCTCTGCTGTGGTGTCATAGTGGGACAGTCTCTGGGTAAATAACCTGGGTATGACACTGATATTATTTGTCTCGATTTTTATGGTTTTATAGCAAAACTCTGATATTAAATTATTTATGCGGTGGCTTCTATTTTATCACATATCTTTGCCACAAATTCAGCTTAACTAATGTTACAGAATATCTTTCCTCTCTCACTAGCAACTTACTGTACAAATGTCCTATTTCCCCAGAACATATAAATACAAGTAAGTCTCTCATCCTTAAAGCAGTACCAATTCCAATTGTAACTGTAAGGTGACCTCAGAGGAAAATCCGCCACGTGCATTTCCAGCACGGCCTTGTGTTCGTCTGCGTGTCATTAGGACAGCGACCTGCGTCCTGTCCCCGGAACAAATACTAACATTCATGTGTTTTTCTCCACAGTGAAGCCCACCGTCATCGACGTTGACATTTATGTTAACAGTATCGGCCCTGTGTCATCAATAAATATGGTAAGAAGTGATTTTATTTTCTGAGCGGATGGCTGTTGAACCTTCCATTCAACTCCTGGTGGCCCTGGCTTACGCTCTTCTGGATTTCTGTTTGCCGTTGATCATGTAGGTTTAAAACTGCATGGACTTCTACAGTTTGTTGCATTTATTGGTCATTTAAAGATTGAAAATGGTTAAAAATGACCAAGATGGAAAGCTGTGACTCTAGCATCGAGGTGTTGGGATGGTTGAGGACCCCCCTCCCCACTCTTGTATTGGCTGCATGCAGACTTCCCGGTGGGATCATTTGCCATTACTCAGTCATTGGCTGTTTCTGACCTTGTTAATATTAGAAGAATAGAACCGTCAGATTTTTGACTTGCAGTTCTTTTTTTGGAGATCCAAGAGTGTTGCTTTGAGCGTTTCTCAGGAAAGGATTCAAGCTTCTATTTAGTCTTCAGTTTGGACTCTGAGAGTAAATGAACCGCCCTTTTAAAGTGTTTGTTCTTTGCAGAAGAAGGTGTGGAATCGCACGTGCGCGTTCCCCACGTGGGCTCTTCCCACTTACGAGTGAACCGCTCTCCTCGATGGGAGGATGTAAAAGCAGCCCTTCACCACAGCCTGAAGCAGCAGTGCCAGCTGTTGAGCAAGTGGCGGCATGCTTAGCCCGTTAGGGAGAAAGCCTCCTGCCCCACCTGCAGTCCCGTGCTGTCCCGCGAGGCCGTCACAGCCGCAGGCCTGGCAGGTGCAGCTCTGAGCGGTCAGGGACTCCCTCCCCAGGGCTTCCTGGCCTCCCCGCAGCAGGACCTCTCCTGGGCACGGGTCACGGGGAACGTGAGGCTGAGGGACGGGTCGCCTCGGGGCCGACCCACAGTGTCTTCCTCTCGTCGCGATGTTCTGTGGGTGGAAATAACCCCTCCAAACGCAGCAGCAGAATCGCTGCTTTCTATTGCCAGATTTTTAGTGTTGATCTTTTCTCTCGCGATGTGAGGGTCCCGGGAGGGTAAATCTGTGTTTACGGGTGACTGACTCAAGGGAAACATCCCTGCCGTTCATCAGCTGGTGTGCAGAGGTGAAATGACTAAGAACACGTCACGCCGCCTGTGGGCGCAGACGGCGGGGTCCGAGGTCGGGCTGGGAGCGGGAACCCGTCTCCTGAGGAGGAGCATTCTGGTGACTACAGAGACACTAATCCTGCTTAGTGGACTGGTTGGTTCCATCTTTCCTTTATTTTCGTTTTTTATGACAATTACAAATTTAGCGGACATGCAGTAGGTGTGCGTACTTACGGGCACGGAGTGGGTTTGTAAGGTGTGAATGAAGCGAACAGCGGTCCTTTCAGGGCGACACACACCCACTGCACCGCCGTGTCCCTGTCTTGTCTGGAATTCTGTCTTCTTACCTGCCGCGGGCCTCGGACCTTGCACTCTTGGCCTCCGTAATTACGAGTGTAGATACACGTCCGTCTTCTTTATGCACACACCCACGCTCAGTACTCCTGCCAGCGACACAGAACAGCCGGAGACGGCGGGCCAGGCCCGTGCCGATGCAGGTGGGCAGACGGATGGGCGCTGCTAGGGGAAGCGAGCCCACGGACCCCAGGGGAAGGGCGGTGGCCTTGCAGCTGCAGCGGCGACACAGCTGTCTGCACTGCTGGCCCCACGGGGAAGGTCCCGGGTTCGCGTCCCAGGGTCTCCTTACTGTTGCCTGTGATCTCGGCTGGCCGAGGCTGGAGGCGGATGGCAGAGTGAGGACGCCGTGGGGGGGTCTTCCTCTCTCTGCCTCGCCTACGGACGGTATGTGTAACGAAACTTAAAGTCAGTAGGTAAAAGACTTCGTGCTGAGCGACCCAGAGGAGGTCCCAGCCTTCTCCCTGAAGGACGAGTGTCTCTAACCGGGTGCTGAGAACTCTGTGCTGGGAAGTCGAGGTGACAAAGGGCCTCTTCTCACATCACCCAATGGTCAGAGAACTCTGAGCCTCTGAGGCCAAATGCCACAGCTTCAGACGCGTGGGGGTAGCTTCACAGTGACGCTGCACAGCGAAATAAAAGCACCCGGGGCCACGCAGTGGTGCGGCAGCAAAACGGGGCACCCCGTGAGACTGACCACGTGGAAGCGTCCTGGTTCAGGTTCGAAGACCTCTCCAAACAGTCCAGGCATGCACGTGTGTGCCCAGACCCGGGCGCGGGGGCCGCGGGCGGATCACGGCCTGGTCGGGGCCCCGTGGGTGGCTCTCTGTCTGTCTGCCTCACTCACGGGGAAAATAAAAGAATAAGCATGCAATCCTTTTAAGTAGACAACTGACTGTGTCATGTGGGTGGTGAATATTAAGTCAGCAATTAAGAAAAGAATATGAGAGCGACTTAATCAAATTAAAGAATATATTATGGGGAAAAGCACAGATTAGAAATGTGTGCAGGGCTTAGGGATATAGATTTTCACTGGGATTTTGACTAGAAAGCTATATTTTTAGCTTTTTTTTTTTTTTATAAGGAAAAAGCTATTTAACAATCAATAAAAGCAGGAAGAGGCGGACTGCCCCCCTGCCCTGCCTCCCTTTTCCTGCTCTTTCTCGGCCTCGTTATTATGTGAAAACGGCAGTTTTAGTCATCCTGCCACCACGTGAGGGAGAGTCGCGTTCCCACCTGTTGTTTGATAAATCGACTGCGATCGTCTGTGCATCCCGGATTCGTTCTTGCGTTCTTGTTATCGAGGAGGTCCGGGGAGGTCTGGGCGAGGCCAGGAGTGTTCCCTGCCGTGGAGCTCGGGCACTCTGCCGTCATCGGCACACGGTGGCCGGTGCCGAGTGCCCCGTGGAAACGGCGCTCAGGGCGCTTCAGGACGGAGGGCGCTGCTCACGGCGAGCTTGTGTGCGTATTTTTGAGAGAATCCACTTTAACACATTTCAGGAGCGGAAGGAGAAGGCTCGTGCCGTGACCCCTGCTCTGTGCTCGGCCTCCAGGAGGTCGCGGTGCCGGCAGTGGTGTGCACACTGCGTGCTTGTGTCCAGAGAGCCGAGGCCATCGAGACCCGAGCCAGGATTCCAGCTGCCACCGCATGGCGGGAGGCCCGAAGCACGTTCCGTCACCCGGGGCCGCTCTGCCATGCCGTCGTGAGCGCGTGGGCCTGGACAGCGTACAGTCACGTGTGTGCAGGGTGCTGTTGCCCCATACAGCGGCTGTTCCGAGGCCCCAGCAGATGCCTGGCATGGCAGGTGGTCTGGGACCCTAGGCAGGGGGGCCTCCAAAGTTTGTAGAGAAAAGCGGGGTTAAAGTATGAGCTGATCTGGGTGCAGAGAATTTTGAAATCCACGCATACTTTTCTTGTCACGTTCATTTCTCATGAACTTTTTGAGGCCCTTGGCAATCTGTGCTTTTTGTCACAATGACCAGGAGAGTCCCTGAGGGGTGACGGGCAGGAGCCGGACAGGGTAGCTCCTCCAGACGGGTGAGTTGCGCCCCAGGCAGGGCAGGGAGGGACGGCAGTCTTCACACTGCTCGGGACGGCCTGCAGCGAAAACTTGCCAGCTGTTATTTTTTGGAATTTTCCATGTAATATTTCCAGACTATAGTTGACTGCTGAAAACGGAAACTGTGGGAAGAGAAGCCGAGAACAAGGGGAAGAAGCCCCTCTGCCCTGCAGGCCCCGGGCCTCACCTGCCCGAGCCTCCCGCCCCAGCCCCGGCCACCCCACAGCCCTGCCTTTGCCCAGGCCGGCTTTTCTGCAGTGCCGTGTGGCTGGACGCAGACAGCCTGTCCCTTCTCTGACGGACTTCTTTCCCCTCGTTTAAAAGCAGAGGTAGTCATGGTTTTTGGTATAACGTAAATTTCTCAAAATTCTGTTCCTTTAAAAAAAAAACTATGTCTCACTGAGATTGGTTTGATTTACTGTTGTATTTGTAAATAAATTCAAGACAGTGCTTGTCAATGAAAAAAAAAAGCTCAGAATTTATCTGAGGAAATCCGGCTCGCAGTGGGTCAGTGTGCTGTGTCCGGAGTGTGACGAGTGTGTCACCCAGATGTGATGGGCCAGCTGAGGGTCGGGGGCAGGGTAGACACCGCCAGGACACACCCCGAGTTACAATGCATGATCTGAAACTCTGCGACATGTGGATGGCGTGCAGCCGAGAGGACGCCTGTGGCCCGCCCTGTCCCTGCTGCGCTCTGTGGCCGCCGTGCGGTGGGGGACGGAGTAGGCGTCGGCGGCCAGGCTGTGATTACACCCCGAGGAGGAAGAAGCCACCCCAGCAAGGCTGGTCTCCGCCGGAGGATGGTCCAAGGCGCTCTGGAACGTTTCTCCTGTAAACCGCCAGGGGGTGTGTGCACTCCCCAGAGAGAGAGACAGGGAGAGGGAGAGAAGGCACCTGGCACCGGGGTGCAGCCACACTGCAGTCCCCTCGCCTCCCTGTGTCCCATCCGTCAGGCCGGGGTGGCGTGCACATCCCGGGGCTGGGAGTCAGACCGCGGCCTGCCCTGCAGGACCCGGCTCACCACGCACAGTGTCACCATAGCGCGGCGGCTGGCACGGCTCAGCCGGTCCTCACGGTGTCACCTCCGAGGGCTCCGTCTGGTGCGCCTTTCCTTAAACACGTTCATCGTCCCGTCCACAGCAGGGCACCGCGGCGTGGGGCCGACTCTGTCCTCCGCCTCGTCTGCCTGTTGCTGCTCTCCGTTCCCCGGCCAGGCGGTTGTGGGGTCTGAGTCTGTGCAGGCGTCAGGGCGGCTGAGCTGGTCGGCGGCCTTGCTGGCGCTCAGCAGGGTGGACACCCCGGCTTTAGGTGTGCCCCCTGGGTCCCAGCTGAGGGCCCCGCACCGCGGCTGAGAGTCTGCCTCTCCTTTGGTTGTGTGTTTGTTGTTATTTTTAGATTTTTCATTCTTTGTTTGTTTAAACATTTGGTCGCTATACATCGTCTGGCTTGTAGAGAGAAGTCGCCCACCAGGAAACAGCTCAGGTGGCCCCTACCCGGACGCGCGGACTTGTCCCCAGGTGTGTGGAGAGGGAAGCGGGCACCGTGCGGCTGCGTCACTGTCACCGTGCTCTGCGACGTCGCGGCCCCTGCTGCTGGGCTCCTGACCTGCCCGGCATCAGGGCTGCCTGGCGCTCTGCTGCTCCTGCGTCCCAGCAGCCGCCTCCGCCTGCTTCTCCACGGCAGGACCTTGGTAGCAGCGGCCGGCTCTGGGGGAGCCGCAGTAGGGAGGGCGACTGGGGGAGCCCGCCTCTCGGCTTCTCGCTCCTCCAAATGCAGTTTCTAAATCGGTATTTTCCCCAGCTCTTCCTCTCGCTCGCCCTGGGGTGTTGGTTACGCAGTCAGCCCCGCCGCAGCCTGGCACCTTCTGTTGGAGAATTTAAATTTAGATGGGCTACCGTTCGATCCGGATAGCACACAGAGGAGGCTGGAGCAGAGAAGCAGCCTGGCAGAGCCTTACCGGAGACTCCTTGCTTTGGGAGCCTCCATGACTACCTTTGCGTCGGTGGGGGCGCCTTCCAGGGCCGTCTCCACAACGGGGAGGTGTCGAAGGAAACCGGAGGAGCCTATTCTGTATTTCTTCTAGCAGGGATCGTGTTAGAGCAACAAAGCACATGGCCGTTACCGGCTCTCTGTGAGGACACTCTTCCAGGAAGTTTAAATGTTATTATTGTTAATTTTGCCAGAGACCTTGTGCGCTCACCAGAGAGAGACAGAGAGAGAGGAACGTGAGAAGGTCTCCTCCGTGGGGCACGGTGACACCACAGCGCCTCCTCCTCCATCTCTCCTTCCTGTCAGTATTTTGGGCACACACGCACACCCGCCCGGCATATATTTTAAATCGCCAATCTAGGATTCAGACAACATGGCTGGCCACGTAGGATCCAGCCACCTTAACCACCACATGAGAGGCCGACCCATTAAAGTGTTATTACGAAATATGAGAACATAGCACTTTTACACAATAAGCTGGCGTGTTTGAGACTTGGCTCATCGCTAGGAGGAAAGTCTTTTCTAGGCCAGTAACAGTAGAGATAACAGTATTTAAGATTTATCTACCTACTCTCCTACCTACCTATAAGCAAATCAACACAATAAGAGTAGTGGGAATGATCTCTAGAACTTAAAAGTTATCAGGTCCAGCAGATAGCATAATGGCTACATCGTTGGACTCCAAAATAATTGACCATAGTTCGAGTCCCAGACCCAGCAGCTTAAAGCTCATGCCAGGTGCTTGTGCATGCATGATCAAAATTCCAAGAGGAGAGTGGAGGAGAAGGGATTACAGTGTGTGGTTTCTCACTTTCTGTTTCTCCATCTCACCGGTGAGTGCATGAACCCAATAGCAAAACAAAACAAAACAAAACATAAAGCAAGGTCTCTCTTAAGGAGGAAGAAAGTCACCTTCCAGGACAAGGAGGAGCTGGTATTTAGCGTCTGAGGCCCCGCAGAGTTCAGGCTGGCAGGCGCTCATTCGACCACAGCTTGGACCCGAGACCTGCCTCTGATGTCTACCCCAGGGGCTCGTCTGGAAGCCCCTTACATACTTGTCGCATGAATGGGTGACCTCAGTCGCCTTCCCCGCCCGCCTGGCCACAGAGACAGCCATGAGCATGCCTGTGTGTGAGCCTGTGCGTGCTCTGCACGCCAGCACCCTTCAGGTCCTTAGGTCCGAGCTGCAGCGGCTGATCAGTAGACGTTTCTTGCTCTAACAGGGTTAGCTGGTACTCTGACCTGCACCGTTTCAAGAATTCCGTCCTCATGACAGCTATGAGGCCACTACTGTTGTCGCCGAGCTCTGGGTAAGGGAGCAGAGGCTTAGGACGCAGACGTCTTAGTCCAGACTGTCTATGCACGGTGACAGGACTGCCACCCACCCTTCCTGGGACAAGGCAGGGTGGGCTGTGATAGGGTGTGTAGTGCTGTAAAGCCGACAGCTTTTAAACTCACAGTGAGTCGGCGTCTTTGCCCTCCCGGTGCCTTTCAGTGCCATTTTATCCAGAATTCCAGTACAGAGGGCACTGAAGGAGGGTCAGTCACACCCATCCTGTGCGACTGTGACCTTGTCAGTGGCTCATGGGCACAGGCACCTGTGCTGGGATACGCAGCCCGACGTGCGCTCGCCGTGGCCGCGTCCGCTGACTGTCGGCACGAGCAGCTCCTGGTCCCTTTTCATCCTGAGCGTCTCTGCTGTCGGCGATGTCACAGTTGCTGTGCCCCATTCTTCATGAGGGGCTGCGTATGGACCTCAGAGAGGGGTCTTTGTGCCCATGAAAGATCCCTTTTCTGGAAGGGAGGCAGGAGGGTTGGGACCCCGGTGGAAGCATCTGAAACACTCTCCCATCCGCCCCGACAAGGTCCCCAAGTGCCCACGCAGGCCTGGCCTGCCCAGTGGTGGGGGGCACATGTGGTCCGCCAGGGTGCTCAGGGCACAGGGAAGGTCTGCATTGTCGCTCGCCCCAGCAGTAGAGCAGCCGGCTGTCTGCACGGCTGCTCCTCTGTGCCACAGAGCTGCGCCGGCCTCGGAGGCGGGTGTTCACTCCCACCGTTGCTCCTGCGGGGCGATAGGCATGTCCTTCACTGTAGGACTAACCCGTTCGTGAGGCCATACCACGTCTTTCTGTATTAGGGGTATTAGGTCGAACCCATGGATTTGGGGACCCCGTGTTCAGACCACAGCAAGCTCTGTGATTGGGGTTACTGCTCAGTGCGTGATGGAGAACGTGAGACCCACTCCCAGAGAGTACGTGGAGGCAGGGTTGGAGTCCAGGGCCTGCCTTCACCACTAGCTGGTCCCAACGTGTGAGCGGAGACCTGCGGAATTCCAGTTCTGAGAAGCAAAGGTGTGGTGGCCAGGGACGTCAGGGTGGAACCAAGACACAACCGGAGGCCGAGAGGACTTACGGGGAAGGGAGACCTCTGCTGCTGTCACCTCTGCCGATGCTGCGCCCCACGTCATCCTTGGAGGGTGATCTTCAGGGGTCATGAGTCCCCATAGCATGGTGCTGGGGCCAGGACACCCACATGGCTGGTCGCCACACGTCTTCAGCTCTGTGTCTCCCACGAGAACCAGAGTTGCTCTGGGTAGGACTCGTTTCTCTCTCCGTCCCTGACCCGACCCCCATGAGTGTGGACAACGGCACGAAGCAGTGAGGCATCGGTGGACAGAAGCACCTGACGGCATTGAGGGGTGTGGCATTTCGGTGGATGTGCTGGAGAGTAACACTGTCACCGTCGTGGTCACTAGCGCACCCCAGCACCCATGCGGTGCCAGGCACAGAGCACAGCGTGAGCACCGACCCTGACGCTGAGTTCAGGTGCAGTGGCCGGGGTCATGGCTGCTTGTCCTCGTCTCACGGCACCTGCCACCTATACCCGTGGGCGTAGGCCACGTGGTATTTGTCCAGACCGGCGTGTGCGTGCCTGCTGAGCCGCACTTGTTAGAGTGGGAGTGCCAACGGCAGGTCATACGAGGGGACTTCAGAGGGTATGTGGGAACCAGAACTAAGGTGTGTATTTATTTTTTCTTTTTCTTTTTTAACTTATTTACATTTAATCACGAGTTTTTACAGTGTACGGCATTACTTTTTCCAGCACAAACACCACGCATGGCAGTCAAGACAAAAATATCACTCTGAACCTTATCCTCAGCAAATAGCTTCTCATTTTTTTTTGGTCAGTTAAGCATACTTTTACTTGTTTTTTTCCTTCCCCTTTCCCCTCCCTCCCTTCCATACTAAACTTTTTTTCCCACATTTTATTGATGCACAAAGTATCTTAAACTAAAAATATGGACAAAGTTAGTGATAAGTGCACTGTAATTTTCTTCTAAAACATTCTTTTTCTCTCTCTATTTCCCCTTTTACTAAAGAGAGATATAAGCTAACTTATTTGCAAAAAAAATTAGGTTAATCTCAATTTGGTCTGTTATTTGCACAAAGCCCCATAAGAATTGAATTTCTGAAGCAAAGCAACAGATACTATTGTGTTATTGAATTTATGCAAATAACAAGTCTGTCACAAAATAAGAATGCTCACAAATATTTTCCAATTGCAAAGGGGTCAGGAAGGGAGAAAAGTTTATGTTTCAATTTTTAAAAATTGACAAATTGCTATTAACTCACAAGAGAACAAAAATCCTTAAGTCCGGAAGACAAAGCATAGAAGAAAATCAGTAATGTTTTATACAAAACTCATAAAAATCTATTTGACCAGTTGAGTCTCACGTCGTCTCTTGTTGAATGTGCAGTGTCACTGTGGTGTGATCTTTCCGTTGAAATCATGGAAGTTAACATTTAGCGTTATCACTGATATTTCCAAACTTGTCCCTACCATTAAGTTGGCCTTTTTCGTGGTCAGTTTTGCTCTCTTATTTCTGTCTGACTTCAGTTTTCCTGGTATAGCTCTCCCTTCAGAACTTCTCGAAGAGCTGGTCTGGTGTTGGTAAATTCTTTCAGGTTTTATTTATCTGAGAATGTTTCAGGCTTTTCTTCCCGTATGAAGGATAATCTTGCCAGATATAGTGTTCTTGGTTGAAATTGTTTTTCACTTAACACTTTGAATATATCTTCCCATTCTTTCCTTGCATAGTTTCTGTCAAGAGGTCCAATGATAGCCCGATGGGAAATCCTTTGAAAGTCACTTGACGTTTCTCTCTTGTCAATTTAGTACCTTGTCTCTGTCTGTGGTTTTGGTCAATCTGGCTATGAGGTGCCTCGGGGAAGATCTTGGGTTGATTCTATGTGGAGTCCTTTGTATTTCTTGGGTCTGGATCTTTGAATGCCTCTCTAGGTTTGGAAAGTTTTCTTCTAGGATTTCATGGAACAGATTGTCAATGCCCTTGTTAGTTTCTTCACCTTCTGGAATATCAATTATCCAGATATTTGGGCATCTAATGGTGTCTAGTATTAGTAGTATATTATTCTGATTTGGGGGGGCTATTTTCTCAGTCTTTCTGGTAAATTTTTGTAGATCAGAGGTTCTGTCTTCTATATCTGAGATTTGATCTTCTGCATGATTTAATGTGCTTTTAATACTTTCAAGGGAAGTTCTGATTTCCTGTATTACAACTTTCATCTCTAACAGTTTCCTTTGATTCTTTTTCATAGTGTGTATTTCCTCTTTCAGATCATGCAAGAACTTTCTCACCTCCTGAAGTTCATTGTCTCTTTTCTCTTGCATCTTCTGGAGTTTGTTGTTGCTCTTCTCTTGCATCTCTGTTAGCTTAGTTACTATGAATACTCTAAATTCTTTATCTGACATGTCTGTGAGTTCCATTTTATTCTCTTTGGAGGGTAAAGGACTGTCCTTTCTCCTTGGGGGAGGTATTTTCTTGGCTTCCCATATTTCTTGTGCCTCTGCAGTGATTTCGGGTCATCTGATGGATTTTACGTTACTCCCTACTTTCTTGGAGTTAACTTTGAGTGTTAGAGGTGTGCAGGAGGAGACAGCCTGCAATACTTCTGCTGTTCCGTTTCCCTGATCCTCACCAAGCAACCTGCACTTTCGTTGATGGAACTGGATGTTAAAAAGGCCTCACAGTTTCTAGGGAATAGGTGCACCAGGGCTGAGCTGTGGGGTTTCAACAAAGAATTGAGAGGTCTGTGGGGGGCATGGCTGTGCTCTCTGCAGCTCTGTGTTTCTCCCTGCTGCTCACTTTGCAGGCTCTCTTCTCTGACTTTTAGTCATTTGCTGGTCTATTCATGTCTGGCTAATTTGTTGGAGAGTTCTGCTGCTGTAAGCTCATATGCTTCACTTAACTGTGAGGTACTTCTATGCCAATTTTGCTTCTACTACTGTGTTTAGCACTGTGGCATCCACAGAAAGAAATTTGAATCCAGATTTAAGAGGATGAGTCTCTCCCTTTCTGTAGCAGTTCAGTACGGTTGAGGTTTTTTATGACCCTAAAAGTATTCAGATGTTTTGCTACCATGCACCTACACCTGACTAGATGCTCAAAGTGTGGAAGCTAAGAAGCAAAGGAAAAAGACCAAAAATAAATAAATAAATAAAAACAAAAACAAAACACATACACACACACGCACACACAAAAGGGAAAACATTTTTTTTTCTTAAGAAAAGGCAAAAATAAAGAAAACTGCACGGCGCTCTGCACCGTGTTAGCAGGACAGAGCCCGGCCTATGTCAGATGCCCATGGATTCTGAAATTAGCAAGAGAAAGGAGAGGACAGAGACAAGAGACAGTAGTTACAGACTTTTAAAGGAAAAAAAAAAACCTTTATTTAAATAAAAGAAAAATTCTGAGAGAACGGGAGAGGGACAGAGAAACAGAGACAGAGAGAAGCAGAGACCAGTGTACTTGCTTTACAAGGAGTGAGGCCAGAAGGAGAGCTTTGGGGCAGAGGCTTAGGCTTTCTGGTTAACGGGGTGGAGCTGGGCCCACTTAGATGCACATGGATTCTCACTTCACTAGGAGTGGGGCCAGTATGAATTTGTTTTGCTGCAATTTTTTTTTAATCCATGCATAGTTTTTTTTTTTCATAAGATGCACTTTCTACGAACATTTCCAGCCCCCAGTGGTGCTCAGGCCCCTCGGGCTACAAGTTGGCTCTCCTCTGTACAGGGCAGCAGGCATCCCCACCCCATCGCCCACTTCAGTGGCCCGTGCTCGGTCACTGTGACAATGGCAAATGGAAAGTCTGGAAACAAGCAATCCGCAAGTTTTAAATGGCACGCATTCTGAGTGGCAGAACGAATCTCACTGTCGCTGTCCAGCGATGCGCCACAGTAGGTCTGATAACCGAGCTGGCTGCCACGTGAGGACGACGGGCAGTGGGCGCAGCCCAGGGTTTACTGGACAGGGGTGACTCAGAAAGGAGGAGAGGTCAGTTTGGTGACTCCTGATGTTTGTCTTATACTCAGTAACTGTAAACCTGTGGTCTGCAGAAGCCAGTATGGTTTCTCTAATTCTGTTTTTAGAAGGAAAAGAAAAAACACTTGTCGAAGAAAACCAGTAACCGACAGCAGCTAAGGTGGTGAAGGCAGGTTTTGCTTAAGACTGTTAAGACAGAGAGACTCTATCCAGATGCAGCAGAGACTCTATCCAGATGATGTGTGGTCAAGGAGCGAGGGTGCAGTGGGGAACCCGGGCAGGTGTGCAGGCGCCCAGGACCAGGGAGGAGAGTGGGGAACCTGAACAAGTGTGCAGGCGCCCAGGACCAGCGCGGAGAGTGGGGAACCCGGGCAGGCGTGCAGGTGCCCAGGACCAGGGAGGAGAGTGGGGAACCCGGGCAGGCGTGCAGGTGCCCAGGATCAGGGAGGAGAGTGGAGAACCCGGGCAGGCGTGCAGGCGCCCGGGACCAGGGTGGAGAGTGGGGAACCCGGGCAGATGTGCAGGCACCCAGGATCAGGGTGGAGAGTGGGGAACCCGGGCAGGCGTGCAGGCGCCCAGGACCAGGGAGGAGAGTGGGGAACCCGGGCAGGCGTGCAGGTGCCCAGGACCAGGGAGGAGAGTGGGGAACCCGGGCAGGCGTGCAGGTGCCCAGGACCAGGGAGGAGAGTGGGGAACCCGGGCAGGCGTGCAGGTGCCCAGGACCAGCGCGGAGAGTGGGGAACCCGGGCAGGCATGCAGGTGCCCAGGACCAGGGAGGAGAGTGGGGAACCCGGGCAGGTGTGCAGGTGCCCAGGACCAGGGAGGAGAGTGGGGAACCCGGGCAGGTGTGCAGGCGCCCAGGACCAGCGCGGAGAGTGGGGAACCCGGGCAGGTGTGCAGGTGCCCAGGACCAGGGAGGAGAGTGGGGAACCTGGGCAGGTGTGCAGGTGCCCAGGATCAGGGAGGAGAGTGGGGAACCCGGGCAGGTGTGCAGGTGCCCAGGACCAGGGAGGAGAGTGGGGAACCCGGGCAGGTGTGCAGGTGCCCAGGACCCGGGAGGAGAGTGGGGAACCCGGGCAGGTGTGCAGGTGCCCAGGACCAGGGAGGAGAGTGGGGAACCCGGGCAGGTGTGCAGGTGCCCAGGACCAGGAAGGAGAGTGGGGAACCCGGGCAGGTGTGCAGGTGCCCAGGACCAGGATGGGGGCTCTTGCTAAAGTGACTGTGCAGGCTCTTTGCTATAACCAGCCCTTACAAGGAAGCTCCCATCACCGGAGGTGTCCTGGGGAACTGAGGTGCGATGGGGATTGGTGGGAAACGAAGCACACATGTGACGGCCACTGTGTCCTCAGCCAAGGCGAATGTCTGAGGACGCCGAGTTTATGAGGGGACTCGCAAAAGTTCACAGAGAAGAGTAGCTAAAGTATGAGTTTGGTGCAAAAAAGCATTGTTTTAAGTCTGCAAATCTTTTTCATAATATGCATTTTCTTGAACTTTCTGAAGACTTCTCCTATGACACAAAAAGAAAGTTAGATTTTATAATACGGAAGGAACTCTTTTAAAATTACCTACCAACAATTAGTTTTGGCAGTGAATTACAATCACTCACCTTTCATTTCTCGACTCCACTCGGTCCCAGCCTCTCTAAAGATAGGCTTGTCCTTGGGCCCAAGGACTCTGAGCTCTCAGAGAAAGTATTGCAAGTTTCCCTTTCTCCCCCGCCTGTGCAGTTACAAGTTAGAGACTTTGAGAAAGACATTTGAATGAGAAGGAGCTTAGTGACATGGAGGTGGCCCTGGGAGTCAGCTGGGGAGGAGCTTAGTGACATCGAGGTGGCCCTGGGAGTCAGCCGTCCCTTTCTTTTTCCTGACCGAAGACCAGCAAGGCCTCCTTTCTGGGAGGAGGGGCTGTCCATGTGGTGCCCTGGTGAGTGACGCCCCAGACCTGGAGAAAACCCTTCCAGTGTTTACTGGAAAATTCCCTCTCTCACTCTGTCTAGAAGTGTGGAATGAACTAAAGCCTTTGAAGTGAGGGGCCTCGTTCCCTGTGCGCTGTCTTGGGGAGCCCCGAGTCTACGAGGGCATGCCATCAAGGTTATGGTTCCAGAGAACTCTGCAACTGCCTGGGGGGACGACGTGCATCGTGACCCAGGACAGGGCACTCCACGGAGGCGGGGCAGGGAACGGCATAGCACGGGCTCAGGGTAGGCAGGGCCAGAGCACACAGACGCTGATAAAGACCCCTGCAGCTTCCCAGGTGTCAGGACAGGGGCCCAAGTTGTCCGAGCGTCATGTGAAGGGTGGAGTAACAGGTTGGCTATCTGCTAGCAGAGGGTATTTAGGGCTCAGTACGCCTAGTCTTGAGTCTAACAAGGGAGAGGCCCGCACGTCTGGAACGGCCATCACAGGGTGCCCTCCAGGCCCAGCCGGCAGTCGGGGACCGGGGGAGGGGGGGGTCTTGGCGTGTGGAGCCTGCCTGCCACCCTCCACAGTGCTTCCTATTTAAAAGAACAAACAAAGTTATAATTTGAGCATCTTCTGAGACTCTGTGTGTACTTTTTTTTAAAAAGATTTATTTATTTATTTAATTATATTTGTTGAGTCATTTATTTTAATTTGACCAGAAAGAGAGAGACAGAGAGAGGAGGCGAGAGAGCAAGCCACCAGGTCTCAGACTCAGGCTGTGGTCGGCCACGTGGGAGTGTCCAGTTCAGAACCACCACGCCACCTGCTGGCCGTGTGTGCCTATTCACCCAAGCCGCAGGTGTGGTTCTGCCTCCTTGAAGCTCCAGTACGTAGTCCTCTTAGTAAACTCCTTTTTAAGGTTTCTTTCTTTTTGGTTTTCTGCCCCCTCCTCCCTCCCTCTCATCCCTTCTTCCTTTCTCTCGAGAAAATGAGCTGAGGTCAGCCTGGGACGACCCGGCCTTCCACGGGGCTTCCCGCACTGCAGGGCTGTGAGCACCTGTCACGCAGCCAGCCGGCCACCCCCAGCACATTCACAGCCAAGCGTCCTGAGCCTCTCCTAAGTAAACGGGCCCTCCGTGGCTCCCACACTGTTCGCAGCGTGTCGGTGCCCCTGCCACCTTGCACGGTCTGCAGACTCCTGACCAACCCCGCAGCCCCGCTCCTCCACCTTGCTCAGCGTTGCTGACAAGCCAGCCCAGGAAGGGCGCAGTGAGCTGCCACCCTCTGCAGACACATTGCAGGAGGCCCTCGCCTCTCCCGTGAGGTCCTGCGGGTGCCCTGACTCGGTTTCCATGTGTAGCACCCAGGGCCCCGCTGTCCACTGAGTCCAGTGCTGCCTGGGCATGGCTGGTGTGCTGCAGCCGCCCGGCCCGGGCTCTGGCCTCTGCTCATGGCCGCTCATGGCCGCTGCCTGCTTCCTTTTCATCTTCCCACCCCTTCCAGCCTCGACCCCAGTCCTGCCATGGCTCCAGGCTCTCCAGACGCGCTGGGATCAGTGTCTCTCAGTGGCCACCACTCCGTCAGCAAGGTGCTGTCCTTTCTGCCTGGACGGCTCTCACCACCCAAGCCAAGAGGCAGATTTGTCACTGTTGGCTGGTCTGGGGCCACTCCCGGGGACCGTGAGGCCCTGTGCACGCAGGAGCCAGACTGCAGCAGGACGCAGCCTTCCCCGGCAGGCGGGCAGTGGTGCACAGTGGGAACAGCCTTTCTGTCAGGCTGTCCCCACGCGGAAGGACCTGGGATGAGACGCCTGAGCCACACGGCGGGGGCTCGCCCTGGGTCGGAGCTCCCCGAGGGCTCCTGGAGGACCCGAGCCCAGAAAGGTGAGCCGAGGCCAGGCAGCGGGCGGAGCTGGGCACCCCAGGGACTCAGAGCAGGTGGATCGGTGCTGCTCGGAGTGGGGCCCGATTCCGCAGCCAGTTCCTCCTGCTGCGACGTGCTGTTCGCGGACAGCCTGACAGCGCCTCCCTCCATTTCTCTTCCTGACGTGTGCCCGGCGTCTACGGCTAGATAAACCGTCGGGAGTGAGCGCAGTGATAGACGCTCGGGCAGCAATCAATCGCAGCAGCTCCCGGCCGCAGCATGGAAGCGTAGATCTGCCCACGGCCGGGCGCCGGGACGCAGCCCTGACACTGCGCTTAGGCAGAACAGACGCGCTTCCAGTGGACGAGGACGAGAAGAGCGCGGTCCCCGCGTCCCCCGCGTGGCCCCAGCAGCTCACGCGGAGTACCTCGCTCAGTCCTCACAGAGCTGATGCCAGTTTCTGGAGGCCGGGAGGCCAGCGCCCGGTGGTCCACACCCAGGCCAGGTCTCTGTGTCCGGGGCCATCTTGTCTCCACTGAATAAAACAGACCCCCCAGTGGGCCCCTTAGCCCTACGTGACAGGGACACTCTGGGCACCTCCAGACGCCCCGCAGCCGCACCTGACCTGGCTTGCTGACCTGTCGGGCTTGCCGTGCCCGGGAGTGCGGCCGCGTGGGCAGAGAGCGCCGTCAGTCTGAGTGCGGGGAGCGGGAAGGGGTGCCCGCGGGTCCTCTGGCGGGTCTTAGCTACCTCTCTGCTCGTTCCCGCATTCCCAGCCACGTGCAGACCGCCGGGCTCCCCTGGCTGCGGCACTGAGTCACCCCCACACCGAGTGGCTGCTCTCACATCTGTCCCTGGAGCCCCCACACCCCTTCCCTCTCGGCCTCGCAGCTGCTGGGCGCAGGGAGCTGAGCTTTTCTGAACGCTTGCCACGGTGTGTGTGCTCACCTTTCACCGCACTGGCTGCGAGGTGAGTTTGGGGGTCTGCCTGCCTTGGGGTGCGGGGGCACCCCCGTCCTGGCCGTGCTCCTTCCGGAGGCAGAACAGAACGGGCACACGGGCAGCTTTCAGTTAGAGGGGTCGCCGTGGGGCGGAGCGGTCCCAGGTGACGGTGTTGCCGTGCCGCCGTCCCTCTCGTGTCACCTACTTTGTTACTCATTTAGATCTTCCTTCAGAGCGGCTTGTCTTTAACCCTCCGAGGCGGTGAAGGACGGGGGATGACGTGGGTGGGACCATATGGCATGGCACCCTCAGCTGGCTGTGGGATGGCCCGTCACGCTCGCTTTCCTCCCAGAGGTCACCACACGTCCGTTTAAACCCAGCGTGCCGGTCCTTCAGGCCAGCGTGGCTGCGGGAGCGTGCGAGCCAGTGCCGGGCGAAGGCCCCGTCCGCCGTCGCTGCCTGAGGCCTTACGAGGAGCGGTGTCCAGGCGCGCCCGCCGCCGGGTGTGGGTGCTCTTCGCCCTCGCAGGCTCGCGGGTGTCTGCAGAAGCTGCGAAGAGAACCCCCAGCTCCGTATGCCGGCCCTCCCTGGCACCGGCTTCCACTTGATTGAAAAGATGCAGTGTTCGCGGCCTGGCTTCGCAGGAGCCCTGAGCCCGTGTCATAATTGAGCCTAAGGATCAGGCGTGTGTGCGATTCTGGGGTCACTGTCGCACGTCAGGAACTTGAGCTAAAGGACAGGGCGGTTCCCCCCACCTCGGCGTTCCGCTTATGGAGCGAGGGAGAGGGGGTTAGCGATTCCTGAGACCGGTCTGTCAGGGCACGTGTTTATATTTTTCACATTTATTTTTGGAAGGGTGTTTAATTAAACAGTCCATGCGTAGCCCCTGGGGGTCACAGTGAAGCTCTGATTTAAGACGGAAGCTGAAAACCACCTCTTCACTGTCAGGCCAGTCGCTTTCACTGGCCCGGGAGGCATGGCGAGAATCTATTCCCGGGCTGAAGCTGGAGGCACGGATACCTCAGTCTGGCACGGCCTTTAACTGTGTGCTTTATCTCTATTTGGATCCATTAGGTGTTAATTGGAGGTCATTTTGCTAAATGTTTTGAACCCAGATAAGAATTTGATTTGTGCAATAACTAAGTTAGAGAAAACGAGACGCTCGGGTAAGCAGCGGTCCGAGCAAACACATCAGGAATAGTGCTGTGTCTCATCGCTGAGGGAGGGGTGAGGTGACGCCGGGGGAGGGCACAGAGGTGGCCGCGTGCTGCCCCGGTCTGGGAGGAGGTGAGACAAGGGCCCGCAGGGAAGGGTGGCTGCATTCTGCCCTGTGTCCGTACTCTGGCGAGCACTCCCCACTTGGGAGCCCCCTCAGCGTCTGTGCCCTGCGTCCTGCTTGTCACACCGTTATGGACGGGCCGGCTGAGGTCAGTGAGATGACGCAGCAGGTACCACAGCGCCCTGACACAGGTAAAGTGTGAGACCAGCCAGTGGCGTTGTAATTAGGGAAGCTGAATCCCATGTGGCTGATGGCGTGGTTCGAGTCCCTGACCCTGCAACTTGAAAAACACACTGCGCATGTGTGCATGCATGCCCATAGTCCTGGGAGGAGAATGGAAAAGGGACTGTGGTATGACTGTGCCCGTGGGGGCTGATTTCTCCCCCCCACTCTCTCTCCAGCAAGTGCTTACACCCTTTAACAAAATTAAAATAAGATGTTTTTAAAGAAAAGATCTGTAAAGTGGATTCCTCTCCCCCCTTCCGAGATGGGCCTTCCCAGGAACAGGGAGGACAGAGTGTCTGGTAGAGAAGGCCGACATCTGGTCGGCACGTCCAGTCCCAACCCCGTGTGCGTGCAGTTCCGGGCAAAGCTCGGCTCCCGACTGGCACGGGCTCACGTCCACTGTCCCTGGATGACACAGAGTCAGCTTGGGGACAAACGCAGCCCCCACCCCCACTCCCTGGGTGACAGTGCGTTTGTGCTTGGCTCTTTCCTTCGACCCTGCCTTCGTTCAGACCCCTTGAGTCACGCTCCTCGGGGCGAGGGGCCACCCGCTCACCCTCCATGGCACAGGGAGCTGCTCAGGGTCTCCTGCAGTTGCCGGCCCCTCCTGCACACACACCGCGCCAGCTCCTCAGAGGGACACGTCTGTCCACCTTCCTGCTCCTGAGGGCAGAACAGCATCTTAGGTGCCTCTTGGGAGGATCTGTGGGTTTCGTTAACATAAAGCCATCACTGGGCAAGGACAGCAAGAGTCGACTGATCACCGAGTCATACAGGCGCGGCGGAGATAACACGCTAACTCAGACGTCCTGGACTGGGCTGCTTTTACACTCAGGAGCTGTTTTCCAGTGGGTGACAAGCCACTATTTCTATAAGGGTTTCGATTTTTTTAAAGTTTATATCTTTCCATGTGCAAGAGAGGGAAAGAGATGCAGAGACAGCACCCAGCAGGGTCCTGATGGCCCTGCCAGCCCAGCCAGCCCTGCCCAGGGTGGGTGAGCATTCCCTCCCCCAGCTCTGCGCGTGGACTTGGGACCTTCCCGGGTGGGTCCACCCCGCAGAGCGCCCTTTCCCGCTCAGCCCGTCTGGCCCTGGGTTTGCTACTGCATGAGTTCTGGCACATCATAAACTAATAATTCGAGAGGGACTCACTCGGGGACACAGCCCCACCAGGAGGGCCGCACGTTAGGTGCCACATCCATTGCCAACGTCTGAGCCCCACTGGTCACTCGCAGCGTGGCGCTCGGGGGTCTCGGCTCTCCAGCTGTTCATCTGGTGTTTTGTGCTCCCAGGAGCACACTGAGACGTGTCCACCATGTTTGGGGAGAGGGAACTTAGTCATTGTCAAATTCTGTCCCAGCCGTGCAGTAGCTCCTGAGCACACATGCCTGGCGAACCCGAAGCGCACACAGGTGCATTGAGGCAAGAGGATGTAGCCCACGACCTCCCCTGCACCCCGTGGCCTCACATCCCACAGCTGAAAACCTCGGACTCGTGGCAGGCTGCAGGGTGACTGTCCCTACCTCCGTCAATTCAGGTCTGAGCAGACCAGCAGTCTCCAGCCCTAGATTTACTGGGGCCTGCGGTGTGGTCAAAGAATTCCAGAGAGCGTCGTGGAGCCCGGGTGCTGTTCCCTGCACTTCCACGTTGCAGGCTGCACACCTGAAACGTGTCCGTGCACGGAAACGGAGCTGTGTCCAGGCGGCCTGCGGGCCAGGGGGACGCTGGTACTGCAGAGGGCATGTCCTGATCTCAGCACACCCAGGACCCCACACTGCCTGCCCCTCGTGCTGCCCGGAAGGGCCCCGACTTTGTGGTTTCCCTTTGGCGATCTTTCTTGCAGTGGTTGTGGACAGCACGGTCCAGGACACTTGCTGCGTAACTTAAGCACAGAAGAGCCAAGTGTATTTGCCTCAGAGAGTTCCCCGTGCGTCCAGAGGAAAAGCCACTGTACGCTTGCACTGGGGAGGACTTCTGCTGTGCCCCGTGAAGCGGCTTGTCCCGAGTGTGAGAGCCCGAGGCCCGCTGGGAGGGCAGTTTTCTCGTGCCGTCGGGGACTCTGCAGGACAGCACCCACAGCTGGAGACGCACGCGGAACTCCGCCAGCGCAGAAGGCAGGGTCCGGACTCGTGGCAGGCTGCTCCTGCATGTTCATCTCATGCTAACCTGCCCACCTGCAATGCGGCCTTAGCGTCCAAGCCTGCCTTCCTGGTCTCCCGACTCACCCTGACGTCAAGCCACACGGCTCTTCAATATGCAGGACCGACACAGGAGACAAGCCGCCCCGCCAGGGAGTCGCGTTCCCGTGTAGCCTGTGTGTGAGCACAGGCCGATGGTGACAGGAGTGTCCAGAGTGCACAGTGGGGCTCCAGACGGCACGGCCCCTCTGAGCAGGGTGCACGAGGAGCGAGATGTTTGAGGTGCTTGTCATCGTAAGTTCTGGAGGCTCCATTAGCGCGAACAACTCGGCAGACGTCTGAGTCACCTGCTTCCCGTCTGACTCCGTGTCGAGAAGCCTCTGAGCAGGAAGTGAACCGTGTCATGCTCCACCACAAGGCACTGGCTCTCTGCAGCCTGGGAAATGGACTCATCCTCCCCCAGCTTTCTGGGCACACGCCTCCTGTCTGGTCATGGTTTTGGTATGTGGCAGCCCATGAAGGCACTTGAAAAACAGACTGGAAAGTGACCCTCCCGTTAACACTCAGAGTTGGAGGCTGCCGAAGGTACCGTCGGGGCCCACAGTGGGTCGCCTCGGCTAGAACCCAGCCTGTTCGTTTGCCTTGATAAGTGGTCAGGCTGAGCCTCTAACTGTGCGACGTGGTGTGAAGTAAGATTGCCTTCGACCTGCTTTTGTATCACCACGGTATGAATTTCTGAAGCGCCCTCTGACCGACTGCAGTCGTGGTCACCATGAAAGCATCCGTGAAGCTGCCTGCGATGAGCTTGGCTGCCGTGGCCACGATTAAAATGACTTTAGACCTTGCCTTGCCGTGTAGGGAGCACCAAGCACCTGTAACTGGAGGCTCCGTGGGGCCCAGGGGTTCGGAGAATGCAGAAATGCCTCCACGAAGCAGTCCCGGCTGGGCACTTCGGGCTGGCAGCTGGTCTCCGTGCACTCGGGGAGGCGGGCTGGCGTGCAGGCTGCCCTGCCACGGCCTGTGGGCACAGCTAGCTGGGCCTGCCTGGAGGGCACTCCCGACACCTCTCCACCTCCCCTTGGGGAGGACCATGTCCCAAGGCCATCACCGGCTGCAGGTGGGGCTCAGATGCTGCGTTCCCATCTGAGACCGACTCCTCCACCTGTGGCCCTGCGAGCACAGAACACGGGGAGAGCGGGTGCAGGTGGGCGGACAGCATTCCCCACCGCTGCGAGGGCGTTCGAGGCTGGACCCGAGTACCAACCCTGGACGTCAGCCATGCTGTCAGTCACAAGGAGAGTGCCGGTCTTTATCCCAGTTCAAAACCAGGGTTTGTAACTGTGGAGATGAAGACATAGTTTAGTAAAATGACACCATCTTGGGGACCGTTTCTAAACCCAGAACAGGAACTGGTTCTTCATTTTATGAGAGAGACAGAGTAGGAGTGAGAGAGCGAGAGAGAGAGAGACAGGTGGAGCGCGAGTGTTTTTTTTCTTTTTTACTTTTTTTTTCAGGTTTATTTCAGAGACAGGGAAGGAGAGAGAGACTTCTGGCAGGGCTCTCACCCCGTGTCCGCCCCCAGTCTTGGCCTGCCTGGACCACAGACATGTCATGCTCACACCCAGTGTACTAGGGGGTCCTAGGATTCGAACTCAGGGCCTTCCCAGTGCAAGTCCAGGTGCATCACTGCCATGCCACCGCCTGGCCCCAAGAAGGTGTTTTTTGGTCCCTGTCGTGCTCCTTCCTGCCCTGCCTCCTGTTTGCTAGGCTCCCAGCCCGCCCACTGCCCCCGGCCTGTCTAGGAGGGCCTGGGAGCCGAACCCGGCCCTCCATGGGGCCCCGCCTCGCAGCACGCCCATCTGCTGGTGCACCACGGCTGGACCAGGAATGCAGCCTGGCTGTCTCCGCCCTGAATTTAGTACTTCTTCCCCAACAAAAGTGCATCTGGGACAGGCGTGTTGGTGCCGGCAAGGAGGGCAGGCCTCTGTGTGGACACGCCATCCTGGGCTCAGGGACAGTGGCTTTCCCCAGACGCATGCGCGTCACTCCCCAGACGTCCAGGCGCGGAGTTTCCCAGACCCGGACCGGGCTGTGTGGAAGAAGCCCGCAGTGGCTGACGGCGCTCACTTGGTGCCCCCGTCCTCCTCGGTTAGAAGTTCGGGTCAGGTTCTACCCCGGAGCGGGAGCACAGGCTTCGGCCACAGAGGGCTCGGGATGGGGGCACAGCTGCTCAGGTGCGACGGTGCCTGTGAGCAGTGTCCTCACGCCGGCCAGCAGCAAGGGAGTGCCATCACAGCCGGGTTCTAGGGGCACGGCAGATTGATTTATGGGCCGTCTCCTGACCTCCTCTCTCTCCTCCTCCCCCACCTATCTCCACCCAAACAAGAGGGAAAAAAGTGTTTTTTCTACCAACTGGAGGGCCAGCTCTGGCCCGGGGTAAGCTGATAACCCTGAATAAATTGCATTCCAGCTGCCAGCTAGGTTTTTTTTTTTTTTTTTTTTTTTTTTTTTTTGAAGACCTATTTTTGCTGTAGGTGTGTGTGCTCACTGGAAAAACACAGAAAGACAGAGACAGAAAGTGAGAACTCACCCCCAGGGGCATGGCCATGTCACCGTGCCTTCTCTCCCCAGTCTCCTCTCAGGATTTTGGGCACACACGCTCTTGCACTGGGCATGAAGTTTCATGTCTCTGGGTCCAGGACTCGAACCACTGTCAACTATGTGGAAGTCCAGTGACGTAACCATTACGCCATCTGCTGGTCCCTGCCAATCTTTTTTTTTTTAACAATTATTTTATTGAACTTTATTTTATTTATTTATTTATTTTAATTTGACCAGAGAGGGACAGAGTGAGAGAAAGAGAGAAAGCAAGCCACCAGGCCCAGGTCCAGGACTCAAACCATGGTCGGCCCTGTGGGAGTCCAGCACCCTTAACCACCACAGCACCTGCCAGCCCTGCCAGTCAGTTTTGAAGCCGTCTCGGCCCCGGTGGAAGCTCCCGGTGGACCATCCTCCCCAAGTCCTCACCGCTGCCTGCCCGGGAGCCAGCCTGCCCTGGGCTGTGGCGTTGGCAGGAGGCACTCGGGTTGTGCGTCTGCCTTCTCGTGAGGCCGATGGGCCTCCTCCCTCCTGCCTGCTGGCCCTGTGTTTCGCCTCCTGGATCTTACAGAATAAAGGAATCCTTCACCCCCAAGCTCTGTTTAGCTGGAGTCTTTCAGGAGAGAGAGGGAGAGAAAGTCACCGTCACCAGGGCCCCGGGCCACACGCCCCAGCCTTCCCAGCCAGCCAGGCCCATGGGCGTGTGTGCACAGGCCAGGCGTAGGCAAGTCCACCTGGGTTCGAGCCCTGGCCTCCCGTGTGGCCCCCAGAATGCTCAGCGCTGCGTCCTGGCTGTATCAGAGCAGCTGGGCACCAGCCAGGCTCCCCTGGCCACTTTGCAAAGACTCTCTTTCAGTCTTTAACTTGAGATTGGGAGTGGATATTATTTCCTATTTTAATAAATACTAAAATTGGAGTTTTAAAATCTTATCCGTGGGTGCCGTGAGGGCCACAGTTACAGTCATGCTCAGTTGGTATTTATTGAACTAAAAAGAATTTTTTAAATGATAAACCATCCAAGAGAAATTTCATCAGTTAATTTCTTTGAGGATTCTGATTGTATTTGTCAACTAAGTGGACGTGGCTGAAATATATCCGAGACTCTTTTAGCTCCTCTTCTTATATTTATATTGTTTATTATTATTCATACATTAAATCGCTATACACCGTTTGGATTGTGAAGAGACTTCACCCGGCGTGATGTACACCCCAGTCCAGCCCAGCTGAGACCTCTAGTTCTGACGCTTGCTCCTGGTTTAAATAGAAGAGAAATGAGAACAGCAGGTGGCGCACTCCCCCCCCCACCGCGAGGGACGAGCTGCAGGGATAAAATAACATGCTCTTAATTACCCGCTGCAGTGGAGGCGGGGAAGTGGAAACCAGCGAGGGAGCTCCTTGCGTAGGCCTTACCCTTGGTGCTGGGTCTGAGACACACTCCTCCCGTGGACAGTCCAGCCTTTGGGAGGCCAGGCACCACTCGGGACGGGCTCCTCACAGCTCAGCACCCCCACGTCCCTGTCACGGTACCCGAGGCAACACCATGGGGAGCCTGTGCGGGCCGAGAGGTCCAGGCTTCTCCGGAAGGTGGAGGTGAGGCTGGGGCGGACACGGAGTGGCCGTGGGGCGTGGAGTGGCCATGCGCCATGGAGTAGCCGTGCGGTGTGGACTGGCCATGGGGCGTGGAATGGCCGCGCAGCGTGGGGTGGTCGCGCGGCGTGGGGTGACCGTGCGGCGTGGGGTGGCCTCGTGGCCTGCCTGCTGCTCCCTGCCAGCTTTGTCCTCTGCCTCCTTGCTGCCGCCGTGAGCCGTGACGTCAGGGCTGGCGTGAAGCCCACCCTGGGCACCGCCGGCCGCTCTCGAGGGACCAGGGCCATTCTCACTGACCCTGAGCGGGGGCCCAACCAAGCCGCTGTCTCTGGAGAAGCAGCGACTCCATCTACGGTCTATCCGGAGACGCCGATGACGCCTTGGGTTTGGCAGAGACGCGTGGAGGGGTCAGACGCGGCAGGGCAGCTGCTGGGCCAGGCGGGGGCATGGTGGTGGCAGAGGGTCCTCAGGACGGTGGGTGAAAACCAGTTTTTGCTCAGTTTTGATTGATTTGTTTGTTTATTGATTTATAGTTACTTCATTTGTTTCCTCCATGAGAGAGAAAAGAAACAACAAAACAAAACAAAAACCTAAGACCAGAATGGCAGGGGGGCCCGAGCAAGGGAGACCCGTGCGGCCCTGCTCGCGGCGGCCGTGTCCAGAGCGCGGTGACCAGCAGCTCTGCGCCACCTCGGGTCAGCGTCTCACGGGCTCCTCTGTCCCCGAGCGCCTTCACTGCGGGCCACTAACAGCCACCGCCAATCCTCAGCTCTGTGTCCACCTGAAAGTCTCAAAACCCCAGAAGTCCTGCTCCTCCTTTTCCCTTCAGTGATGACAGAGCACGTGCGTGTGCGTGACACACGGGGACAGAGGGAAGAGCCGCCACAGTGCCCTTCCTCCCGTCCTCCGGCTCGGGGCCTCCTCATTCGCACACGAGCCCAGAGCGTTTCGGCCAGCTCACCTGGATTGGAGTCGTGGTCGCCAAGTGGCTCCCTGCGCTGTAGCTGGGCTCACTGCCAGCCGTGCCCCACGGTGGCCTCCCATTCCGAGTCCGTGTAAAACTGAGACACTGATTTTTAACCAGTAAACTTGACTCCTCCAAGAGCCACTGATGAAAGCGGCTTCAGTTGTCGTCCCTCCCAGGAAGGCCCACGTGCCGACATGGCGAAGGTCAGAGGTCCCCACGCGGTCTCTGAGGCTCCCTGTCGCGTCCCACGTGCTGACAGTGCTGGGAGCTACTCCGTGCCACCCACCCCCGCGGTAAGTCAGGAGGAGGACCAGCCCGCCGTGCGCCTCGGCGGGCGGCTGGATTCGTGCGCATGGCATCGGCGCCGCTGGGAGAGCAGAGGCCTGCCTGAACTTGGTTCTCCGCGGTTTGTGGGAGGACGTGCTTGCAGGGTCTTGGCTGTTGAATCTGTCCTGGGGCTTCCTCTGTAGCATGCTGGGGGTCAGCTGACAGCCGGCGCAGCCCTGCCCCACGTGTCTGGAAACCGGATGCGGTATGACTGCCAGAACAGGACGCGGGGCTCCAGACGGAGTGAGGGGTCCCTGCTCGGCCAGCGATGTCCGATGGTCCAGACATGGAGGGCTGATCCCCCGCCCCCGCCAGGCCCCCGAGTACCCTCTGGGTCTCGTTTCCTTCCATCGGTGACGCCTCAAGGCTTCGACCCGCAGGTTTACGAGGAAATGGGGACTTGAGCAGACTGTCCATGCTGGCTCTGTCCCGATACAAGGTCAGGAGTAGAGGAAGAAGTAACCAGAAAAGAGTGGAGGATCAAACAGCCTCGCCGTCTGCCAGGGGACATTGGGCAGTCACCGGGGTCCCCTGTCATTATGGCTAGCAACCAAAATGCCACCAGGCAGGCCGCACCTTCGCATGGTCCTTTCCAAAATAACCCGGGCGTTCTTCTGCTTCCGTCTCCTCTGGGCTTCTCTCTGCATATTTAACCAGGCGGCTGCAACAGTGTGGGCTCTGGCTCGCAGACAGACCATCCTGGTCCATTTACCATGTCAAGTTGGATTTATGCTTTTAAAGGGAAAAGCGTTCTCTGCAGGAAAGTGGTATTTGCCTCCTGTTCCCAGAAATGACTGAGTTTGCATGATCGTGTTCCTGAAGCGCTCGCGGCCAGCGATGGCTGAAATAAATGAGCCCCGGTGGTGCTGGCTGTTCACGAGGACTGGGACGAGGGCTCTGGAAACCATCCCTTAGTCACTTACACTCACGGGCTTGCAGGCTTCCCTGAGAGCGTTTCTCCCCTCGCCTGAGGTGGGGCTGGCAGTTCTTCCTGCAAAGTCGGGGTGCAGTGGTCCAAATTTTGCTCGATACTGGTTGTGCATCTTCTTAGCATCAGCGACACCATCGGTTTTCCCTATTCCAGCCGTTGCCACGTGTTCTTGAAGTCTTTTATGTGTGTCTCTGGCTTTTGAGGGCTTAGAGCTGCTCACATGTCGCTGAATGACCTGGAAGACTAGCTGGCCCAAACCCGAGAAGAGAAGCAGCACCTTGAGGCTGGACAGCGAAATGCTCTGCTCTGCAAGGCAGGCCCGCGGGGGAGGGTTACTGGAGACCTCCCTGAGGGTGCCGGGCTCTGTGTGCTCTTGATCCGGGTTGGCTGGAGCTGGGGGTAGTTTGTGGCCCAAGACCTGTTGGGCATGCTCTCTCTGTCTGTCCTCTCTCTGTCTTCCTCACTTGTACAATGAATGGTTGTTGAAAAAATTAAAACAAAAAAATAAGGAAAAGCCCCTCAAGACACTGTGGAGCAGTTGGGTTTGCTTTCGATGAGATACTCATCACATTACATTAGGGTTTAAGTGTTCCTGGGAGGAGAAGAAAGACACCCTCAAAATGAAAGCTTTAACGTCGACTGCAGGTCACTTGAAGGACTTCTGGAGAGAGGTGGTGTCCACAGCTGCAGGGAGGGACTTCTCCCTTCAGATCAGCTCTTACAGAACCAGCCACCACGTGAAGAGGGGTCCCAGTCTGGAAGGGAGTCCTGGGCTGACCAGAATTTAGGAGGCTGAGGGGCAGTAGGGAAGGACGGGAGAGGAGGAGGAGGAGGCCCCTGGGAGGAACCGTTGCTGGGGTCCTTGATGGTGTCTCTGCGGACGTCAGGGGAGCCGCTGCAGTGCTGCGCCCATGGAACCTGCCAGAAATCTGCTCACAGGGAGGGGCTCCCCTAGAAGACACTGTAGGAGGCGGGGGCTGCGCAGAGCCGGAGCCCCACACGGGGCAGGTGCGCAGAGCCTGGGGCCAGACCTGGGACATGTGGGTGCTGCAGGAGCCCGGAGTGCCAAGCCTCACGTCCCGGAGACACCGCCACGCAGGAGCTGGGAGGTGTCCCAGTCATGCGGCAGGGCTCTGACTCAAGCCCCACTCAGAGAACACTCCAGAACCAGGAAGGCAGCCTCCATCACCACCTTTCCAGCATGGCCTGCTCATGGCGCTTGCTGCCTGTGAGCAGTTAGTGGACGTGTCAGACCCAGATCCGCTTTCACGAGGCGGACAGTGAGGGGCAAACCCAGCTCAGGGCCACGACAGGAACTCGGCCCAGGGCAGGTCTGGAGGGAGTCTGCAGGAAGTGGGCAGTGGGCAGGACTGGCCAGAGAGCAGGACTTCAAAGGAGAACAGTGTGACACTTTCAAAAAGGAAAGCGAAAAGCACTTCCCTGGGCACTGCCCGCGCGTGTTTTATTCCTCCAGAGCACCCTCATCTCTCGCTCCGTCGGGCTTTTCGAACTTGTCCAGGCAGACACCACACCTGCAGCTGGGCTGCACCCCCTGCGCCCCAACATGAACGCAGCTCTGCAATCCCTGCTGAAGCTCAGAGCTTCCCCTGGAAAACGGGACCCCGAATCCCAAAGGAAAGAGCTGACTGAAAGGAGGCGTGTGCGCACCCTGGCCAGCTCGCCTGGCTGCAGGCTGTTGCACGAGGTCACGGTCTGGCCGACAGGAAAGCCCATGGGCGCCGTCCATGCCTAATCTGTGGGTCTGCTCCAAGAACCTCAAGGAGCTTGGTGACTTTTAAAAATGGGTTTATTTTCCCCTGAGCAGGGTCAGGAGAGCACTCCTCCAGCACGACCTCGATGCCGCGATGCCTCCGGCCCTGGGTCCTGGGCACGCGGGACCAGCACACTCGGGAGGTCTCTGGGAAAGCCCAGGGCCTGCCAGGGCAGGTTGGCTTCACAGCCCTGTGCCAGCCCTGTGCCAGGTGGCCAGGCCATCTGGTCCTGCTCTCTTCTGTTTTTTGTTTTTTTTTTTTTAAGGATCTTAACTTTTTCTTTGAAATCTGATTCTTTATTTATTATTTTTATTGTCAGTGAGCACATGTGCTCTCCAGAGAGAAAGAGAGAGAAAAAACACCCCCCATAGGGTGTGGTCATGCCACAATTCCTTCTCCATTTCTCCACCCTGGCAGGTGTCGGGATTTGGGACACACATGCACACTTACCTAGTGTGTTTTTCAAACTACCAGAGCCAGGATTTGAACTACCACCAGCCATGTGGAATCTGGCTCCCAATGCACAGAGCTTGCCTCTATGCTATAGGACTGGCCCTTTCCCCATGTTCTTATCTGTGAGTTTTGCTTCTGGATTTTGTGCTGGGATTTTTCTAAGGTCGGCCGTAAGTTAGGGGTGACCCACGTGTCCTGGGCATTCGGGCACAGTGGAGAAAGCCCCACGCCCAGAGGCAGGCCGCAGCCCTCCCTGCCCAGCTGTGTCTCTCAGAGAAGCCCTGTGTCTCCGTGAAAAGTCTCAATAGTGTCACACCTGTCTGCGGCTCTCCTGCGGTCAGAGCGCCATGGTCTGTCAGAGCCAGAGCACGAGTCCAAGCAATGCATGCAGCCCTCCCCTCGTTTCTCCCTACATGTGTGTGCGTGTGCGTGTCTTTATGGAAGGCCTGGCCAGGGCACAGACTAAATGTAACCGTCATTCCGGGAAGTAGGATGACGTGTGGTTTAAGTTGCCATCTGGGGACTTACTGGACCTTCCAACTGGTACACAACTGGATGCGTCACAGTTGTGGCCAAGAAAACGGGGCTAATGGAGAAGTAACGGGGCCGCCGTGGTGCATGCAGCCACGTCAGCACACGCAGAGGCCTGGGGGCGTGTTCTCACGGTGCAGCGAGAGCGGCGGCCACAGAGGCCGTTCGTGGGCAGGACGGTCTCCCCTCTCACGGCCTCCGTCTCCCATTTTCGCCGGAGCGCATCGCAGGCTGCGCTTCCCAGAAGCAGGGAGCGAAGCCGGGTAGGAAGGAGAGAGAGCTCTGTGTGTGCTGTGACCACGAGAAGACCGAGAGGGTGAGGGCAGGTTTCCAGGGTCCCCACAGGGCTGTCACCCCCGGCCAGGAGAGGGGACCCCAGCTTCCACCCTCCCACCTTCTCTGCGAGACAAGACACTTCGCAGCACCCCGTGTGCAGTTCAGACCCTTCTGTGTCTTCAGGGCCACACAGAGAGACAGAAAATCAATCAGGGCCACTGCTCCCCGTGGGGAGGCACGTCTCGGGTGGCTCGGGGACAGTACCCAGTGGCCGCAGTCCTCTGTCGAGCTGTGTTTTCTCGTTCAGACTGACGGTGGCCACACGTGGCCGGACGCGCTGGGCTTCCCCCCTCTGCTCAGGCTGCACCCCACACAGCGAGTGAGGCCCGTGGGGAGAGGAGTCGGTGACGGGCAGGCCCGGGGGTCTAGTGGTTAAGGATGTGGGACCCCAGAGGGCTGACCACGCGCTCCCTCCTCACCTTCCAGACACACTGTCACCACACCTGGCCTCAGACGAAGCAGAGGGGCTCCAGGGGACCACAAGGCCATCCTGCCACCCAGGCAGAGAACTGAGCCATCACTGTTGTCCCGGGCTCCTCACTGTCCCCTCCCATCCATGACTCATGCCTTCAAAACCGTCCTGAGGTCTCCGGGACCCCAGCTCCGTTATTGAAGGCAGCTTGGGTTTGTGGTGGTGGGTGACCCCACAGCTCCTTTGGCTTTTCTCTGCCTTGCCCCCCTTTTTGGGGTGACGGTGTAAACGAGAAAGCTGGAACCTTCTGCCTGACCCTGAGCTAGCTGCGACCTGGAGGCGTCCGCGAATCCAGAACTGGAGTGAGCCGATGGGAGGCCTTTACTCAGTAAGCAAGGGTCTCAGACATAAATCGCAATGCGAGTGTCTCCATGACGGCGCACTTACTCTGGACATGGAAAAGCACCGCCCTACTAGCTTGCTTGCGTTCGTATTATCTGCTCGCCCCTCCTGCAGCTGGCTGAAGGCAGCCCCTTCTTACGAGCAGTCCGCCCGCCTGGCCACCACCTGTGGCTGGGGAGGGCCCGCGAGGCACCTCCTAACGCCTCTTCTGTCTGAACGACTCGAAAGAGTAGGATCTCACAATCGCTGTCTGCCTTGTTTTTCCAAATCTGAGCTCCCTCGTATCCTAGGCAACCGTCTGGCTCGGAGCTAACCCTAAGCAGGAGACCCGTGAGTTCATGTCAGCCCACCCCTGGGCAGCGACTATATTGACATGGTCATTTTGGCCCTTGGAGCCAAAGCTGCCAGGAGCTGGTGGTGTGGGGTGGTGTCTGTGCACAGAGGGTAAGGGAGGCCTCTGTCCTCTCCCTTCGCCTCCGTTCCCCCTGGGAGTTTGGGCATGCGTGCACATGCACCTGATGTGATTTTCAAGCTGCTGGGTCTGGGACTTGAGTCGCAGTCAGCCATGTGGGATCCAGCCTCCCTAGCCACCATGTTGCTGACTGGCCCAGGAGAAACAGTGTTCTCTAAAAAGTTTACTTATTTCTTCCATGAGAGGGAGACGAAGAGAGAGAGGAGCCACACCAGCAGGGGTATTGGGCTGCGATCCGCCCCAGCGTCCCCCCGGATCACGGGCATGCGCAGGACGAGAACCCGGAGTCTCCCCGCCTGGCCTCAGCATTGCAGTGCTAGTTGCCGCTGCACCAGCTCAGCTGTGGCTGCTTGTGGGGAGCGGATGAGGAAGGCCAGTGTGGACCCCTCCTCTCTGGCAGTGCAGGTCAGGCAGGTGGAGCCCCAGGAGTCTTTCTGGGCAGCCCGTCAGCCTTGGCCGTGATGGAAACCAGTCTGTCCGTGCATCAGGCCGTGTTGAGGCTGCAGGCTTCAGTTCAGCGGACACTGCTGCCCTCCGCCAGCTCTGCAGTGAGATCCCACGACTGCCCTGTCTCCCGCCACGGCTCATCACCCTGCCTCCCCTGGCCCAGGTCCTAGAAGACTACACGCCTCTTCCTAGTGCTCTCGTGGTCCGAAACTTACCTGCGGTAAATGCGTTTGCTTTTCACTTTAGGAAGGGCTTTCTCTGCGGGCGCAGGCCCTCTGTGATACTGTGAGACGGGGGAAGCTTGTCCTAGGCCGAGCCCCTTGTCCACGATGCCCCCCCAGACACCAGGAGTCCAACCGCCCAGGTTTCGGGGACGCTCGGAGCAACCGAAACCCCCTTCTCCCAGGATGGCGCGCTTCACTTGGTACAGTCGTTTACGGGTCGCTGTAACAGATGGAGCCCGAAGGGTGGTGGCCCTGCTGACATAGGTGTCTGTCACCCAGTGACACATGGGTGAGGGCAGGTCTGCGCTGTGGTGCTCCCAGCTGACTCGTGAGCAGGCTGCCGGGGCCCCTGCCTCCTTCAGGCACAGCGCCGGGTCACATGGGGACTGTTTCCATGGCAGCCACTGCAGGGAGGAAGGGTGTTGGCAGGAGGTGCTGTGGGCCGGGCTGGGAGCTGCCTCCTTCCCCAGTGACCCCGACCACAAGGTCAACCCCCGAGCAGGAAACAGGGACTTCTGGCCACCCGGGCCGTCTCTGCACCAGCCGGCCCTCTGCTGCCAGACCCCGGCTCACCACCTTCCGAGATGGAGCAGGCCGCGGCCCTGTCCGGGGGCAGCACCCACTTCTCAGCCACCGCCGTGGCCCAGCCATGCAGCCCGGTGTGACTGGTGTCCGACGTGTGGCCCCGGCACTCCCAGCCAGTGTGTGAGGGGAAGCAGAGGCCAGCGCCTTCTGAAAGCTGCTTCTGAGAGAAGAAGTGGGTGTACACACCTCGGAATCCCGAGATCCCCCCTGCAGGCCCCATGTAGCACATCTGTCCGGGAAAGGGAACAGCCCCTCGTGGCCTCTGCCTCCAGGGGGCCTTCCCAGATGACTTCCCCTGGTCCTGCAGAGAGGAGGCACCACTGCCACCTGCCTGGGTCGGGTGGTGTATGCAGTTGGCCTCTGTCGGTGCTGGTGTGTGGAAGCCCTGGGAGGCAGCGAGCTCGGTGCAGACGTCTCCCTCACTGGCTGCCATGAAGTGCTGGTTCCCACATTTGATCCAGGGCTCTTCGTGAGCCCGAAGTCCTCACCGTGTCCCCTTGGAGCCTGTGGCCGAGCGCAGCCAGTTTGTCCCTGAAGACACCACGGTTTTGGACTCTCTTTCTCTTCCACCATTTCCTCTGGCTTCCACATGCCAGTACTGCCCCGTGCCCCTGTGTGCCAGTCAGCTCTCACCATGGACTGATGTCACCGTGAGCTCAGGGCCTGACACGTGTGCCCTGGTGGGCTCACGTGTCATGGGGAGCAGGAGTCCAGACCTGGTGTGGCAGCCCCTCTGCCAGGCTCAGCCCAAGGCGCCGTCCAGAGCTGGGTTGTCCGCCGAGCTCGTCCGAGACAGACCCGCTCCCGGCCCAGCGATGGCGATCCTCAGTGGTTCCCTGTGGGCTGGGGAGCCCCGGCCTCTGCGTGCGGCTGGCTCTGGGCACAGGCCTTGGGAACACGGCTGAGCGGTCGGAGCCAGCGAGGAGTGTCCTCCCACTGGTGGGCACTTCACAGTCGTGGTCAAAGACGGGGCATCCTGCTGCTGCCCCCTGGGCTCCTGGCTGGACACGTCTCAGATGCTGCCTGTGCTCGGGGAAGGCACTGCATGGGAACTGAGTGCCGGGGGGTGTCACTTCTGGCCGTCGTGAGCCCTTCTGGGAAGCTGCCGAGTGTAGGTGAACGCCGTGGCGTCAGCCTCTGCAGCACTCGAGGCCACGATTACTCTTACCCCAGAGAGGAGAGGGGAGGTGCGGTCAGCAACCCGGAGTCCTGGCGTGGCAGGAGTTCACACTGTGTGCTTGGTGTGACAGGCTCGGGAGCCTGTGCAGGGTAACCGGGAGGGGAGGGGGAACTGGAAGAGGGCGGTGAGGCTGGAGGTGCGGAGTGGTTTGCGGAGGGTCTGGCCGTCACGCTGGGCTTCATCTGAGTGTCTGGGAGGAGCCGTCCTGTGCGAGGACTGGGAACGTTTGCCTGCTCCGTTAGCTACAGTTTCCTGTTGGGGCAAGGCAGTTTTTGTTAACTTTATTTATTTTATTCATGATAGTGTGGGCAAGCACATGCCCAGGAAAGGAGAGGGGAGAGAACGAGAACAGACATGCAGAGAGAGAAAGCAGCCTCGGCGGGGTCTCCTTGTCCCACCTCGATCCCCCTTCCCCAGCCCTAAGCTTGTCCGGATTTTAGGCACAGGCTCATGGGCTGAGTGTCCAGACCCACCTGGTGTCCGAGCCCACACGCAGCCATGTGGCTTCCAGCCCTGCAGTTCAGCTTGATACCGACTGCGATACCAGGCTGGGTTGGGGGAGAGAGATATTTATTTTTAAAGAATTGTATTTTTAATTTTATTTATCATCATCATCATTATTATTTAATTTGCTACAAGGCACACACACTCACAAGAGAGAAAGAGAGAAAGTGAGAAACCAAGCTGCAGTATCTGGGACTCAAACTGTAGTCGGTTTTGTGGGAGTCCAGAGCCTTAGCCACCATGCCATGCTGACCCAAGAGGCATTTCCAACAGGGTCTCTGTGCAGCCATCCTCCTGTCCCAGCCTCCCCGAGGTCGAAGCTCACAGGTGTGCATGGCCATGCCGGCCTGTTTCAGCTGCTCTCAGTCCAGGCGCAGGAAGGTGGTCCCAGCACCGTGCAGTGGCTCCCTGCGCCCTGCGCCACGCAACACGTGCCACACAGTGGGGCCTTGCTTAGTTCTCAGGGGCAGTCCCAGTCCCACATCCTCTGCAGCAGCTCCTGTTCAAAGCCACGGCAGAAGAGCACTGTGACCGATGCCAGTGTGCGACTCCTACGTGATCCGAATGAGACTTTGAAAAACAACTTACAAATGCTAGCTATCGGCGACCGTTTCTTCTTATTCGTTTGAAACAATCTTACCAACTACTAACAATACTTGAAGTTAATGGATTATCAGAAAAGTCACAACACATTTTTGCACAGAAAAACGTAGAAAAAGTTATATCGTGACTGCCAGCAACCCAGTGCGTACGGACGAGCGAACAGAAAGGCTTTCCTCTGCTGAGCAGAACATCTCGAAGCGTTCGGTAGGGCAGATACATACTACTTTTAAGAAATACCAAAACTGTCGAAGCGAATGTATTTTGTTTGTCAGTAGTCGTGTGGGCGGGCTCTAGGGCTGACCTACACCGGGTGTCCCCAGGAAAGAAGCCGGGATTGCCCATTTGTCATTTCAGCACCACGGACAGGGCTCTGCAGGGCCGGGGCTCGCTGCTGGCAGGGGGATAAAGCCTTAGATAATCCTCCATCTCCCTGCTGCAGAGGAGGGTAGACCCAAGGAGCTGGAAGCTTCCGAGGCCAGCAGAGCTCTCTGGTCTGCCAGAGATCCATTCTGTCCTTCGAGTAATTCATTGGACCTGAAAGAGTCAACAATGCATAGTACAGAAAGAACTTCCAAGAGAGGTGCAAAACCACAGGATTTAGAACCTCTCTTACAGTCACATGATCGGGAATCCGAGCTTTGCTATTCCAAGAATGTATGTCATATTGTTGAAGGTTGGATTTTCTGTGGAAGGGCTAGGTGGGCTTCCTGGAGGTGGTCATGCTGGTCCCTTGTAGGTGGTGGAAGGAGCGAGGCGTTGCAGTCCAGGGGAGCCGTCGTGTACCATCGTGACACAGGCAACGGTCACCACAGGGGTGTCTGCTCTGCCCTCTGCCAGCCCCTTGAGGGGAACCGAAGTGCTTTCGGCGCTCCCGAACATGCAGAGCTCCTGAGTAAAGCCCGTCTGTTTATTTGATGAGAGTGAGCACGACCCCCAGGCTCACATCTCAGCTAGGATCAGGAGCACACATGTGCACTCAGCGTGCACAGGGAGGCGGGACACAGACCCAGGACCTTCCCCGGGGTCTGGCTGCACCACCGTGGCCCCTGTGGAGGTCCATGCTGGGGCGGCAGTGGCACCTTGGTGTCCGAGGGCTGCAGCGCGATCTGGAGCCTGCTGGCCCCGAGCCTCCTTACAGGCATGGCGTTCTTTCCCTCTGCAGGTTCCAGCGAGAGCGCTTGCACCAGGCACTGTGTTCTCATCCATTCCAAAAGTCGGAACCCGAGGGCTCATAGAGACCCTCACCCAGCACCTTGCAGGAAGCTGAAAAGTGGTGCCCCCACCCCCGCCAACACTCATGAGAAATCCCTGGAAGCTGCCAGTGCTAACTTGTCCACAAAAGGGGCTTTGCTGGTGGGATCAGCCACCTTGTGCCCACCGTGGTCGAGCTAGTGGCCCTAAATGCGAGGGTGTGGGCCTTCATAAAGAGGCAGTACCAGTTCCTTGGCCTGGTGGTTAAGGGAGCTGGGTCCCACATGGCCGACCCTGGTTTGAATCTGGCTCTTGTCATTTGAAACCATGTTGAGCACGTGCACATGTGTGCCCATAAACTTGGCAGGGTGGGTGGAAGGACAGTGGGGTGAGGTCTGTAGCATGACATTGCCCCTTTGGAGGGAGTGACAGCAGCGCTGAGAGTGATGTAGCCCAGGTCAAGGCCACCAGCAGCCCCCAGAGCCCAAAAGGTGAGGAAGGAATAGCAATGGAGACTGTGGCCCTGGGCCACCCAGATTCAGGACTCCAGGCCCCAGAACTACGGGAGAAGACTTCCACCCTGTTAGCTGCCACATTTACGGTGCTCTGTGAAGGCCGCCACAGTTGTGCACACTGGTGCACTCTCCTTACTGGGGGAGCAGGGCAATGTTGTCCCAGAGAAGTCAAGGGCTTGCTGCCCCAGCTCTGCAAACCCCCCGAGCAGCCCTCGGAGCTCAGGCTCGGGGACACTCGTCTTCCCTGCCATCTTCCAGAACAGATGCCCAGCAGGGCCGGACGGTGAGCCTCGGCCCGACCGTGGCTGACGGTGGTAGAGGACACAGCCCCACGCAGTGCCGTGTGTCCATCCTGCTGGGTGGCCTCTGTGTCTGTGGCACGTGTGTTCAGCTGCATGGCCCCCGCAGTCCTAGCATCTCTGTTTCGTAAGGGCTTTCTCAGACGGGAATTAGGACTGAAAGACCACGGGGCCGTGGTTAGTAGCCGCACACTGGCTGTGAGGGTCCTCAGCTTGCTGCGTCTTCCAGGGCAGCTAGCCTCTGATTCTCCCATTATTTTCCCCACTCTGTCCCTATTCTGGGTGCATTATCTTTAGAAATGCCAAGATAAATGGGGACTCGTTTGCACAGGCCCTTGTGGCTTAATTGACTGCTTCCTGCTCTGACCTTCCTGGGAAGGAGGCAGTCAGCCGGACAGTGGACAGCCTCTCAGGCCCTGGTGAGCCTTCTCCCTGCCACCCTGTCCCTCTCCAGGACATTTAGAGGAAATTGGATGAAGATGAAAGAGAGAAGCCACATCCTGAGACAGGAAGCCATTTGCCAGGCTTTGAAGTGTTTTGTCTGTTTCTTCAGCTTCAGATCGCTCTAAACATCAAAGGGAGAGCTTTTTCTCTCTAACCCTGAGCATGTTTAAGCTGACCCTGTGGGGACCAGAGGCAGAGAGTGCTGAGAGAGGACCGTGCAGGAGGGCAGCTCCAGGCAGCACCACGCCCAGCAAACGTCCCTGGAGTGGGCCGGGCAGCGTGGCCGGGTGTGGCTCATCTCGCTGTGGCGGCCAGGCCATTCAGATGTCTAAACACGGTCCATGTGCGTTTCCCCAGGGTGCTCAGTGCGGCCGAGTGTGCAGACTGTGGCTTTCCCGGTGAGACTGGCAGTATCCGTGCCTTCTCGACTGGGCCACCGGCCGCCCAGACACCTGGTCTGAAATGATTCTGGTGTGTCTTGATGAGGGTGTTTGGGTGAGAGTAACACTTGAATGAGTGAAGCCAGTACAGCAGACTGCCCGTCTGGTGTGGCTGAGCCTCGCCCGATCAGCCAAGGGCCTGAACAGAACAGAAGGGGCCCTCCCCCACAGTACACCCTCAGGGCTCCTGCGTCTCGCCAGCTAGCTCGCCTCGCACATCTGGGGACTGGCCAGCCTCCACGATCGCATGACCAAGCCCTTACAGCCGTCTTCCTCTGCACACGCCCTGTCGGTTCTGCTTGTCGGGAGAACCTGGATTCGGTCGCCTGTTTCACTGTACCCTTTGGGGTTGGATTACTTTGATCACTTCTTAGATTACTTCTAACTTCGGAAAACTAAGTCCTCTTTTTCGTTGGTTTGTTTTAAGTCTATTTACTTATTTCTTCACACACACACACACACACACACGCATACACAGTGGGGTCTTCGCGCCCTGACCCGCCTGCAGCCATGGCCAGCCGGGATCATGGGCATGTGTGTGCACACCAGCAGGGACAGGGGGACCTCGGACTTCGGCTCAGGCCCTTCCCATGTGACTCCTGCACTGCAGTGTCACGTTACTGCCCCACCACAGCTGCTCTGGTAGCCAAGCTCTTAGCTCTTCTCTGTGCTCCGGGAGAGACCTCGTTTTCTCTAGAAGGCGAGGTAGGCTTTAACCACACAACACACGAAGAGCTCTGTAGGAATGAAATTAAATAGCCATCAGGAAACCAGGACACCTGCCAGGCGGAGAGCACTAACGTTACTAGAGAAAAGACCTCGGTAGGCTGTCACAGAGACGGCACTGGCCCAGGGCTCCCATCTGCCAAGCGGGGCTAGTGAGAGTCTCTCCTTGCGACTTCAGTCATCAGGAGAGAGGCTATGCCTGAGTGTCTGGTATGAGGGCGATGTCGGGGCTCACTAAGTGTTACCAGTGTCTCCAGTGAGGTCCTTTCTGGGACCTTGGGATGTGACCTTCTCTGGAAACAAGGTCATCATGGTGATTACGGAAGAGGAGGTCACGCTGGCACTTCAGGCTGGCCCTTACTCTGTCAGGACTGTGTCCTAGCAAGGAGAGGATCGGAGACCGACCACGGAGGATGCCACATACGGGAGGCAGGTCACGGAGGATGCCACATACGGGAGGCAGACCACGGAGGATGCCACATACGGGAGACAGACCACAGAGGATGCCACATACGGGAGACAGACCACGGAGGATGCCACATACGGGAGACAGACCACGGAGGGTGACACATACGGGAGGCAGGTCACGGAGGATGCCACATACGGGAGACAGACCACGGAGGATGCCACATACGGGAGACAGACCACGGAGGATGCCACATACGGGAGACAGACCACGGAGGATGCCACATACGGGAGGCAGGTCACGGAGGATGCCACATACGGGAGACAGACCACGGAGGATGACACATACGGGAGGCAGGCCACGGAGGATGCCACATACGGGAGGCAGACCACGGAGGATGCCACATACGGGAGACAGACCACGGAGGATGCCACATACGGGAGACAGACCACGGAGGATGCCACATACGGGAGGCAGGTCACGGAGGATGACACATACGGGAGACAGACCACGGAGGATGACACATACGGGAGGCAGGCCACGGAGGATGCCACATACGGGAGACAGACCACGGAGGATGCCACATACGGGAGGCAGGCCACGGAGGATGCCACATACGGGAGGCAGGGACTGGAGGATGCCACATACGGGAGACAGACCAAGGAGGATGCCACATACGGGAGACAGACCACGGAGGATGCCACATACGGGAGGCAGGCCACGGAGGATGCCACATACGGGAGGCAGGGACTGGAGGATGCCACATACGGGAGGCAGACCACGGAGGATGCCACATACGGGAGACACCACGGAGGATGCCACATACGGGAGGCAGGTCACGGAGGATGACACATACGGGAGACAGACCACGGAGGATGCCACATACGGGAGGCAGGCCACGGAGGATGCCACATACGGGAGGCAGGGACTGGAGGATGCCACATACGGGAGACAGACCAAGGAGGATGCCACATACGGGAGACAGACCACGGAGGATGCCACATACGGGAGGCAGGGACTGGAGGATGCTCTGGGCCAGGCAATGCCCAGGGTTGCCAGCAACACCAGAAGCCGAGAGAAGGGCATGGACGATTTCTTCCTGAAGCTATCGGAGCACACGTGGCCGCGTCCGTCCCTCAGTTTGGACTGTGTGTGGTTGCGGCTGGCGCTCTGTGTGGTGCGCACCATAGATGTTGAGGATGCTCCCTAACACTGGGGACTAAAGAGCCCGAGATTACTAAGACAGACAGACAAACATGCTGTGTGACAAGTACGCAGACAAGGAATAACAAAGGAAAAGCAAAGCAAGTTTTTCCCACAAGATTAAAGAACTTCTGGAATTTACAGTGACACTTTTTTTTTTTTTTTTTTTTTTTAAGAGAGAGATTTTTGGTATAGAGCATGTGTGCTTGCTGGACAGACAGAGAGTGAGAAATCACCCCCCGGGGGGATGGCTACAGCACAGTCCCTTCTCCTCCATTCTCCTCTTATGATCTTAGTTGCACATGCACACGCACACACACACGCACCTGGCATGAGTTTTAAGTTGCTGGGTCCAGGACTTGAACTGCGGTCAACTACATGAGAGTCCAGTGACATAACCATTATGCCATCTGCTGGCCCCCAGAATGGTACTTTTAAAATGTATGTAGGGTTTATGGGGCCGAACAGTGGCCCAGCAGTAAAGCGCCGTGCCCTGTGAGGTTGACCACATGGTAAGGTTCTAGGTTTGTGTCCAGAGACCTCCCCAAGTGTGTCAACCATGGCTGTCCCTGTGATCTGGGGCCGGCTGAGGCTGGGAGTGGGTCATGGTGTCAGGACCCTTTAGGGGTGCCACCTCTCTGTCTTTGTCTCTTTGTCTCTCTCTTGTGATTAATAATCTTAAAAAGCACAGGCATTGTTGGGATTGCCGTGGGGGGGTGTGTTGTGGGTGGATGGACAAGGGTTAATACTCAGTCAAGCGCTGAATGAATAGGACAAATGGGAGATCTGTGCTCTTCGTGGTGATTACGGAGGAGGAGGTCACACTGGCACTGCAGGCTAGCTGTTTCACGAAGAGTCCTTCAGGGTTTGGCTGCAATGCCAGAGAGACTCAGCCCCAGCACCTGCTGCTAACAGACATTGTCACACGAACTAACACAACTAATGCCTTGCAAGGTGAACTGAGCACACAGCCTCAGTCCTTGTTCCAGAGCAGGCCCAAGAATGGGCGTCAGTGAGCCTCAGGGCCTTTATTGGCAGAGGACGTGTTGGTGGAGAATTCAGTAAAAGTCACTGCTTCCCTTCTCAGGTTACTCTTCTCTTGATCATACTCCTGGAAGAAAGATATATATCCTCTCCAAACAACCCCTGCTCTTGCTGCATGCAGAGGTGGAGTTTTTGAGAGGCCAGTGTTGGGCTACCCGTAATCTCTGGGGATCAGCTGAAATGCTAGGCGATATGTCAACATTTCAAAAAAGTCAACCTCACTTGGAAGAAAATGGGCTTCCCAGAATAGATTCATCCTCTCTGACATTGTCCCAAGGCTTCCCAACCCAGGAGGGCTTTCTTGCTGTAGAAATCTCCCAGGAAGGCATACTGTCGTTTTTAAGTTTGAAGGACACCTAAAGCACTTGCTCTTTATAAGCCATTGTACAGGCAGTTCCCATCATCACGCTTCCGTCTGCATCCACCTTCCTCTGCAAGGTGACTTTTTAATCCCTCCCGTCTGCAGGCACGTCTTTTTCCCAGTCCTTTGCATCAGGCCTGGCTTTGGGACTTGCTCTGAGCAGTTAAAAGTGGTGGTGGTTCTGGCTCACTAACCGTGAAAGGCAAGAGGCTCACGGCTTCTGCTTACTCACGCAGAACCTTTCTCAGTAACCATGGGAACCAGGCATGCTAGCCTGCTGAGGAAGGATGAGAGACCACATGGAGCCGAGATGGGCCGTCTGTCCCAGCCGAGCCTGTCTTAGGTGACATAGCCTTGACTCGGGAGGCTGACAACACACACATGCAAGTGAACTGGCAAAATTGATGAGCCCAGCCCGTAGCTGCAGGGCCACCCACTTGACCTTTGGCCTTCTGAGCTGTAATAGAAAGTTGTTGCTCTAAGCATCTGTTGGTCTTCCAGGAGCTAACAGATTATAGGAGCTATCCGTAATGAACAGTTACTTTACAGATTAGGAAACTGAGGCCAAGAAGGCAGTGAGGATGCTAGAGTCATAGTGATAGAACCGGGGTTTCTTTATTCTGTTGTTTGCTCGAGGACTTTTTCTACCTGATCAGGCTGTTTTGGGTTTGGAAATTTATGAATTATAGCAAACATCCTAGGAGAATTGGTAACTATTGCATTTTTATTAAAAATTCATTTGAAATTCATGAAATATTCACTCATTTCTTTCAACTAGCATCATTTTATTTCACTATTCAAATTCATGTTATAAGCTGATTTTCTTCCCGTTACTGTATCCGCCCAGGTTTTGCACATTTTATTTCAAATCTACACTTCTGTTTCAGTTTGGTATGGTCATTTTCTCCATCAATATTTATCATGTTGTGTACTGATTGTAAAGGAAACAACAGAGTAAAGAGACAGCTCACAGAATGGGAGAAACTTTGCGTGATATCCATCTGACAGTAGGTTAGTAATCAGAATAGACGAGCAACTCCGACAACTCAGAAGCATGAAAACAACTCAAGTGAAAAAAAAAATGGGCAAGACCTGAATAAACAGTTCTCAAAAGTAGACATACAAAGGGCCAACAAACATATGCAAATAATGCTCATTTATTATTAAAATGAAAGCACGTTCATTGATCAGGAAGAACATTGATAGCACTCTTGGCCCTGACAACTGTGCCTCACCAGAGCGTGGAGCATGGTTGGGCCAGAGGAGACCACTTACCACGTGGCTGCTGGAGCACATGGTACCCGTGTGAAACAGTCCCTGCTCGTGGGCAGGGAGGAGGGCGGCTGCAGCAAGTGCTGAGTGGCGGCAGGATGGAGTCCCCTCCTGTCCTGGGCCAGTGCCCAGGCTTCCAGAGGGGTGTCTCACAGCTGCCACTGCACCCGTCCTCTTTGGGAGATATGCTTCAGATGTTTGTGCTCTAGTGCATGGGCTTAAATCATTTTTAGTATCAAAGAAGGCTTTTGGAGCTGTATTTGCTGGCGTGGCAGATCCCTTCAGTGGCTGTTAACTGAGAATATTTCACTGAATTGAGTTTTAATCCTCAGCGAGAGTTCTCCTGGGGACGCAGAGAATACGTACGTTACAGCCTTTATCCGAGCGCGTCCTGGTGACTTTCCAGCTGGGAGTGAAGGCAAAGAGTGACAGCATATCGCAGGTGGAACACTGCCTGTCGTCACGAGAGGCCCTGGTTTCTTTTCGGTTGCAGAGCTTCCCTGGTCCAGTCTGGCTGAGGTGTGGCCAGACATGGTCCAGCCCCTACTGCCGTGTCCTCCCCTAGGATGGGGGATAAGGTCCTGCGTGGCCCTCACAGTGGCAGGAAGTGGCAGGTGTGAAGACACGGTAGAACAATAAGTGACGGGGCGTTTCACCTCTGATTTGAAAACCTACTCCACTTCAAATGAAGCCCAAACTGCCATCCTGCTTTTAGCCAAAGGAGATGAAGTTGCAAGTATAATTACAGCAAAACTAAACAAAATCCAGACGCCTTGCGCACGTACATTTCCATTTATCTGGGGAGTGATATGTAAACTTGTATGACGTGCATCCGTTTTAGTACCTGAATCAAGGGGAATGATAGGGCAGGGCAGCTCCATGCACAATGGAAATGCGCTGATCAAGAAAAGCTGGCCCTCACAAGACGACTGTGGTTCGAATCCCGGCTCAGCCAGCCCAAAACGCTCTGGGCACGAGTGCGAATACCCAGCTCACACTGGGCTGGAGAACAGGAGGACGGGGATCGTGTTCTGACCAAATGCTACAGAGGAGCTTCTCTCTCGCTCGCTCCCAAGTGCACACTCTACCTGAACCAAGGAAAGTAAACGATATTGAAACAAAAAAGTCTACAGCCAAGACTTGAGGTCAGAAACGTGTTAGGAGGATGGATGATGAGAGGACGCCCTGCACGGAGTGGAACGCGATTCCAAGTCACACACACGGGCTGGGTCTGCCTCCCACCCCACAGCTGAGGAAGCGAGTCGTAGAGAGTGGATCAGAGCAAAATCACCGAGTCACGAGGTAGCTGGCCGGAACGTTTGGTTACTGTGGACAGGATGATGAGAGCTTATTTAGCTGGTGAACAAGCATGACACGGCCTCAGAAACCACAGGGTGCCTTTAGAGCCCCCTGCACTAGAGGGCCCCGGGAGCTGGGCTGCATGACTGGAGTTTCGGGGTGCTTGGTGGAGCCCTGTTCCCTGCAGAACCTGCAGCAGGCCTGTGTCCCTGCATCTCCCCTTCTGAGGCCCTGAGCTCGCTGAGGTATGCTTCTCCTACAAGGATTGTCGTTGCCTCCTTTTTTGCACAGTGTGAAGGGAAACCACTTGTTTTCCCTGTCTACACCATCAGTGCCGAGCGTTCTTTTATGAGCTGTGGTCGGGAGACTGAGGCAGACTGTACTGGGGGCTTGAGGGAGGTGGTGGCCAGGTGGAGCTACCTGGAGTATTAAAATGTCATTGAAAAATATGATCATGGGGACTAGCAGCTGGCATAATGGCTATGTTGCTGCACTCCCATGTAGTCAACTGTGGTTCGAGTGCCGGACCCCATGGCTTAAACTCACGCTGGGCGCGTGTGCGTGCATGCCCAAGATCCCAAGAGGAGAATGTAGGAGAAGGGATTGTGGTGTAGCCATCCCCCCTGGGATTTCTCGCTTTCTGTCTCTCTGTCTCTCTCTTTCTGATGAGCACACGCGCTCTATAGGAAAAATTTCTTCAAAAAATAAATGTGATCAACGTTTTGGCTTGTTTGACAGGCATATTACTTTAACATATTGCAAGACCTTCCTAGGATCTGCAACGGTCCCAGTCTACTCTGTCTGCCTAAATCCAAAAGGGTAATTTATGCCGTTTGGATGGGTCCTGGTTTCCAATGGAGAATGGTGACTCACGTCCTGTATAGTAACTCATATTTCAAAACGTCTCACTGAAGCACTTAAACCAACTCTGAATATTACAGTTCCAAGTATTGTAAGTGGGAGAACTCAATGTGAAGACTTACTGTTCTCCACCTGCTTTGTCCTCCATGATTCTTAAAACTAACTGTGACATGACGTTTCAGCTCTGCAATTTGGCTGTTCCCTGCCCGCTATGAAAGACGCGGTGGGACTCCGGTGCTGGAACGTTGCAGGGTCTCAACACACCGTCACCCCGCCAAGCAACTCTGTAAGGTAGCCCCTCGGTGGGGCTGGGAAGGGAGGTGCCAGCAGAAGAAAGGCCCTCCTTCAAGGGGGACGGCCCCCGGGATCGAGTCTTTGAGTGATGAGTTGCCAGCTGAGCCAGTTCTGCGCCTTTGTGAGGTGAGGCTGGGGGTACCTCTCAGCTGCGTTGCAGCTGCTGTGTTAGTGTGAGTTCCTGGGTGTCCATGGTGTCCCTTGCTTTCCTCTTCCACTTTCCGAGGCCTCGTTCTGAACTGACACACTTGCCGCGTGGAAGGCCTGGAGCCCTGTGTCTCCTGGTTTCCACCAGCAGCCAGCCGAGGGTCTCGAGGCAGCACTGCCCGGTCTGGGGGGAGAAGGCATACTTACTACGTATCGTCTGCTTGGTGTACAAAGCGAATTGCAGAGTTTTCAGGACAGAAAGGGAGGGCTGGCCCCAAAGCCTACCGGTTAAGGGAGCCAGATCCCACATGACCAACTGCAGTTCAAATCCAGGCCCCAGTAGCTTAGAAAACATGCCAGGCACACGTGCGTGTATGCGCCCCAGATACCAGCAGGATGGAGAGACGGAGAAGGGCTTGAAGGGCATGGCCACGGCCCATGGGGGTGCTGTCTTCCTCTTTCTGTCTCTGTCTCTGGCAAGTGCACGTGCTGGCAGTTCCAACCTAATAGTTAAGGAGATTTGTGAGAGAAGTGTGTGAAGCACTCTGGCAGTCCCTGAGTCGCCCGGGGCCCTGGCTGTGCCTACCTCCATCGCTGCTTGCAGACGGCGTGCTGACTCTGGCACACCCGCGTAAACGAGGACTCTCCTGCCCGTGCGCTCTCCCTCCGTCTCTGCTGTCGGTCTTCCCATTGGACACACAGGGCAATGGCATGTGAGTGCGTGTATCGAGGATGCTTTTGTGAAAAGCAACACTCTTAGAATTTTAAATTTTTAAAATTTTAGACAGATAGTGGGCTGAAGAACTTTGGCAATGATATTCGGGTACACAAATAAAAGCCCGATTTCCCACATGATGGGTGCCCCAAGAGTCGGAGACTGACTTGAAGAGCCTCGAGAGGGACAGCAAGTGCTGCACACTCCATTGCTTCTTTCTTCGTTGTTTTAAAATGTTTGCCTCTAGGACATGCATGCTCGCTAGAGAGAGACAGAGGAAAAGTGAGAGAATGCCCCCCACCTGGAAGAGAGCCACGTGGCAGTCCTTTCTTCTCCTTCCTCCTCTCGGGATCTGGGCATGCATGTGCACATGCATGTGTGTTTTTCAGGCTGCCGGGTCTGGGACTTGAACCACACCCCGTTCATCACATGTGGGATCCAGCCGCCTGCTGGCCTACACCTTTGAAGGACTGATTTTCCTTCCATGTCCTAATGCATTCGTCAGACTCTTCATGCCGAGAAGAGGCAGAGCAGGGAGGCTCAGGACTTGGTTAGGTGACCAAGTTTCAAGGCCAACTCCGTGGGCCCACGAGCACAGGTGTGGCCTTCCCCGCCCCATTCCTCCTCACTTAAAGAAATAAAGACTGTAAGAATATTGCGTCCCTCCTGCAATTGCTCTGATGTTTAAAATGCTATCACGCACGGAACTCATGTAGCAAAGTGTGCGGCACACGGAGAACGTGCATGCTTAGCTCAGTGGTTGCAAACGTTTACTCAGCGGGCGGTTTCCATGCGCCCACTCCGGCTTCTGCGCCGGGCCCAGGCACTCGTCCTTCCCGTTTTGTAGTGAGGCTTCAAGGATCGTCACTCACAGGCTGCGAGACTGAGCATTAGCTCCTTGTTAATGCGTTCGAAACCAGGACTCAGAGAACCTGAGAGCACGGCCAAGGCATTAGGGGGTGCGTGTGACCCCAAGTGAGGACTGTCAGGCCCTAAAGCTCTCACTGCATGGACTGTGTTCTTGAAACGTTGTCTGCAGTTTGCTTGGTCCAAAGGCAACATCCAGGGTTTCAACCAGGGAAACAGATGCTCGCGTTCAGTATGTGTGGAGTGTGGCCTTGCAGGTGGGGCTGGCTGCCCGGACTTAAGCAGAGCTGCTGGCGCCGGGGAGTGGAGGCTCCCGTTTTCGGGCCCACGAGTGTAGGTTGGGGCAGTAGTTGTGCAGTGCCGAGGGACGGCTTCTGATCTTGCTGGAGTCAGGCCAGGTGCCCTGGCAGCCTTCACGCTAGCCCTGCACTCAGGGGAGTTCTAAAACTCCATCAGGGGGGCTTTGTGTCCTGGTCTCTAAATAGACACTTAACTGTTAAAATCTGAAACATAGAAAAACACAGAGAAGGAAAACGTCCTATAGATACCGTGTTTTAGTGTATACTTTGCCACATATGTACAGTATGACCACACACAAACATGCAGCCAAGTTCATAGGGAAAAGAGCATTTTCTAGCCTGCCTTTGACACAGAACACAGCCCGGTGTCTGCGGTAACTCCTTCTGCCCCGGGTTCCTGGTTCTGTGTTGCGTAGCCGCTGTCCACAGCTGTGGGCTGCCGGAACGGCTCCACACGGAGTGGCAGGGTCTCTGCAGACCAGCGGCACTGGCCTGTCTGCCACGTCAGTGTCTCACATTGTTTATTTTTTGAAAAGTGACATTTGGTAACAAATTCCACAAGGGCTTGGGCTTAGCTGTCTGGTCACTGTCATAGCAACTGCGTCTGGCCCAGTCGTCTCTGTGACTGCCGCTTGGTGACTCTGTCAAGTGAGGGCCTTAATCTGGTTGCTCTGGCTGACACGCTTCCTGTTCAAGAACTTCACAGTGATGTAAGAATTGGCGAATACGCACATATGTGTACTATACGCGCACGCATATATTATATAGGTACACCCGAACACATGTACGCATTCTTCTAAAACAACAAAAGGGACTTCTGGGACTCAGACCCACCCCAACCATACCCACCAGGTCAGCCTCAGTGGTCCTGGCCACACACTTTCTTGGAGAAGACCTAGGAGGTGCGGGCTTGCCCGTCACAAACACCTTCCTCGGGGGAGGTCTGTCCATGTCGGCTGTCTGTGACGTGCTGGAAGGTGCTGTGTGTCAAAGAGGAATCTGTCCCTTCCAGAGCCAGTTGTGTTCTCTCGTAAGTGAATAATTGTAAGACCTTCCCACGGCACTCATAACCAAGTCCATGCTTGTCACTTTCTAGGTGAGAATGATCCGCAGCAGGGGACGGGAGGCAGTGCCGTCTCCGTATTCCTTCCCTAAATTCAGGTTCCCTGGGGATGCTGTGCCCCTTTTTTAACAGAGTATCCTAGGCTGCCCAGGAGAGACCCCAGAGCCCTGTGGCCTGCCCTCACCTCCGCCACACCACCACGCCACGAGACCTGCAAGCCAAGAAGGACATGCATTGCCCCTGGCTGTCTCTTCTGTCCTCCTCCTCCATACTGCCCTCCAGACATGAACGCTCGATTTCTTCTCCGCGTTCCGAGACTGAGTTCCTCCTCCTGCGGTATTGCCCACAGGGACCTCCTTTCTCTTCCCTCATGCCTGTGACAGCTCTTCAGTTCCCAGCAGTTCAGGCTGACCTGGATTATCACATCTGATAAACAGCCACCATATGGCCCGCCTGGCAGGCATTCGGAAATGCCCCGTGCGTCACACACGGCTCCCAGCAGCACAGTCAGCTCAGACTAGATTGTGGCAAATGGTTCTCCTGCAGACTCACAGCAGACACCATCGTGCGGAGCAGCGTTCCAGTCTCCATGAGTTTCTTCCTCGTGTTTGTCATTCAATTTAGTAAATATTTATTGAGGACATCGGGTAGAGGCCTCAAGCTCAGCATTGCCAGGAATACCAGTGTCGATTAGAGAAAGTCTGTCCTATAGGAGTATCGAGTCCAGCAAGGCAATTGTGTGTTTACAGACATCTGGTAAACCAGATGTCAGGCCACCTCTTGTATTCTGGAGAGCAGGAAAACCTGGAGCTTTTAGCAAGGAGATGATGGATTGATTATTCACAGTTCTCGTACCTTTTTATAAAGTTCATTTATTTTCTGAGAGAGAGAGGCACCCCACCATAGTCCTCACATTGTGATCAACCCCCCAGGCTTGGCATGCATATGTGAACCCAGGACCCTGTCATGTGGGTCCACCTGCATTACTCATGTGCCACCATGGGACTTATGTCCTTAGGCCTTTGGACTTTGAAGATAGGCCTGCTAGCTGTGAGCGCCAGTGGTCTTGGGAAACGTTTCTCTGGACGAGACTGGCCGTGGAGCGCGTTGTCCTGATCACCGCTGGGAGCTGCATGCCACTTCCTTCACCTGCTTTCTGGCAGGAGCAAATAATGTGAGATTCTGATTTCTTTTGCAATCACATTTTTCTAACCTGGAACTATTTTCCAAACAGCCAGTCAGTCTGAGCATGGTCAGAAAAGGGACAAGCATCAGATGCCGTCCCCGCATGTCTGTGTCGTTTTGGATGCCCTGTTGTGTGTGGGTCTCTGATCACACACTTGTGAGCCACGTGTCAGCATGCTCTTCGTCAGCGTCTTCTGCCAGATTTTGAGCTCGCGTGCTGAGAGACTTAGAGACTGGCCCACTGCATGGCACGTTAGCAAATGTAAACGCAGGGTCAGCAGGTAGCTTGGGGGTTAAGGTGCTGGACCCACATGGCCAACTCTGCAGTTCGAGTCCTGAACCCAGTGACTTGGAAAAAAAATAACAACTCCAGGTGTGTGTGTGTGTGTGTGCATACATGCCCGAAGAGGAGAATGCAGGAGAGGGATTGAGATGTGGCCATCCCTCCTGAAGGGTGGTTTCTCATTTCCCCCTTTCTTTCTCTGTCTCTCTCCAGTGAGAACACACACCCTATAGCAAAAACCACACACACACACGTAACCTAGGGTCCTCCATGTCCCAGTCCCAGTCTGCCCCGCTGCCCCGTGGCTCCCAGAGTGCACCTGGACTTTTGAGCTGTGTTTTACCAAGGGCCAAGGTGTCGGGTGAACTCCACTGGCTGTCGGTGCCAGGACTGGGTAAGCAGCTAACTCATTTGAGTCATAGGAACATAAATCCTGACACTCGCGTCCTCTAGTCTTGGAAACGAGTCTTCAATGTTTGCTGTGATTTGCTTCTTTGAGGGTGTGGGAGTCACTAGTGAGGGTTTCCACAGAGGGGGCTGGGATTGTAGCCCGGGCTCTGAAAAAAGATTTGAAGGTGTGCTTTCTCTCATGGGAGGTATTTGGAAAAATGCCAGGCTGAGTGCTAAGAGATGATAGGCCTTTTTCTAAGACTACGGCTGGTGATAGCCAACGTGCTTTTACTCTCTGGGGAGGGTCACAGGGTGGCTGGGTAGTCACAGTGTAGCGTGCTGTGACTCTGTCTTTAGTCAGTTTACAGGATCTTTGCCTGCAGCTTGTTCTGTGATCACATGACCATAATGCATTATTTTTTGTGCTGACACATTTTTGCATATAAAAGTACAGAAACATACACCATGGCTTTCCCAACGGCCTGACATGTGCGTCGGGACCGTGGTGCCAGGACTTGGCTGTAGAATTTCCACCTGCTCACCAATGAGCGCCTTTCTTTTAGTAAAAGTGCCGGCAGGTAATGCATTCTAATGCTTACTAAATGTAATGTGTGTGTGATTGCGAATATCTTATTTCTCAGCATGAATATATAATCTCCGTGTGTTGGTACTTTTCCCTCCAGAGTACTCCCCAGGGTGCTACCTATATTAAAAATTAACCACATCTCAAGTATTGAAAAGCTCCAGAAGAACAAATCCAACTGCCGCTGCTGAAGTGATAGAACCCCGTTTCCAGCTCACATTCCTTTCATGGTTTTGGATTATTATCCTTTAAAGAGTTTAAAGCCTGGATTGCGCCGAGCATGCTGATGTGATACAGAGATAAGGTCCGTCCAGCCGAGAGAGAGCTATAAAACATACATACGTTAAAACTGAGACCCAGAGGTGGTTGACCACGCTGATCACCCGAGGTGACAGGTGGTCTCAAGCCCTTCTTTCTCAGGACCGTTCCAGGCTTGCGGTCCCCTTAGGTGGGTTGGGCATCCCACCAGGCGTCACTGCCTGCAAGTTGCTTCCGCCGGCTCCTGCCAACGGACTCGCACCCAGCCCGCCCCTGCCCGGTCTCCGTCAGCCACTGTTCTCTGGCCAGCGCAGCCCTGTTCTCAGGAGAAAACCCTTGCCTTTTAGGGCGGGCGGGCATGTCACCATTTCTAGCTGCCTGCTGCTGGTGGGGCCACTGCATGCCCAGGGTCTAGGCGTTGCTAGATGCCAGCTTTGGGAGCCCAATAAATGCCCTTTTCCTGGTGACGTTTGCTTTAAAGTTGCTCTTTTTGGCCCCACAGTGAATTAAGAAGGAAGTCTTAGCCATCCTCATGCTCTTTCTTAGCTCCCGGGGAGTCTGGGAGTCTCACAGGCATGGACGAGAGCTGTGCCAGCCTCCCATGGTGACGCTCTTCCACGCTTCTCCAGAGCGCTCCTGGCATTCCGGGCCCAGAGGCCAGGCCTCTGCGTGCCCAGGTCATGTCAGTCCACACATCTTCCCTGTTCCTGTCCTGACACCGACTCTTTAAGACTGACTCCACTTCTTTTTTTTTTTAAAAAAAAAAAGAAAAAAATTATTTTATTTCTTTATTATTATTACTATTTTTAATTTGACCAGAGAGAGACAGAAAGGGAGGGGAAAGTGAGGAAGCAAGCTGCCAGGTCCAGGAGTGTAGCCATGGTCAGCCATGTGGGAGTCCCGTGCCCTAACCACCATACCACCTGCTAACACCCTTTTCTTCAGGTGTTGATAAAGTCACGTAAATTTGGTGTGCGCTAAAAAGTTAGATCAGTTGCAAAGTCACAAGTCCAAGACGCCTACTTGGGCGTAGGGGAGGAGCTTCTGAAACACAGACCTCCGGGCCCTCCACAGCAGGGCACTGGGCCCCCGGACCCCTGGCCCCCAGATGGCGGCGTGCCCCGCAGCAGGAAAGGGAGCAGAGGACAAAAGCACGTCTGTACACACGCGTGTGTAAGCAGGGAGCTAGGAGAAGAGAAAAGCAAAAGAAATGACTTTCCTTTCCCTTTAAAATTCGACTTTTTCCACTTTTTGAAATTACAAAAATTTTACACATCCACTGTAACCAGCGTGCAATGCAGCGGCGTGCTACAGACAGCCACCTTCCCTTCCGTCCGCGCTCACCCACCCGCCTGAGCTGCCCCGCATCAGGAGTGGGATCCCGCCTCGCTCTCTCCCTGCCTTAGGAATGCCTTCAGATACAGAACCGCACGCCTTTTAAATGACGGCTTCTAATGGTCTTCTGACACATCTGTATCCACGGCATGGACTTTTGCTAATGCTCAGTGGGAAAAGGAATGAGCTCCGTGTCAGTGAACAAAGCCTGGCTCCGTCAGACCCCGTGCAAACTGCTGAGCTGCTGCGGCCTCGCCCAGCCGCATGTGTACCCAGAGGTCACAGAAAACGGAATGTCCCTTGCCTTATGGTGTTTGGAGAAGGAAAAAGAAAAACAAGAACATATTTCAGCTGAAATGTCAAGTCACTTGGAAAAATAACCCGTTAGCTCTGATTTGTAGGGTGTTTAGCTATTTGTTGTCAAGACAATGGTTTCAGTAATTCTTCTCTGCGAGACTACGTGTTCTCATTTTTTGCAGACGGCAGTAGGCTGAGTTACAGGTCCGGCAAGGGCGGACGAATTCAAACTGGCCGAGTGCCCTTGCTGTCCGGAGGCGTGGCAGAGTCACAGACACGGTTCCGCAGTGGCCAGAGGTGCGCTGTGTTTCTGAGAGCGAATCGGGATCTGCCCACTCGGGAAGATGGAGACTTGCACATGGTTCTCTTTCTTCTCGGTGGGTATCAGCCTGCGGCAGAAAGGGGAGCCAAGGGTCTCAGGTTCAGGCGGTCGCCGGGTTCCACGGGACCCCAGCTGCCTTGAATAACGTGTGCGAGGTCGTGCAGGCTGCAGGTGACTTAGACGGGCCAAGGCCCGGGCGGGTGGAGGGAGGCCTGGCACCGTGGAACCTGGCTCAGCTCTGTGGGGGGCAGGTCGGCAACGGGCCGTCACCTTTGCTTCTACTCTAAGCCAACTGTGGAGATGCGGGTCTGGACGGTGGAGGAGGACGTGATCTGGGCAGTGAGGACGCTCACAGAGGCTCATCGGGACGCCGGGGCCCGGGAGCACCCTGACCTACCTCAGGGGCACGTCCCCGAGGAAGCGTGATTCGCGTGTGAGTTTTCATCCCTCGTGGCCCTGACCTGGGCAGACCGGAATGTCCTGTTTTCAGAAAACTGGTCTACCCGGGGTCTGCTGGCTCCCTGAAAGTCTCTGTGAGGGTCGGGACATTTCCCACGAGGGACTCCACTTTGGTCTGGTCTGTGGGGCTACAGTCCGAGGCGAGCTGACTTCGTGTAACGTGGATTCGTCGTAGGCTCCCGTATTGGTGGTACGGAACCGTCCTCTCGGTCACTTTGTCAGTGATATGTGTAGAGCGCTTATATTAAAGGGATCGTTGTTAGTACAGACGTATTCCCATCCTGCTTCAGCTATTCGCCATTTATCGCATGGACTTCTTGTTTATTTCCCCGTACTTTCTACCTCCTTCAGTTTCACCGAGCATTTCGTACACGCTCTAAATGGCAGAAAATGTCTGAGAACGGGTACTGTAAGGGCAGAGAGTTTCCAGCCGTCTGCAGCCCGTGGTCCAGGGGCCTCCACTGCTGGGGCACCTCTGGCTGCACCGGGACATGGCAGAGGGCAGCAGAGTGTCTGGACCCTGGGCGTACTCTCTGCTCCTAGCTGGGACACGGTCCCCACGGTTCCATGGGGTGATCTAGCAGATAGGGATTTCCAAGCTAACGCGTGTGAGTCCACGGACGCTTCAATTCAAATTGAGGACTACGTGATTTTACCCAGCTTCATCAGTCTTCCAGCTGTACATTCCCGTCCATGGCCGCCAATTCCAGTCCCCTGACTTATTTTTCATCTGCTTTTTTCTCAACGTGCACATAACGGTCCTAGTAAAACAGTCTCTGTCAAGAAGTAGTCCTTTTTTTGAATCCTGAAGGGCCCCTTACGGTAGTCTCCTTCAGATGTAAATTTGGGGGCCAGCAGGTGGTGTGGTGATGAAGACACTGGACTCCCACATGGCTGACCACGGTTCCAGTCTCAGAGTCAGACGCTTGAAACTCATACCTGGCACATGTGCATGCACGCCCAAAATCAAAAAGGAGAATGGAGGGGAAGGGGTGCGATGTGGCCATCCCCCCTGGGCGGTGATTTCTCATTTTCTCTGTCTTTCTGGCAAGCACACGCACCCTACAGCAAAAATCTCTCTCTTAAAAAAAGGAAGTAAATTTTTATTTAAAAAAAAATTATCTTTGGAGCAGCTGGGTGAACATGAATAAACATTCCACTCTGTGTTTTGAGGACAATTCTAGCTCATGAATGAGGATAATGATTTAATATTGAGAGCAGAAGATAAAGTTAATAAACTAGACAATAAAAGGTACAGACTTATTGAGCGAAATGAGGGAATATTTACCCAAAAGTATTATTCTATTTGCTTATGGAAATGTCCCATCACACAGAACTCACGGACGTAATTAACATTTGCAGGTGTCATGGCATAGAGCTTTATTACACGGGCTGAGTCTCGAAACCGAGTTAAGTTATTGGTCTTTTAAATTCTGAAAGTATTCCATTTTTAGGAAGTGATAACTTCCTTGATGTTCAAATTTATCCTTAGCTTAATTTTGTATTATCATAGCCAGGACATATTTTAAAAATCTGGGCCCGGAAGGCCAGATGCAAACCCCGATCACCCGCGGGGGACACTCACTCTCGCCCGGCAAGAGCCACTTACCACAGAGAGCTTGCTGACCACGGCCTGGCCAGAGAGAGGATCTGGTCACCAGTCCTTCACTTTCCCTTCACAGAGAGCAGTCAAAGCCCTCATCATTCGTCTTGTAATGATCTGTTCTCACCCTCTATGCCTGGGGTATGTGCAACTCCTGTTACTTTGTCTTAAGTTACTTAATGGCAAAAAAAAAAAAAAAAAAAAAAAAGGAAGGAAGGAAGGAAGAAGCAGCATCTGCTATCTCGCTGCTTTATCTCAGACACAGTACTGTGAGGAGGGAAGGATTCCAGTGAGATAATACTAGTTCTACCTGAACGGCTTCTACTACTCCTAGGGGGAGGAGGAGGAGGCGGCGGCGGCGGCTGCGGTGGGCGGTGGCAGCGGCAGCCCTGCTGCAGTGCCGTGCTGCGAAGGCTGTGTGCCTGCAGGCCGGGACCAATGGGAGGCCGGGATGTGACTCCTGGCCCGGCCCACAGGCCCAGTGGCATGCACCTGTCATCCCAGCATCTTAGGGGAGCTGAGGCAGGAGAACCACAAGTCACAGCTGGCCTTGGTGACATAGCAAGACTGTGTCACTGATCTGTAGTCCCAGTTGGGAGGCTGAGGCGAGAGGGTCATGATGTGACAAGAAACTTGTCCCTGAATGAATGAATGAATGAATGAGTAGCAGAAGGAATATAGCTATCGTTTGTCCATCAAGCTCTTCTAAACGCTTCACTAACACTAACCTATTTGGTCTGGTTTGAACGTCTGTGTCCTTGCAGCGTCACCAACACTGGTGTTGAGACCGATCTCTAACGCAGTAGTAGCTACAGATGGGGTGTGCTCGGGTCGTGAGAGCTTCTTCCTCACGGATAAGATTAAGGACCTTTGGAAAGAGGCTTCACACAGAAACCAGTCCTTCTGCCCTTCCGCGTCTCGGGCCAGGCGTGAACACGGCAGGGTGCCATCTTGGATGCAGAGAGCAGCGCTCGCCAGAGCCACTCTGCCGGAGCCCTGCCATGGACTGCCAGCCTCCAGAACTGTAAGGGTGGATGCCCATGGTGGGGCGCTTGAGCCGGGTACCACGCAAACCGAAGGAAGCCAGGCAGCAGCTCGAACCTCCAAAGCTGATAACAGAGCAAACTTTAAATCCAGATAGGTTGACTTTAGAGCCCAGAGACTGTTTCCTTTCTGGAACTCCTTTTGTTTTTGAAATCTCATTTCATTGAAGTGTTTTCCTTGAAACTTTTCTCTCTCCCAAAGTCTTGGACAGCAGGGACAGGAATACTGGGCTTCCCCTTGGAATCTCTCCTTTGAGTCAGAACAATGCGCAAGACCATCTTAGAAGGAAATACCACCCGTCCACAGGGAAGGGAGTTCTACACATTCCGAACCTGCTGCCTCACCCCTCCCTTCCCTCAAAGGCTTCCGGAGTGTTCTCCTGTCCCATTTTGTGGATGGGGTGGGTCAAAGGGACTCCTAAGAAGAGCACTTGAATCCCGGAGACACGGAACGAATTAGAGATGTCTTCCCATGAACTCCCAGAAGTGAATCACAGATTAGTTCCTTGCACATGTTCCAGGGGTGATGTGTGCGTGCCTCCTTCCGATCCTGTGTCCACCTTGGGGCCACTCACAGTAAGAAAGCCCCTGCTTCAGGAAATACCATTTCCGACCTCTGGAGTGACTCAGACGCAACTGCTTACTAGTTTTTTCATTAAAAATGTCTAACAATAATGATAGCAATTGTGAATGCTTGCCAGGCGCTACTGTGACTCAGACATTTTTACAAGCCACGTAAATGTGAAAGCGCATTGCTTCATGGACGCGCTTGAGACGGACGCTGGTATTCTGATCCTCACTGTGAAAATGGGAAAGCTTGGGGCCAACCTTTAGCATGGGGTTCAGGCAGCTGGATCCTTCATGGTCGCCAGCAGACTTCCAGTCTGAGACCCAGCAGTTTGGAAAACACCAGTTGTATGTACATGTGTGCCCAAAATCCCAAGAGGAGAACGGAAGAGAAGGGATTGCAGCATGGTCATTCTCCCTGGGGGATTCTCTCTCTCTCTCTCTCTCTCTCTCTCTCTCTCCCTGATGAGCACACATCCCTTCTGGCAAAATATTTTAAAATGAGAAAATTTAGGTGTGAAGGTTGTAAGTAACGTATTTATAAAATGCAGATGTGGGAACTGGCTTTGGACCCCAACTGTCTGACCCGTGTCTGTAGTCAGTATGCCTTGATCCACGGCATTCCTCTCACTTGCACCCCTCTTACTAGTCTGAACTCCTCATTTTTCCAGATTGTTGTTCACAGCTTTAGTTTATACTCCATTAACTCGGTCCACTGTGCAGTCATTCATAAACACTGATTGAGTGTCAGCCATGCCCACATGCCGGGTGACTTCTCCAGATGGGCTCTAGTTATGGCATTTGTCAAGACTGAGCGTGGTTCTCTAAGGCCTGGGATTGAGCTGGAATGAGGTGCTGGCCGTGTGCCTCGAGCCTGTGCTCGTTATACAATAAACATGGGAACGCTGGTGGCATTACCCACACGGTATCTCAGTACCTTTGCTTTCTCTCCAAACGACATGTACTTTATGAATGTGGCCTCCAGATGCTGTTTTCCTCCAAGTTACTCATTCTGATACTGTGAAAGGGCCGCTCCAAGGCAAACACCCGAGGTGTGCTAGGGCTGCAGGTGCCCGTTAAATGTCGTCGGTGCATTTACTTAACATGTAATCACTGAAGACTCCTCTGTCACATAAATCTCGTATTGAGTATATTTGTATTTTTTCTCTTGTTAGTTGCCTTTTGTTATAGGAGTCTCAGCCATGAACCTTGCAATGGGCAAAGAAAAGATATTTTTTCTTTCCATGAGCATGACAACATTTTTTAGATGCGATTTGTTCAGTTTGTATAGTGTAATAGTTACCGACAGCTGTGTAACAAAAGAGCCCAACTTAGTGGCTTACAACCACACACATGCATGATCTCATAGTGTCTATAGGTCAGGAGTCTGGACAGGGCATAACTGGATCCTCTGCCTAAGGTCTAATGAGACCGCAGTCAAGGTGTCATTGAGCTTTGTTCAGAGCTGGAGGCTCAACCTGGCAAGGTTGCTTCTAAGCTCACTCAGGTTGTTGATAGGATTCATATCTTTGTGGTTTCAGGACTGAGGCCCTTGGCCTCTTGCACAAGTCAGCTGCAGACAGCCTATAGCTGCAGGGCCATGCTCAGCTCCCAGGGCACCCGAACTCCTGGAGGCTGACTGTGGTACCCTGGCACATGGGCTTTCCTCATGGCTGCTCGCTTTATCAAGCCAGCAAGGAGTGTCTCTAGAGCACGTCAGCTCACAAGGCAAGCGTGCATGATGTCATGGAACGCTGGGAGTGACATCCTATCACCTTCCCATGTCCTGTTCCCACACTCTGCATACTTCGGAAAGCCGTGCAATTTTCCCGAAGTCGCACACCCGGAAGACAGTGAGGAGGGCATGGACTCAGGCAGTGATACCGTCCCATGGTCGTGTGCACGTGAGGCTGTGGGGTGCGGTGCTGTGACCACGTGCTGAGTAACACCCATGACACCTAGATACCACGCATGGCACCGGGGGCTTCGCTCGTAGCCTTGAACGATTACCAGGCAATCCTGGAAACAAGATGTGCCATTATCGTCTTCTTGTGTAGCTGAGGACAGGGAGACACACTCGGGGGTCCCTCAGCTAGGAATGGGTCGCAGCTCAGCGCCTGCCCCACCCCGACTAGCCAGCGAGCAGGGCTGCACGTGCTCCCACGACGCTGCTGTCCAGCCAGAGAACAAAGGCGGTAGGCAGTGCTCGCCGTGGGGGCACGGACCGGGCCGGGGAAGGGCCCTCGGCAGCACAGAGGCCGGCCCGGCCACGTGGGCCTCCGGGAGACAGCTGGCGCCAGACCCATGCCTGCCGACTTCCTGGCTCGTCTGCAGAACTTCTTCTTCTCTCTTAATGAATTTCTCTTACGTTCCATCACTGCCCACCTTCACAGCCTCAGAACGAATTTTCCCAGCACGAGTACCTGCGACCGTTCAGTGGGCTGAATTCAAGTCCTATGGCACAGGGCAAGCCCCTGAGGTACTTCAAACATGGCGGTGAGGAGGCCAGCCCCTGGAGTGTGGTCCACGAAAGAGCACGGTGTCCGTATCTCTGGAGGGCCTGGGCTACATGGCTAAGGCTGGGCCTTCTGCTGAGACAGGTACAGCGGTCTGTGGGTGTGCTAAGGTCTGAGCCCTCAAACATGCCTTGCAGCGTGGGGCCATCGGGACAGCCGTGCTGAGCAGTCGCATTTCCTCGTCCCCCACGCTCGGGCCTGTGGTCCCACAGCAGCCCTGCGAGGCCTGGTGACACTCCCTGCAGGCCCAGGCAGCGCGCGGAGCAGACGGGGCTGCACAGAGCCTCGGGGCCGTGTTGTCCGGCTGTGTTTAGGCGGCCCTGGCCGTGGCCAGCCAGGTCCACACGGGCGACAGGGATGGCCAGGGAGAGGAGGGAAGCGCGGCCCCCCAGTGTAGTGTGGGCCCATTGTCGCTGAAGCCCAGTGTCCTTGCTGCCCTGGGGCTTGCTGCCGTCCCTAGAAACACGCCCATGCCGGTGGCGGTGCGTGCCGAGCCCCTGGTTGGGTAGCAGCCCTGGCAGGGGGAGAGCGGTGGGGACAGCAGGGTACACGGAGACCCCGCAGCCCGCCCCACACAGCAAGGCCTGCCTCAGGGCCCTCTGTTTTCAGGAGCCTGGAGAGTGTGCAGGCTGCTTAGAGAAACCGTGTAGAGAGCTCTCCCCTTCCTTCCTCCTTGCCAGCAGTGGGGCTGAGACTGCCTGTGCGAGGATTCTCATACCTCCCCTAGGTACAGCCGCGCTAACCGCGTTCCTTCCGCACAGTCCCTCCTGCCTGCTCACTCCTCAGCGGGGGCCTGCTCTCCCCAACTCGTTCATCAGACGCTGGGCTCTAATGACATCAGCCGCTCCATTTCCGAAGCATGCGCATTTAATTATACCCTTTTCATCCCGGAGAGGTTTGGTGTGAGCATATGACAAAGGACTTTTTCTCTTTGTAAGGGAAAAACAAGGGCTGAGATGGAATGTACCCTGAGTTTTGCAGCCACTGAGGCCCCGTGAAAAGTAATTCACAGACAGGTAAAGAGAGCCATGGTGGCTGGGAGGCCGTTCCTGAGAGGTAGGGCGTCTCCCAGGGCCACACGCGAACTGCAGCCACGGCATGGACAGGGCCCGCCCCACGGCTCGGCCACGCGTGCCGGCTGCAGGCGTCTGAGTGCCTGCGTGTCACCATCGTGAACACCAGACGCGACGCCACATTCAACTCTGTAGTGGAATGCCCTGAGCCGAACGAGGCAACCTACACAGGATGTCTGTTACAGTGAGACGAAGAACCCCCACGTGCGGCCACCCAGGGAGAGGGTGATTAGAAACCGAGTCGCTGACCATGGTGGAGTCAAACAGGTCTCCTCTCGTACAAGATCCACCGGGAGGTTGGAGGGGCAGGTTCACATGTGACAGCAACCAGTGAGTGGGTTTTTAATTTGTTTTCTTCTATGAGAGAGAGAAAGACAGAGACATACACAGGAGCATCCCCAGTGGGAGCCTCACACCATGGCCCACCCCCAGCACAGCCAGCCGGGTCCTGGGTGTGTACAGGGAGTCCTTGCGTCTCCAACTTAGACCTTCCCATGTGACACGTGGAGCTGCGTCACCCCTGGGCCACCCAGCCGGCCTCTCGTACTCCGTTTACTGGACACTTTATATGTGACCTTACTGTCTCCACCTAATTCCCCTAGGACTGAGTATTCACAGACCGAAGGCAGACACACACAGGACACTGGGACAGAGAGGCCAGGTAACCCAGAGGTCCAAGTGACCCAGCTTTGACGCGAGCAGGACCCTCAGCTGGGCCTCGTCTGAGGCAGCGGTCCACTTTCACACCGACCTCAAACGTGCCCTGAGGCGCATGGAGTCGGCCCTGCTGTCCACTGACGGCGGGCTGACCCTGTCCTTGAATTGGCCCTGGAAGTCATAGGGAGAAGCCACAGGTGTCACTCAAGGCCTGGCAGCGAGCGCTTGTGGAGTCCTTGCCACACCCCTCTGGCCAGGACGGACAACCCCACTAGGTGGAGAAGAGAGATCTGGGCCTGACCAACCTGCCACGGACGACACGGAGCCACCGGGACCCTTCCGAGGCAGCCCGCGTGGTGTTGGCAGGGGCCAGGTCAGGGCGCCTTCCCAAACTTACCGTACTTGGGGACACACGGCAGGCATTAGTGGACGGTCACTTTAGTTCAGGGTTTCCCAATCCAGAGAGGCCACCTCGGGGGCTTGGAGAGCCAGCTCGGTGTTGTCCAGGAATGCCGGAGCTGTGAGCAGGGTGCCGGGGACCGCCCGGACTGGGGGTGGTCTGCCCCTGCAGGAAGGAGGGTAAGCCAAAGGTGTGGCCGAGGGCTTCCTGTCTCCCCACCTGGGAGGGTGTGTCTGGGACTCATCTAGTTGGGTGGGAAGGGGGTGAGTCAGATACAGAACGACGTCCCTTTCAGATTTAATCACGTGTGAGCTCTCTCCGGGGCTCGCTGTCCACCGCCCTGGGGAGCAGTGTGCAAGCCAGTGGTTCTTCCAGCAGCCCGGAGCCCAGAAGAGGCGTGTGCAGCCCTGGGTCGTCCCCACGGCAGCCAAGGGCAGGAGCAGGGCGCAGCCGGGAGCGGAGCACGGCCAGCCCCGCGCACGCGGCCCTGGACGAGGCTTGCTCCCGAACAGGAGGTCTCATTTGGAGGTTGTCTCTCCACAGCGTCTGCAATCTATCACCTCTGCGCTTCACGGAGGGCTGAGAACTGACCAGGGCCGGGAGCAGAGTGTTTCGCTCTTAGAGAGTCGGCTCTGTTAGCGAATGCTGTCCCTCCCTCCAGCCCATGGAGAGACCAAGCTGTTCTTAATCATCGGGGTTTTATGTTTTCAAGCACGCGTCCTGAACTCGTGCCTGTGCTGTACTGCCGTGCCCCTTTTCTCGTCACCGTTTGTTATGCGTGGACTCGCCCACCTGGGCGGTGGCGCCCCACCGAGAGTCACCGTGACACATCAGGACCGGGGCGGCAGCCTGCGGCGTGCTCGCAGTCCCACTTAGAGCCATGAATTTCCCTAGTGCCTCCATCACTCCGTGCCCTCGCACCCTTGGAACACACCCCGAATGAAATGCTTTCATGCCGACAAAGGCTCATTGCTCTGCCTCCAAGTATATAATTTGCTTTCTGAAATCAAAATCCGAGGCCTCTGGGAGAGCTTGTTATTAACTCTGACAGTGGAGTTTTTCTCAGGCCGTTTGTGGGAGTAGGCAATGGCTACAACTGCAGGTGCAGCTGAGCTGTGAACTTGAACTTGTAAATGGTTCTCGATGACACCGCCTCATAGTACCCACCGCCCGGATTTGCACAAGATCCGCACCTCTGCAGGTAAAGCCGTTCTCAGAGGATGAGATGTTTAGAAGTCTTTGGGCTTCTTCATTCTGAGCAGGTAGCTGCAGAAAATCAGTATTTGTTTTTTACTTGTGAGCCAAAGAACTTACCATAGGGACCATTTTTCCGAACTATTTCACCGTTTACCTCCTACTACCCAAGGAAAAGCACAGTCCTCCCTGCTGGGCGTGTCACTGGCCTCCTGGCCGGGGCTGTGCCCAGAGGACTGGCCTGAGACAGGACTGAAAACAGTGTCAGGGATATGAACACACACTTAGATGGGAGAGTGGAGAGAAGACGGACTCTCCACGGAGTCCCCTGCTGTGGCCTCCTCTACGTGCACAGCCAGCCAGGGTCACGGGCACGCACGCCTGGTGTGTCTTATCCATCCGGGAACCAAACCCTGACCTTCCATGGCTTTCCAGCGTCACGGAGCATGACCACTGTGCCATGACAGCTGGACCTAACGCCTCCATGCTAAAACCCGTTTGCACCGAGGACCGAGGTGCGTGCTGAGCTGCGTTGAGGAGAGGCGGCGGCTGCTGCTTCCCGTCGTGGCTACGGAAATTCTCGCCGGCTGGTGCGTGTGCTTACTTTGGTAAACAGTATCCGAGAACTGGCCCTCAGGGAGAACCATGAAATCGCTCGGAATGGCAGCACGTGTGGCCAGGCAACCTGCCTTGGTGAGCGGAGGGGCCCATCCCCAGTGGCTGTCCCTGGCACTGGAAGACCACCTGCCTCCTGAGCAGCAGCGGACACTGCCTGCCTTGACCTGAGTGGCCGCTCCCTCCCATGGCTCGAGGCCCCACCCAGCTGGGAATCTCAGGGGTGGCTCTCATGCTCTGCCTAGACCAGGTCTCAAACACGCTCGCTGTGCACGCCGGGGCAAGCGATGGCCAACGTCCACACCGGCCTCAGGCTCTGCATAGACCAGGTCTCAAACATGCTCGCTGTGCACGCCGGGGCAAGCATTGGCCAACCTCCACACTAGCCTCAGGCTCTGCATAGACCAGGTAACACGTTCGCTGTGCACGCCGGGCAAGCGATGGCCAACATCCACACCGGCCTCAGGCTTCCTGTGGGGGTTAGAGGGAGAGGAGAGAGCCCGGGGGGGCAGGGCGGTCGGTGCTCCGAGCCTCCGCTCCTCTTCCCCAACTGGGGCTGGGAGGGGCGGTGGAGGGCGGGGCTGACTGCCACTCAGTGTCGCAGACCAAGAGCGACGGCCTGGCCACGCCACGTGGAAGGGGTGCTGTGGTCACACTCTGAACCCTACCACGGTGAGTCGATACGCACCTTCCCGGAGCTCTGCAGTTACATTTGTCAGCATGCACCGTGACGGCTGTGCCAGGGGGTTCGCTGAGACTGACCCTCTAAGAGGGAGAACTTGGGATGGAGCCCTCTCATGTGAACATGGAATGAGGTTGACATGTAGGGGCTTCGAGTGACTTCCAGGGGAAGCCTTACAGCACGTTCTAGTGCCCCCAGTTCTGTCTGCATATAATCGAACACGGTTGCACAGAGTGTAGGTCCCAGCTGCGGGGAGGGGACGGCGGCTGTGCTGAAGGCCCCTCCCTGTGCTCCGCCAGCTCCTGCGAAGGTGAGCGAGTAACACCCACAGGGCAGGACCGGCCACGGAACGTGGGTCTTTTCGCAGTCCCGTGGCCTGGTCCATCGTGGCCGTAGGTTTGCGGCCTGTGTGCTTATTGTGTGAAATGAGTAGAAATTCTTTCAAAGACTTGAAAACAAGGTGTTTTCCAATTGTGTTCTCTTGGATATAATGCTCTAAATTTATTCTCCAGTCTGGAAAGTGTGAATTAATTCTAGAGTCTTTTTCTTCATCTAACTTAATCAGAAGGTCCTGCAATCTGTTACATAAGGGGACCTCTAAAAGTTCACAGAGACAGGCCAGCAGGTGGACAGAGTGCCACTGCCCTGTGTCAGGAGGGTCTCCCGGGGCCCAGGCTCTGCTGGGCAGGATGGGGCTCTTCCAGCACATGCGGCTTTTCCTCCCGTGAGCCACAGACACTGTGACAAACGAGCCTGCGCTTGGGAACTGTCAGGACCCTGTCTGGGGAGAAGGGGCGTCCGCTGTCGGGGTGCCTGGGGGCAGGGGCACGTGTTCTGTGGGTCGTGGGTCTTACGGCTTCCTACCCTGGGCTCGAGTAACCCTCCGCGCACGCCTGGCCGTGGGGACTGGGGACCAGGGCCCGAGCCGGGGCAAGGAGCCGGGTCTCATTTCCCTCTCACCACGGAGGGCACCCGCCAGCTCCTGTGCCACTGAGCTCTGTCCCTGTCATGTCCCCGTCACGTTGTGCCATCCAGGCCCCCTCACCGCCCACCTCCTGACTTCGCCTGTCCCCTCCCTCTGCTCAGAGCACAGCCATCTTCCCTCCCATTCTGATCTTCCTTCTGGGCGAGAAGCGTGCTGAGGGTCTCTGGCCAGCCATTTTGGGTCTCTTTGTTAAAGTTTCTTTCCATCTTCTACAAGCAAGGGAGACAGAGACAGACAGAGAGACAGAGACAGGGAGACAGTTTTGATGCTGAGCTCGGGCACACGGTTCTCTGCGTGCACAGGGATCTCCAGCCGGGAACCGGCGCGCGCCCGCGGGCTGGGCTGTCGGAGCGCGGCGCTCGCGTGGCACACCCGCCGCCGCCGGTACCGCCGCCGGGTACCGCCGCGCACCTTCTGAAGTGTTTTCTTTCTGTTGACGAAAAGTTCTTCATCTGTTTACTTGTCAGTTCTTCTTTCATGTTCGTGCTTTTCATGTTCTGTTGAAGAGACTCTTGCCCTCCTCAAGGCCATGAGCATGTTTTCTGTGCTTTCTTCTGAACACCTGAATAATTTAGCATTTATATTTAGGTCTATAATCTGCTTCCAATTAAGTGTACTTGCCGTATGGGGGAGGCGCGAGGGTTCACGTCTTTCCCTGTTTGAAAGAGGAAACGGGAGCCTGGAAAGGCAATGCCCTCCCTCACACATCACGGCTTCCACAAAACAGAGGCTGCACCCCTGGCGTGTGCTTACTGCCCGAGGATTTGGTGATCCAAGGGAAATGGAGATAAAGGATATCCTCCCATCGGGTTGGCTCGTGTGTCCACGAACAGATAAATAGTTTAAAAGGTGTGGCACGTATGTGTTACAGAATCCTACTCCGTCACAGAAAGCAATGAGGCCCTGGCGTTTGATAGAAAGTGGCAAATGCAGAAGATGCACTGCTGAGTGAAGCAAGCCGGACTGTGAGAGAGAGGCATTGCATGTCCCCACTCAGTACACCGAGTGTCGGCACTCTGTGAAACTGACTGATTGGGACATACAAAAGCACAGAGAGCAGGACCGTAGATGGTGTAATGGTTACATCGCTGGACTCCCATGTCGTCCACCGTGGTTCGAGTCCTGGATCTGGCAGCTTAAAACTCATGCCAGGAGTGTATGCATGTGTGCCCAAAATCCCGAGAGGGGAATGGAACAGAAGGGATTGCGGCATGGTCATCTCCCCGGGGCGATTTCTCTGTTTCTCTGTTATGTGCCCTATAGCAAAAATCTCTCTAAAAAAGGCATGGAGATCAATGACAGTGCTGGAGATGGCACAGGAGGAGGGTGGGAAACGGGGAAGAGTGGAGGGAGGGCGTCGACGGGGAGAGGAAAGAAGCAAAACCTTTAAGCGACCCAAAGCGGGAAGAAGTCTGTGGCTTATCATGTACACTGACTGATATGCAGTATAGCCATGATGGGAAATTCATTTAGTACACAGGGATGAATGTAATTTGTTTTTTCATTTTTTTTGAAGAGATTTTTGCCATGGGTCACGTGTGCTCACCAGAGAGACAGAGACACAGAAAGCAAGAAATTACATCCTGGGGTGGGGGGGACGGCTGTGCCACAGTCCCTTCCCCACCATTCTCTTCTTGGGATTTTGGGCATGCACGTACATGCACCTGGCATGAATTTTAATCTGCCGGGTCCTGGACTTAAACCGCAGTCGACTATGTGGACACCCAGCCACGTAACCACTACACCATCCACTGGTCCCTGTAAAATAGTTTTAAAATATTTTAAAAAGATATCTTATGGATATCTTTTATCTATGGCTATTTACCTATGGGTAAATAGAGTTACATTTACACTATTATTTTAGTTATGCAAGTGGGTATAAATGAAATAAAACTGATTATAGGATTTTCTATGATGGCTGGTAGCTCCATGGGTATATGATTATTAATACTGAAACGGTCCCGTTTGACCCAAACATCTAGACATGCTTGAAAAAGCCAAGGAGCCAGGGAGACTTATATCTTAGGGAATATACGGAATTTCCTGGAGGGACCCAAACCAAAGAAGTGAGCTCTCCGGACAGGAAGGCGCTCAGCAGGAGTGAGACCTGGCCGAGGCGCGAGAAGCCCTCGGGAAGCCATGCGCGGACAGCGGGACTAGGCGGCCCGGTTAGGACTGTATAGACGAGGGTTTGGGTGGCAGTGAGGCCGTGCCTTCTCGCCCCGCACTGGCCACTGTGCACCGTGGGCCTCAAGTGCTCTTGGGGCGCTGGGCCAAGTGCGAATAGCCATGGCACCTTCAGGCAGGCCATGCCAGCCATGATGGAGATGCCGCACAGCCTGTCCAGCGTACAGGGGGACCCAGAATGTTCCTAAAATTAACTTAGAAGGGAGAAGAGGGCACCCCGGTGACGGAGCAGAGTAGCCCCGGCTGTTTCCGAGTGTGAAACGTCTCTTCCTCGTGGGAGAGAGTGGGCAGAGGAGGGCCGGCAGGAGGAGGCGGGGTCCCGTCTTATCAGCCAGGATGAAGAATCAGCTGAAAACCACCTTGAACACGAAAGTACAACATCCCTATTTTTAGAACCTGAAACCTTTAAATCCTCTTACTTATTTGATCTTCTTAACAACCCACGAGATTGCAGCTGTCTCTCTGAGCTCCCTGTGGTCACTGGGAGGTTACGAGGTTCGCCTCTAGTCCCCCCAGCCGGGTCTGGAGCCCGGGGGTGCAGATGTCAGCATCCCTCTCCTCCTCGTCCCCTGCAGCCTGTCCCTGTGGGCTTCTCGCCCTCACTGCCTCCCACCCTCCCGGCCGTCTCCTGCACAGCCCAGGCCAAGGTGAGCGCTGCTGGAACAGCGGTGCCGTGCTTCCAGTCCGCTCCCTCGGGGGCTCCCCTGCCCCTACGTTGAACAGGAATCCTGGGCGTGGTGTGCCGTGACCCATGCAGCGTCCTCCTCATCTCACTCCTCTTCCGTTCTTTAGCCAAACTGATGGGTTTTAAACTTAAAGTCCAGACACTGGAGTTCCCCAAAGCTGACGTGCACTCGGGCTGCTCTTCGATGCCGTGTCACTGTCTGCCGTGTGCGTTCGTGTGCTGGCTCAGCCCCTTCTCGGCGAGAACCAGGTCTTGGAGCCTGCCGTGCCGGGGCCGTGAGTACCCTGGGCGGGGGGCCGGCCCCACCACTGGCAGCAGTTTCATGAGTCGCTCTTGTTCCGTGCAGCTACTGGAGGGACAGATGAGGGCTTATCAGCAGGACCCAGGCAGTTCTGTCCCCACCGCACATGGAAGATATTGGAATGTTCGACACATAAGTATTCCAAAACCCTTCTCCCAGATTTATTCTGAACATATTCAAATGTGAAGAAAACCTGAAGGGACCGTGCAGTAGGCATCTGTTCACCTTCACCAAAGTCACTGGTGGTTGTCCTTACCACGTGCACTTGCTCTCGTCTGCATGCACACACATGTGCATGCCTGCACGTACTCACACACGTCTCTCGCCAGTCCTTAGCACGTGAGTCCCAGACATCTCACCATGTCAGCCTGAAACATTTCACATGTGTCACCTGAAAGCGAAGGTCTCCCGCGTGCCCACGCTTCTGATAAATCAGCATTACCGTATAGACCTAACCTACAGTTCAGGATCCCCCCGTTCCAGGCTGTGTCTGCAATGGCTTCCACAGCTGCGCTAGTTTGACCGGGCCAACCAATCTCACCCTTGGCATGTACTTACCCTGTCTCTGGTGGCTTGTGATCTGGTGGCACCTCGCATTTGATTGACCGTGTGTGTGTGGGCATTTGCTCCTTGGACGATTACAGACCAGCTGGCGGGTGGGGTAGTAGAATGTCCCACATTCTGAACTCTCTGATCACTGTCGTGAGCTGTGTCATGAGGACATGAGGGAGGTGTTTTAGTTTAGACAGTGCATGTCCGGTATTGAACTTCCTTCCACCGTGAAGTGTCCGCGTGTCGTGACCTGAAAGTCCTCACCAGATCCCTGCAAAATCACTAAGCGTCATTAACATGCAGGCCTCCTCCTCTGAGTGGAAGGTGACGGAGTCGCATGTAAGACCAGTGTTGCCTTTGAAAGGTGCAGAGACACAGTTCTTAAAGCAGACCGGGGCTGGCCGTATTTCAGTGTCCGGGCGCTGGACAGAGGAGACTAGAGCCAACCGCGGTTCTGGTCCTGGCGCCACTGCCTTGGGACACACTGGACGTTCCATTATTCTGTGGGTGTGTGGCATGTGCCCAGAATCCTGATGGCATGAAGAAGTGGGGGGAAAAGGACTGCAGCGTGCCAGGCACTATTGGGATGCCCCCCCACCCCACCCCCGTCTCTCATATTCACACACACATGCCTTCTGGCATTAAAAACATAGACCAGTAATCAGCCTTGGGTCAGAATTTTCTTCTGATCAGTTTTTATAAGCCTTCTCCAAGAAATCTAGGATTGTAAAAATGCTTTTCAATATTTTGGGGAAAATAAAAGAATTCAAAAATGTGACATGACGGGAAGCAGTGGCAGCTGACACCATCCCGGGGCTGTTCGTGTCTTCCCCACCGTCTCTGCTCTGGTCTGCAGAGGCAGAGGGGGCGGGGCCCACACCAGAGTACTGCCAGTGCAGGGGTGGCCGACGCCCTGCCCCGCACCGTGCTGCGGCTGGCCCCTACAGTGCAGGGCTGCTGCGTTCCCGGCCTCCCTGTCACGGCAGCTCTGGTCCCTGAGACACTGCAAAGTCCTGTGAGTGCACTTGTCCTGCCGTTGCCACAGACCCGTCCAGGTTTAGGTCCTTATAATGCTTTACCCATCTTAAAACCCTTCGAATGTGTGCAGACAGCGCTGTGTCCTCGGAGGGATTCTCTCCTCTGCCCTCCCCTCGCCCTCCGTCCTCCCAGTGTGGCTTGCTGCTCGCTCTCCTTCGCTCTCCACCCCTCGCCCCCTCTGCCCCCTGTCCAGCTGTCTCCCTGAACTATAATTCAGGCCCACCATGCACACACCAGGCGCGAGGCACCAGCCCACTGCCCATCCTGGGGAGCTCACGGAGCGGTAGGGGAGCTGCTCAGGGCAGGGGAGCGGCTGCCAGCCCCAGGGGAGAGCAGGCGGTGGCCTCGGCACTGAGGGTGGGTGTGAGCAAGGCAGCCCTGCACGCCCGGCCTTCTGAGCCTTCCCGGGGCTCCGGGGTGTCCTTAGGCCCTGGGGAGCTTCCAGAACAAGTGGCACATCAGAGCAGGAGCAGGAGGAGAGTCGCCTTCGTAAATTCAAAGTTTATTATTTCCTCATGTCAAAGAGACAAACGGCGGCACCTCCAACAGAGGTGTAAGGGCACCGTCCACGCCTGGCTGGGCCGGCCGGCCAGCTCGGGGCCTGCGTGTGCCCAGACTTCACGGAGGTCTCCAGACACCCACCTGGGATCTCCTGACGCGGACCAGCCACAGAGCATCGCATCTCACCATGCCCACACCTGCCCGCGACCCGCCGTCCTTCACGGCTAATGGAGGTAGATCGTAGTTTTCTCTCCGCCCAGTAGCTTTACCTACGGCACCTCAGCTGGTCGTGCTTGGTTTGTTTCCTTTCATTATTGCTTTTGCTCTTTAACAAAAAACTGAAGAAATCTCCTAATTGGGGACAGCACCTTGTCCTCTGGGTTTGCAGGGAGAGTAAAATAACCTTTGTCTCCTCCTTCATAACAGGAGGACTCCAGCGGGCCTCTCAGCTAGGAGGAGCTCTTGCAGGAAGATTCCTGCTGGGCCAGCCCCTGTGGGATGGTGCTATCCCCAACCCCTCACTGCTGCAGCCCACCCCACCAGCCGGCACCAGCCACCTCTGCTACCCCTGCCAGGCACTGGCATTGGGTGGCAAAGCAAATAGCCCCTGCTGCTTCTTGGGGAATGCAGATACTCAACATATTATTAAGTAGATCATGTAGATAAAATTATACTTCTACCCGGTGCAGCAAAGGAGCCCATTATGCCACAGGGTGCACAGCTCAAAGGAAAGACGGAGCGCTGAGTTCCTTAGCATATTTTCTAAGGGATGATAGGATGTCTCTTTTAGCCCAAATCCACGCCCCCATCACCTCTGGGGGCTTTATGCTGCACCCAGACCCTGCCGAGAAAGCCAGATACCACGGAGCCTCATTCTTCCTGGTTTTAACTTTTTCGGTGCTAATTTTTCCTAGTTCATTTTAGAAATAGCTTATTTATTTATTCTTTGATGAGAACAGAGCAAGACACACAGATGAAGAGAGGCACCCCAACAGGGTCTTCATGCCGTGATTCACCGCCAGTGGAGACGACCAGGTCCCAGATGTGCACATCGGCAAGCCCAGGAGTCCCGGGGTGTGACAGGCGTGCACTCTGGCAAGCCCAGGAGTCCCAAGGTGTGACAGGCGTGCACTCTGGCAAGCCCAGGGAGTCCCGGGGTGTGAACCCAGGCCCTTTCCCCTGTGGGCCCAGCCACAGTACTGCTGCACCACCGCCTGGCCCTGCCTGGCTCTCCTGGATGAAAGCTTCTTGAACTACCAGGCCCTCTCTCCCAGTCACCAGCCCATTAACCCATGCGGAGCAGGTGCTGCCTTCTCATCTCTGTCCCCAGCTCCTGCCGCCCAAAGCTCTCTGCACGTCACACCTGTTGGGGGAACAAATGGCTGAAGGAACGAGCTCAGGCAGCTCATGCCCATGGCCTCAGTCCTCCACCATCATGTGGTTTTGTGATTCTTTTTTCTCAGCTTTTCCCCTCAGGTCCAGAACAAGGCAAGGATGCCCACTTTTACCTCTCTGATTCAAGATATTATTAGTGTTGTAGCCAAAGCAATTAGGCAAGAGAAGGAAATAAAGGGTATCCAAATTCAAAAGGAGGAGGGCAAATTGGCCCTGTTTATAGATAACAGAACACTGTGTGTGTGTGTGTGTGTGTGTGGTGTGTGTGTATATATGTGTGTGTGTGTGTATATACACACCACACACACGTAAAGATCGAAAAATAAACCTTTTGGAATTGATTAAAGAATTCAGTAAAGTTGTAGGATGCAAAATCAGCATGCAAAAATTAGTAACATTTTTGTACACCAATAAAGAAATAGGTGAAAAAGACATTTGAAAAGTATTCCCCTTTACAATAACTACAAAGAAAATAAAATACCTATCAATACACATAATCAAGGAGGTGAAAGATCCATGTAATAGAAAGTTTTCACCATTTATGGGAGAAATGAGAGAAAACACACACAGAAATAGAAAGTCGTTCTATATTCACGATTGGAAGAGTGGATGTTGTTAAAATGTCTGTGGCTGAAAGAGATCTGCAGATTCAGTGTGACACCTCTCAAATCACTCACAGCATTCTTCACAGAAATAGAAAAAACAATCAGAAGATGTCCATGGAATTACGAAAGTCCTCAAGTAGCCACAGCAATTCTGAGCTGAAGAATGGAGCTGGAGGCCCGATCCTGCTAGGTTACTGGATACAGCCTAAGGCCGCAGTGACAAATGGCCTGGCACTGGCGGAAAACATACCCAGACCACCCGGACAGAACAGAAAGCCCAGACGTAAACCCTCCTGTATGCAGCCCGCTGATTTTGGAATTCACCAGGCCCTCCATTGGGAAAAAGATAGTCTCTTCAATAAATGGTTCTGGAAGAACTGGACATCCATGCGCAGAAAAATAACTCCAGACCAGGAGCTCTCTACATATACAAAATCAACTCCAAATGGATTAGAGACTTACAAATATGGCTAGGAACTGTGAGCTATTAGAAGAAAGCATACAGAAAACACCGTAGGACATCAGTATGGGCAAATAGTTCCTGAATAAAACCACAAAAGCACAGGCACAAAAAGCAAAAATTGACAAACGAGACCATTTCAAGTTAAAACGTGCCTGCACAGCACAGGAAACACTGAGCAGACTGAAGAAACAATGCACACGGCGGGCGGAGACAGGTGCGCCCTGTCCGTCTGACAAGGGATCAAACCACAGCATCGGTGACTCAAATGGTTCCCCAGTAAAAAACAAATAACCCAATTAAGACTGGGCAAACGACCCGAGCAGTTTTCAAAATGAGACATGCAACTGGCCAAGAAACACATGGAAAAAAAAAAAAAAAAGCCCAACATCTTTAATCACTAGGGAAATGCAACCAAAACCCTAATGAGATACCACCTCACTCCTATCGGAAGGGCTATTAATATTAGGGAGGAAAAGAAGATAGAAAATAGCAAATGCTGGCGAGTGTGTGGATAACAGGGCACCCTCTTACACTGTTGGTGGGAATGTAAGTTAGTTTAGCCATTATGCAGAAGGGCGGAGGTGCCTCCAGAAATTAAAACTAGAACTGCAGTATGGCCCTGCCGTCCCACTACCGGCCACCTGCCCAGAGGGAAGGAGGCCAACTTTGTGAAGGTGCCTGCCCTGCTGCAGTGCTGCCCCCAGTGGCTCGGACGTGGAACAGCCTGCGCCCACCAGCAGACAAGTGGAGGAAGACACTGGTGCACACGCACGCACATGCACGCACACATGCATGCACACGCACACACACACACATGAGGGATACCACTCAGCCAATAAAAAATACGAAACCCAGTCCCTTGAGGTTAAGTGGGTGGCCCGGTAGACATTGTGTTAAGTGAAATAAGTCAGGTACAGAAAGAGAAACATCCCATGGTCTTCCTTCTATGCGGAAACTGGAAAAAAATCCTTCAGACAAGTCAAGAGAAGCAGAATGACTACCAGACGCCAGAAAAGATGGGGGGTGTGGAGGGGTGTGGATTAGCAGAAACGAGCTTTCAGGTGGGAGGGGCAGCGCCTCGTGTGATAAAACGCGGTGGGAGAGTGGGGGACGTGCTGCATATGACGTCCCGGAGGGCTGAGCCGACGGGACTCCTGATGACCCCGATTTAACCCTTACATGTGGTATTCATGTACTGAAAAGTCTCATTGTAACAACTGCGGTGTGAATTAGAATTGTTAGTTAGAAATAATTTAAAAAGCGTAAAATATAAAAACTCATAAATTTGACAACTTACAGAAAAGAAAACCCCTAACCCCCAAGGGGATGACTGCAAGAGGTGGGGCCTTTGGGAAGTGACTCGGCCCTGCCCGGCTGGATGGGATTAGACTCCTTATAAATGCCCACAGAGGTGCCCCCGCCCTTGTGCTGTATGAGGACACCGGGAGGTGAGCTGTCCCGAGAACCGAACCTGCTGGCACCTGCCCTGGGCTCCACCCTCCAAACCGTGAGGACTGCACTTCTGCTGCTCGTTCGCCACCCCGTGGAGGGCGTGTTGAGCTAGCAGCCCTCATGGACCAGACCGCTCCTTTCTTCTCCTGGGAACTGAGCCTAGGCTCAAGAGGAAACGCGTGCAGCCCTGATCTAATGCGTGTAGCACGTTCAAGTCTGTACTGTCCTTTCTCTGTGAGTGACAGAGACAGACACGCACAGAGACTGCACCCCCGATGACGTCTCTGCACTGAGCTCGACCAGCCTCGGCCAGCCCTGATCATGGGTGTGTGTGCCTGGAGTACTCCCAGAGGTCACCAGACCGGAGCCGCCCAGCGTGGGCCGGCCTCACTGTGCTGACCACTGTGCACCGTCTGCCCCGTTTCTGTTAGCGTGTCTGCTAGAGCAGACAAGTTGAGCACACACAGACATGCATGCCAGGTGCAGAGGGGAACCCGATACATGCGAGGCCCTCCTCGTGGTACAGAGGGGAAAGTGGTTAGGAGGGGCATCCTTCCATCCCGTCTGCAGGAAGCCCATCTGCCAGTGTTGGTGAGTGCTATCCACGGGGGCCATGGCCCGTTCGATGGCAGAACTGACCTGATCAGGAAAGACAGGGCGCTTCCCTGGACGAGTGCTGGAAGTGTTGAACCTGAGGGATGAACAGGCGTTGAGCCAGTGAATCGCCCTGTGTGTGCACCAGCACGTCCTGCAGAGAGGACAGCACGGGAGGGCCGGAGGCCGCAGGGAGCATGGTCCCTGGGAGTCCAAGGACGGGAATGAGGAGGCGTGTGTTGCCGGATGGGTCTGGAGAAGGAGGTTGGGGGTAGCGCATCCAGGACTGGTCCATGCCCCGAGGTGTGGGAACCACCGGAGGGGAGCGCGTGGGGATGGGGACGTGGTCACAGCCATGCGCTGCCTTCTGTCTCCTGAGTCCTGCAAGAGGAGCTGCAGCTGGCGATCAAGAACAGCAGGTACGCCGCGGGGCGAGTCCCGCCCCCTCTGGTGGCCGCCTTCCCTCTGCCCTGCCCCGGGAAGGCAGGGCCGGGTGGCTCAGAGAGTAGAGGTTTACTTCTCACCCTCTGGAGACCTAGACAACTCATTATCAAACCTCCAAAACGAAAGATAAACAAAAGGATCTGAAAAGCAGCCAGAGGAAATGAAGACATGACACGGAGGATAACATTGGCTAAAATGCTGGACTTCCCATCAGAGACGCTGCGGAGTACCGTCTTTGCAGTGCCGACACAAGGGGGAGGAAAACGTGCCACCTGCTAAGGATCCCTACGTGAAGGGAAGAAGTCCTGCAAACACAAGCAGGTGAGCGAAGTCGTCACCGGCAGAGGTACGCCACCAGGAGCATTCACCTGACTCGGGTGGAAGGAGAGTGACAGATGGAAACCGGGGTCACAGGGGTGAGGAGTTCGGGAGGCAGATCTGTGGGGGGACGCAGAAGGCTTTGTCTCGGTTCTCATCTCTTCCTTGGTGGTGCGGAACAGTATGTGGGGTTTAAAGTGTGCATGGAAATAGCGTGTGTGCCCACAGTAGCAGAGGACAAAGGGTAACGGTCTGTTCCGACAGGCATTTCAACATGTAAATAGCATATTCATCCATAGTAGGTATTGATACACTAAAAGATACATAGATATTGATACACTAAAAGATACATATGTAAGTAGCATATTCACTTAGAGTAGGTATTGATACACTAAAGGATACATATGTAAGTAGCATATTCACTTAGAGTAGGTATTGATACACTAAAAGATACATAGATATTGATACACTAAAAGACACATATGTAAATAGCATAGTCACTTAGAGTAGGTATTGATACATTAAAAGATACATGCTGTATGTACACCCTAAAGACTTCACTGAAAGAAACGGAGTGGGCCAGCCGGTGGCCTGGAGCTTAAGGGCTGGATCCCTCCCACACCACCAGCTGCACAGTTGGAGTCCTGGACCTGGCTTGAAAAATCATGCTGGGCAGGTGTGTGTGCGTGCCCAAGATCCCAGGAGGAAAACGGAGCAGGGATTGCAGCATGGCCATCTCCTTTGGGGGATGATTTCTCGCTTTCCCTCTGTCTGTCTGTCTGTCTGTCTGTCTCTCTCCGGTGAGCGCACGTGCCCTACAGCAAACTAAGTAAATAACACGGAGAGGAAAAGTTTAAAAGCCGATAGAGGAGATAGAAAGGAACACTAAAGCTCCCTCCACTGATTCGGGAGAGGATGGAAAGAGTACGAGGAGGAAAGCTAGGTGGCACGGAGAGCCCAGGGCAGGCCGGCAGAAGCGTCCGCACCCCCGAGTGTGAGCAGACCTGCTTCCCAGCTCCTGCGTCCCGTGGCAGCCGGACGTGCTGGGTGCTTGACTGGAAACCCGCGGCACAGCTACATTTCGCGAGCCATGTCGGGTGTGGCAGATAAGATGCGTGTGGGAAATAGGGGCTCATTTTCATTTTGTTAGCATTTTCCTTAGTTGTTCTGAGGGCTGAAATAGGAAGGCTGACGCCAAAGTGTGCCAATTACCAGTGTATTATTTACGCGTCCCCAAATAGATTTTGAATCTCTCATCTCAGGCAATTTTCAAATTGAAAATATGTAATTACTCCTTTCAAGTCCGTCCCTTCCAGATTGGACTCTCAGCGCCTGCTCCATAGCCGACTCTGGGCTCGTCAGCTGACAGAGGCAGGGCGCGGGGCTGGGTGAGCGGGGAGGGCGAGGAGGGGACCCTGCCCAGCAGGATGGCTGGGTGGGTTTCATTTCTCCTAAGATAGAGTCTGTATTTTTGGTAGAAGTGGTGGCACGTTAAGCCGCAGAATCCAAATGAAGAAGCAAATCATGGCTTTGAGTGTCTGCATCAAATTTCAAATCATGCAGCCTCTCGCTTTAGTTGAGCCTGTCTTCTCACGTGAAATGAAAATCATGCTCCTTCCTCCTGGCCTTCAAGTGCCAAAGCCAGAAATGGTGGCAATGGCGGTATGTGAGGTTTTAGTCTAGCCACCATGCCTGCCACAGCACCCTAGGTGTATGCCAGGTTGTCACTTTTACCCCCGAAGTGTGTGTGTGTGTGTGTGTGTGTGTGTGTGTACATGTGCACTGTATGTTGAGAGAATCCCAACAACTAGCAAAATCATAAAAAGAAATCAACGATCCCCTGCCCTGCTACCGGGCCCTTTGTGCCTGATTCTGTCCAGTGTGTGCATATATGAGAGGTTTTCAGAAAGCTCAAGGGAAAATGCAATCACAAGAAAGGTTTGGGCCAGCCAGTGGCATGATGGTTAAGGTGGCTGGATCCCACATGGCCAGCTGCACAGTTCAAGTCCTGGACCTGGTAGCTTGAAAACCACACTGAACCCATGGTGCATGCCCAAAATACAGACAGAAAAGTGGAGAAGGGACTGTGGTGTGGCTGTCCGCCAGGGGTGATATCTCTCTCTCTCTCTCTCTTTCTCTCTCTCTCCAGCAAGGTGCACACCCTTTGGCAAGATTTAAGAAAAAAGGAAAAGTTTGTTTTGTTGCAAACATGTTTTAAATCCATGCTTAGTTTTTTTGTAATACACATGGACTTTTTAAAGAAGACTCCCTTGTTTTCTTAGATATGTTAACTAGGTTTTAAGTCGCCCAAAACCATGTGTCCAGCATCCCCTTAAGCCAGACATTGTCACCCGGTGCCCAGTAGGAGTGTGTAAAAGGGGTCCTAGCATCCCATGTGCAGAGCACCATGTGCGAGGGCCGTGAGCACTGAGTGACGGGCTGGTGGGCGGGAGAGCGCCAGCACCGGGAGTGGAGATTCTAGTCCCTGGAGTTGTCATCGTGAAGGCCCAGGAGAGTCCTCGGCTCTCAGAGCGAGTGCCATGTGGTGGCTTTCTTGGCTCTTGGTTGCTCTGAGACTGGGACTGGATTGCACAGGGACTGCCTCTGCCCTGCCCGCCTTCGAAAACCACAGCTCAGATCCGTTTGCTCGACAGCAAGGATGGGTCCTTCCTCACTACTCACTGCCCTGCACTGTCACAAGTTCGGCTTCTCTCTGACAGTCATGATCCCTCTGTCCCCACAGGCAGAAAGTCACCGCTCTGTTCCGTCTGCCTGTCTGCTACTCAGGCGGACCTGGACGGTCACCCCTGCAGTGTCATCTCCCTGTGGTTAATACATGCACCTGCCGCCCTCACCCGCACCCAGTCTATGGGGCGGGCACCTCCCTGCTTCCCGGGGATGTGGGATGTCCCTGGTGCTCTGACCTCAGGAAGGGCCTCCGCTCTGCAGACAGCTTTGTAATCCAGATCTCTGCACCCTTAAGGCGAGGGTTCGTTCCTCGCGGCCCAACTGTGGCCTCCAAATTTGTTGGCACTTCTGGGAAAGCCGGGCCGCTGCTCTGGCCGCGCTGCGTGCACGGTGCAGTCAAGCTCCCTGTCGGGCTGCCAGCAGTAATTTGCATCCTAGCGTCGTCTGGGTGGGCAGACGTCCACGCCTCCACCTGCGAATATGCCTCAGGAAACACTGCTGTTTGCACAGATCGCCCTGGGGTTAGTTGAGCAGCACCCCATCAAATGGTTCGGCTCATCTTCCCTGACAGGGCATCTGAACACCCCATTCTGAAAGTCTGTAATTATTTGCTGGTTCGAGAGAGCTGACACGGCGCTTCCTCCTGGCCGCACTCTTCCTGCCTGTTTCCCTTCTAAGTGTCCTAGATGGGTTCCCCTGCACCGATGCAGAGTGCGGTGTGCCTCAGGGCCCGTTAGCAGCACAGCAGAGGGCTGCCCGCGCCCACCGGGGTGGTACTTGGCGAGACCCACACGATCTCCCTGGCCGGGAGTCTAGCCCCCTGGAGAGTGCTGGTCTGGCTTTGCCGACAGAGTCTAATCGGACATTTCTTTTTTATATAATTATTTTTTATTTAACTTTATTTAGTCATTTACTTATTTACTTACATTTGCCCAGAGAGGAAGAGAACAAGCAAGTGAGAGAGAGAGAGAGAGACAGAAGCTACTTGGTCTGAGACTCAAACCACAGCCGGCCATGTGGGGTCCCAGTGCCCTTGGCCACCATGCCACCTGCCAGCCCTTGTGTTAGCTTTCTGTAGGGCCTGTGCATTTCCAGAGAGGGGATGAGCAATCACCTCCCAGAGGGGACGGCGCAGCACAGTCTCTTCCCGTTCCCCACAGCGTTTCAGGCTTGCACGCACATGTGCCCGGCACGATTTCCAGTCCGCCAGTCTGGGCCCGACCGCGTAGCAGCCGGGTGAGATGCAGCGTTTCACCTCCACCCACCTGCTCGCCTGCGAGTGCCAGAGTCTCAGTGGCTTCCCTTGCTCCCAAATACTTTAAAGAGTTTCCTTCTTTCTAGTAGTTGACTATAAACTTCTGTATGTAAGGATCTTTTTCCCTACGATAATATTTGTGTAAAAGTACTGCGTTTCTGAGGTGTTCAAACACACAAGTCCATGATCACCTACCGCTCGTCAGTAACTCTCAAGGTTCCATCATACTTCTGCTCTGTTTTACATACACTTACTGACTCCTCCCACGAGACGGGGAGCTAGGAAGACACGCATGAGAGCGGCGCCCCGGGACCTCCCTGCTGCGGCCCGCGCTCCCCCTGTCCCGGCCCTCGCTCTCTGTGCTGCTGCTCCTGCTCACGCCGGGCTCGGCTGGCCGGGCTTGCAGGCGCCGGTGTGTGCTGGTGTGTTCAGGAGGCCCAGGCTGTGAGCCTGGGGCCTGTCCGTGTGCCCCCGTGCCGCTGCCCTGCGACAGGCCACTTGTCATTCCCGATGGTGGGCCCTGCTGGTGCAGAGCCAGGGCTCTCATCGTCTGCTCCTCCGTCCTTGAGGAAGGGTCACGGAGACGGGGTCTGAGAAACCAGCAGCGCCGTGGTCACACTCACGCCGGCAAAGCGGCGGCCCGGCGTGGGGGCCCAGTGCCCTGGGCAACACCCAGCCGTCCTCCGACCGTCCCTGGTGTCGGCTGTGACTTCCTTTCTCGGGGTGGCATCCCTCGTTCCGCCTCCCTCCCACAGTTCCTCCGTCTCGGGCGTCACATCCCATTCACACCATTTCTCTCCCAGTAGCTGAAGTCCTTGGGCACAGAGCAGCTCTCCCTCCTTAGTCAGAGCGTGGGTCCCCAGAAAGACCACAGCACAGGGAGGGGAGGAAGACGCCGAAACCTTCTCTTAACTGCCAACCCGCAGAGCGGCCGGTGGCCTCGTCTCCTTCAGGGGTGCCTGGTGCCTCTCTCTCTCATACTTCTGCGCCATCACACACTCACAGACCCTTCCGTGTGAAGTCCATGTTACGCAGTCTCTGTCATTGCTCTCTGATTCTCAGATGCAGAATGGAAGGTCCCTGGAAATTGGTGTCTGGCTCCTGGGTGCCCCTAGTGGCCATCGGGGACACACGTTGTCCCGGCCCCTGTCCATTTCTTCCCCAAGCCCTGGAGCTGGTCCCTTCTTTAAGGAGCTCCGAATTCCTTGTTGGGGAATGACGTTTAGAAAATGCCATCTGGCACCTATGGGTGGGGATCGTTGTTAGGTTGTCGGACTTTCCAGAACCTTATTGTTCAGAGCCAGGAGATAAATAACGCTGGAAAAAATAACACTCAGGGGGCAATGAGTGGCATACTGGTGTGTTACTGGACCCGCATGGCCACTGCAGTTCGAGTCCTGGACCAGTAGCTTGAAACTCACTGCAGGCGTGTGTGCATGCATGCCCAAGATCCCAGGAGGAGGGGACCAGCAAGTGGAGGAATGGTTACATGGCTGGACTCCTACGTAGTTGACCGCAGTTCGAGTCCTGGACTCAGCAGCGTCAAACTCACACAAGGCATATGTACGTGCCCAGAATCCTGAGGGGAGACTGGAGGAGAAGGGATTGTGGAGTGGCCATCCCCCCAGGGGGTGATTTCTCGCTTTCTGTCTCTCTGTCTCTCTCTGTCTCTCAAGGAAGCACATGCATCTATAGCAAAAATTTGTCTTAAAAAAAAAAAGAATCCCAGGACGGGACCAGCAGTTAGCATAAGGGCTATGTCGCTGGACTCCCACGTAGTCGACCGTGGTTCGAGTCCTGGACCCGGTGGCTTAAACTCATACCGGGCGTGTGTCCGTGTGTGCCCAAGATCCCGAGAGGAGAATGGAGGAGAAGGGATTGCGGCGTGGCCATCCCCACTGGGGGGTGATTTCTCACTTTCCCTCTTTCCAGCATGAACACACACCCTAAGGCAAAAAACCTCTTTAAAAACAACAACAACAACAACAACAAACAGGCAGGAAAAGGCTCGGCCTCTAACCCTGTGTTCCCAGCCTCCCACGGGGCCTCCCTGGGCTGGCGGATCTCACTGTTACCTGATCCCCAGGGACGTGATTCCTGGCCGCCCCGTCTACTCCGAGACACGTGGCCATCTCCCTCACCCGGGCTCTGGCCTTCCGTGCTATGGACTGCCAGGGCTCCTCCACTGTCACTGCCGTTGCTGACCCGTGGCCCATGTGGGTCGGTGTTTCTGGGCAGCTGGGCCTCAGACGCCCCGGCCTTCGTCCACACCTGAGCCAAGGGGCGTGGGCCGTCCCCTGACACACGTTTGTTTTGAAGCTACCTCCTTCGGCTTTTAGATGTTAGTCCGTCGGGCTGTCTGACTTGCAACAGAAATACGGGAAAATGCAGGAATGATCATCTGCCCTAACCACTGCCCTGCACTGTCTCTAAAACCGGCCTGTGCTGAGACACAGCCAGACAGTGCCTCTGGGGGTGTGTTCCCGATGAGATGCCAAACAGAGCCGAAGCAGAAAGCCCGGCAGACGGCCTGGGGGCGGACGTAACTCAGGATGGCCCTGGAGGGGGACAGCTGTGACTCTCGCCCCTCACGGTGCTTTCCGGCCTTTGTGTCAATAATTCAGCGGTTGCTTTGCACGCCTCTAGTTCACCTCTGCCAGTTGCAGTGGAAGGAGAGAGCCGTGGCCCCTGCCCCAGCAGCCCGCACAGCCTCTCCAGGCAGCAATAACGGTGCAGCGTCAGCTCTGCACAACCTCGCGTCGCAAAGGCCCAGGGCATCGTGCGGGGTGCGGGGACTTCTCTGGCTTACAGCAGGTGCGCTCCAAGAGTAAAAAGCGAAAAAAATACTTGCGGAGTCAAATTTGACTGCTAAGTTAATTTAAACCTGGTCCTTTTAAAATGTATTTAATTTTAAGAGAGTTCACGGGACAGCCTGTGGCATAGTGTTTAAGGCGGCTGGATCCCACATGGCCAACTCTGCGGTTCGAATCCCGGACCAGCAGCTCGAGAAACACATGGGGTGTGTGCAGTGGAGAGATGGAGGAGCTGGGATTATGGCGTGACCGTCCACCATGAAGGCGCTTTTATACTGTTCCCCCTCTCGCTTTCTCCGTCTCTCTCTCTCGTGAGCACACCTTCAGCAAATTTGTACAGAGAGCAAGCGTGAGAGCACACGTCCTTCGCCCTGCCAGCGGCTGGAACCCCGGGTCCTGCTGCCCTCCTGGCCCGTCTGTCTCGCACCCTCAGTTTAGTCTGACCCCCTCCTTGTTGCCATCTCTTCTGTGTTCTTCTCTTTTCTTTTGTTTGTTTGTTTATTTATTTATTTATTTATTGGTATGAGTATCAAATGCTACAGTAAAGATGGAGGTCAGAGGAAACACAGGGTCTTCACAAAAGAAAACTCTAATGACTTAAAGGGGGGTGGCAGAGAGGGAGAGTGAGAGGCAGCTTCCCTGTCCACGTGGTCGCATGCCATCAGCTCCGCTTGTCCCCGCCTCCGTGCGGCCGGCGTGGCTCTGAAGCTGCAGCGACCTGTCTCCGCAGGCTCGCGTGCTCGGCCTTCTCGCTAACTGCCTTCCCGGACTGCGGCTGTGCATCTCGGCCCGCCCCAGCTTCTGGGGGTGGGAGGAGCTGGGACTGGCGTCCTGCATGGCGCTGCCCTCTCCCGGAGCTCCCTGAGCACTCGTGGGTGGTAGGGTCATGTCCGTCACAAGCAGGTCCTCACTCTGCAGGGCCTTGGCGCCGAGTGAGGGATTGTGAAGTGTTGGTGTCAAAGAGCGAGCAGATCGTGCCCACGGCCACGGCGGCTGGGGGTAAGCGGGGTGGCTGGAGTGAGAGGAAGCGGGGCCTCGGATGCGATGTCACTTCAGGCCGTGTTCGCACCCACAGGGATGAGGGCTGACTCTTTGCCGCACCCCACTTAGCGCCCCAGCCAGCTGCCCGCCTGCCCCCAGCCCGCGCTCTCACGCCCACAGGCCCTCACCTCCACCGTGTCGTCACTAGCCGCCTTCCCTGCCGTGACTCCAGCCCTGTCTGTAAGGTGAACCCACACGTGGTGCGTGTGTCGGCCTGGGGCAGAGCAGCAGTCGCTGACAGAAACACGGAAGTCTCTTCTCTCACTGTTGCCGACTTCCTACTGGCCCTCCCTGGCCTGAACTGGCTGATGCTCTGGGCTCTGCTTCGTCATTGCCACACGTGCACTCCTCGTGCTCACTAAAGACGGTCTGCCTCAGTCTGTTGGGGCTCGACACTTGCCTGAGTGGCTGAACACGGGGTGTCGGGCTAGTACTTGGGGTGGGGAAGTCTGTCTCTCCTGGGGTGTTCTCTCTGAGGATTATACCAACCTGGCCCTCGGAGAGACCCACTTCTGCCTCACGACCCAGAGGAGGGCAGTGAGGGGCACGCGTACATGCGTCCCGATGGTGCGCGGAGACACAGCCAGCAGCCGCGTGCCGGGAGGAGCGCTTGGTGACAGCAGCCTCTCCTCGCAGTCGGGCGGTGAGAGCGGCCGCGGGCACAGCGGTGGGGACCGGTGTGCGACGGGTGTGGAGTAGGCCCTCCCTGCCACCCCAGGTCACCACCCACAGCTCTTCCTTCTAGTCTTCACCCCAGAGAAGGAAGAGCAAGAGCGTCTCCTTCCACACGGCCTGCCTGCGAGGGGCTCTGGTGAGGCTCCTGTCTGGGGGCAGAGACCCCGAAGCAACAGCCAGGAGGCCTGTCACAGGTGTGCAGCTGTCCCACTGACGGCTCGGGCGGATGCCAGGGCTGCAGGCCAGGTTCCAAGACCTCTGCCGAACAGATTTTGGGCTCTCGGTGCTGCACAGATGCACGCTCACCGGCCTGGAGCTGACGGCGGCCACGTGCATCCGCAGGACTTCTCTCTCCCTGATGCCGCGCAGCAATGACGAGCCCGACTCAGCCCCTCGGCACCTGCTTCCCAGTGCCTGCTCTGCCTCCTGTCCGCCACCTGCCGGGTACGGTGACCAGATGGCTCCTGGCACCCACACTCGGAAGGGGAGAGTCCTGTTCACGTGCAGTTCACGCGGTCACGGTGAAGACACCAGCTTGTCCTCCCTGCCACGGTGCCCCAGACGCAGTAATAGTTCTCGTCCGGTTCTGCCCGAGAAGCCACACTGAGTCCCCACGCCACGGCCATGCCAGCTACCTGGATGGGGAGGTGGCCTGCGAGAGGCCGTAAGGAGAAGGCCGCGACACTGAATGTGGACAGGCATCCGAACCAGCGGAGGCAGGAAAGTGCGAGTCCCGGGGGGGGGGGGGGGGGGGGGCGTATCAGCTCCAGGCACGAGCCCTCAGATGACCCCGACGCAGACCCCCAGCCCTCTCCTCGCCCAAGCTCTGAGCTGGAATGCAGACTGGTGCCAGGAGGCAGAGGACCTGAGACCTCCAAAACGTACTCCCCACCGTGGGCCAGGGACGTGGGACGTTACCCTGGCCTTCCAGTTGCTAGCAGTCACATCCCCAGATGGGACCGGTCTCACTGGGCTCTTACTTTTCACAGATGATGATTAAGGGCATGTCCCCAGCACCAGACAGCTCATACTTTGAGTCTGAATCACCACACGAAAGCTGGTGACCTTAGGCTTGGAGAGTCCGGGATTTCTGCTTCCCAGGGTGGGCCTGTGAGGAGACAGGAGGGGTCTGTGACTGAGAGGCTGCTGCGTGCAAATCCTCTGCCCGCTGTCACCGAAAGAGATCTGAGGTCCAGGGGCGTTGCACGAGCTGTGTGGGGGTGGGTCTGCAGCTGTTGGGAGAAGGGCCCCCCGGGCAGGACAGGAGATGCGCTCAGCGGCCCAAGGCGTGGTTGACGGGGACTGAAACCAGCCGGTCCCCCTCCGAAGGCGATGGCCGTTGCCCGGGGGAGGTGAAGTCAGACAGTGCAGGCCACGGCCAGAAAATGAAACTGCTTTCAGCATCGATTGTTAGTTCCCAATGAAGAGTGATCAATCCATTTAAGAGAGAAGAGCCTTCGGTGGTGGTTTTCTTTCCATTCTTGGTTTCTGCTTCGTGAAATACGGTTTTACAGAAGCTATTTTTTTCCCACTGACAGTCAGAGAAATGATCAGCCGGAGTTTTCAACGGATGACGAACACGCTCCATTTTCTTCCTAATAGGTATCTGATCAAATGGGATATAAAAAGTTCTGTTACTCTCCTGGGGCCAGAGACTGCGAAGGAGGAAACAAAACAAAACACAACATCAGGCTTGGCTTCACAGCCCTCGTTCGGCTGCTGGCCGTGAGAAGACGACTTGCGAGCCAGCCAGCCGGCGATGAGTGGCACGCCCAGGGAGGGGGAGCCGAAGGGAGGCCAGGCGGGGTCAGACAGCGCGACGCTCCACCACTGCACATTTACTTAACACAGCGTCATTTTGCAGGAGGTGAAGAGGTGATCCAAATGGCTGTGAACCCCTAAAAAACTGTTGAAGTGTGTGGGGTTTCTTTTTGACAATTGAAGCATGCCTTATTTTCCTCTCTGGTTTACGTAAAAAGAAATGAAAACAAACATTTGAGCTTCTAGAGGAATGCATGCACATATGCTCCCAGTTATTGTAAAAGCCAGTGCAAAGCGTAGAGAACACGATGCAGATAAACATTCCCTTCAGCCGCCCGAAGGCTGTCCTGTCCTGTGGGCAAGCCCAGCTCACACGCCGTGGCCGTCCCAGTCAGACGGTCCTAGCGTGTGTCAGTGTGCTTATTCTATACAGCTGTCCCTCCATAACCACCTCTGAGGGCTTCTCTACGCGTGGCTGTTCATTCAGCTCACATTTATTTACTTATTTTTCTTTTATGGTCATGGAGTTCTTTGAGTGTATCTTATTTGGGATTTTTTTCAGGCTCTCGAATCTGCGTGCGTATGTCTCTCGCCAAGCGTTAAAGGTTTTTTGGACATCATTCTTCCCCACACATGTTCAGTCCACTCTCTCGTCTCCAGAGACTCTGATTATACGAAAGCCAAGCCTTTTGTAACCGCCGTGTGTTTTCCTGAGACTGTGTGTTTATTGATTGAGGGAGTGTGTTGTCTCCTTCTCTGTGCACTTATATTAGGTAAGCTTGTTTTGTATTTGTCCTCAATTATACACTCTGTTTTCTGGGATCTCCACGCCACTCTGGAGCCCACCAGAGAATTTTAAAATTTCGTTTATTGTATTTGACTATAATTTCCATTTTATCTTATTTTCTGGGCCTTTCTATCCTTTCTTTTTTTTAAATCTATCAGAATTTGTAGTTGCTTGTTGGAGCATTTCTTAGAAGTGTGTTTATTTCTCCATTAGCAAGAGAAGCAGAGACAGAGGCAGAGGCAGGCCCCTCCACAGGGTCTCGGCGCCAAGTCCACTTGCAGCCTCGGCCTGCCCTGGGTCGTGGGCACGTGTCTCCGTGTCCCCACATGGGCCGCAGGCAGGACCGAGTACCCTCCCGGGGTCATCCTCGCGGAGCACTGGCCGCCACGGCACGGCCCGTGTTAGGAGGGCCGCTCTCAGCTCGCCGGAGCACCTGGGCCATCCTGTGTGAGCGCTGGCTGGGCACCTCTGTCGTGCGTCTCGTGACTTTCTGTTTCCTGGTACCCTCTTCCCCGGGGATTAAGGCTGTAGTTTCTGAAAGCAGCCCCAAAGAGCCTCCGCACCCTCTCTCTTTTTAAAGTGGAAATCCCACAGCTCAACGCGTTTGTAAGAACTTAGTGTTTAATTTAATAATTCCTCCCTAGACCCTCTGTGCCGGGCTCTGCGTCATTTATGGAAAGCGGCTTCCCTCTTCCCTGACCCCCGTGACTCTGCACAACTCAGACGGGAGAGCGGGAGGGCAGCCACGTCTCAGGCGGGGAGCTGCAGGGCGCAGACCACGGTGTGCAGTCGCTGGGGCAGGAGTGGGGTGCAAAGACCAGTCCAGGATGGGTGGCCGTGGCGCTGACACCCTGCAAGTCCACAGACAAGGCCGTTTCTAGTCTGGGATGGGTTTGCTGCGTGTAGTCCCTCTCCTGTCCTTCTCCCAGTCTCGGTGGGAGCCGGTGGGTGCCTGCATGGTGTGACCGCGGTCGAGTGGTGCAAGTCAAAGATAATTTACACGCACGTTTCCCCTGAGCCGAGCTCCCTGGCCCTCTGCCGTGTGTGTGTGCAGGTTCATGAAGTGGGGACTGAGCCGGGGTACACTGCGCTGCACCGTGGTCAGGCCGAGATCTCTGCGTCCCCGTGTTCTGCTGGGCTGTTTGCTCGCACACACGTGTTACCCACAACTCCGGCAGCGGCAGTGGCTGGCCATCCTGTGGGTGGCAGAAGCCCAGGGAGCCACAGGCGGGCTGAGAGGTGTCGCACCAGGTGAGCGCGGCCCTCTGCACACGCGCGTTGGAAATGCATACACGGCCATGCAGTCGGCGATGGATCGGGGACGAGGACGCAGCTGTCCTAGAAATTAGGGACCCGCACCAACTCCTAGAGACAGTGACCCCTAGAAAGGCTCCCAGCCCCGCCCTGCCAGCTCTGTGCTCAGGGTGCACTCTGCAGTCGCCCGGCTGTGACGGTGAGAGCCAGGCACCGACACAGCACAGCCAGCGCCCTGGTAAGCCCCCCGAGGCCGACGCTGGGCGTCAGCTGTGACTGGGCGTCACCCACGTCCTCCGACATCCTCCATCCGTGGGCTTGAGGGCGAACCCACGCCGCTGACTCCAGAAAGCCCTCCTGGGAGCCGGCGGGTGGGCGCTGAGTCTGGCTGGCACTCGAGCTGAGCTCAGGCTGTGAGTGGTGCCTTTTCTGTTCCCGCCTACGTGACCTCTTGGCTTTAAACTTGCCGTTATTTTTAACCAAAAGAGGAAGCCAGTTACTGCTGTTCTGACTCTCAGAGGGATGAGGAAAGGACAAAGGACCGTCCACACTGGGCCCCTCTCCCTGTGGAGCGTCCACACTGGGCCCCCTCTCCCTGTGGACCGTCCACACTGGGCCCCTCTCCCTGTGGACCGTCCACACTGGGCCCCTCTCCCTGTGGACCGTTCACACTGGGCCCCTCTCCCCTGTGGACCGTCCACACTGGGCCCCTCTCCCTGTGGACCGTCCACACTGGGCCCCTCTCCCTGTGGACCGTCCACACTGGGCCCCTCTCCCTGTGGACCGTCCACACTGGGCCCTGGCCACACTCGCGCCTGCCCTGCCTCTTCACTTCCACGCTGTGCCGGGCAGCCCTTCTGGCTGCGGTCCCCCGCGCCAGCGCCCGGGGTCTGCGGTCCTTGCTGGTGTGGTCTTTCTGCCAGTTCCTCGGCATTTCCCTAGAGTGCAAGTCCTTTCAGGGACCACAGCGACCCAGGGGGCCGGGTGTCACGGCTTTTTCTGTTTCAGTCGATGGCTTCGCTCCACACACAGAACGGGCATTATCTCCATCTGTGTAGACCCCTGGCTTCGGGGTGGGCATGCGCTTCAGACTGGGGCAATTGCTGGTTCTCTTCCGAGGCCACAGTGGCCGTCCCAGCACTGGGCAGAGTCCGTTCTGTGCTGAATCCCTCCCCGGTGTGAGTCCACTAAGACTTGGGTAGGAGACGCTCCATTCCCCCCTCTGCTGCCAAAGCGTGGAGCTGAAGCACCTGGCGGGTCTGGCCCGTCCCCGTACCCAGCATGCACCGGGCAGGGGCTGTGCAGGGAGGGAGGGGGTGAGCTCAGCAATGCGGGACCCTGGAGGCCGGAGTGCCACCCACTCCCTCCCCACCCCTCACCTCTGCCAGCAGCGTGCGTCCAGGGGGCGGACAGCCCTGTGCCCTGCGGACTGCGTCCCCCCAGACTCGTGCTGGCCACTGTTGGGGGCCATGGCGTGAGGCTGCAGAGTTGAGAGAGCTGTCTCTGAGCCGGGACTCGGCCTGCCTCTGTGCTTTGTTTATAAAACACCTCCCCACGAGTAGTAGCTACTTACAGTAGACGTTCGGAAATGCTCGTACGGGTCAGAGCCTGTGTCTGCCGTAACCTGAGCCGCTGTTTCCTGCGAGGATTACTCGCACCAGCCCCAGAGGGACACGGTCACTTTGCCATTTATAGGCGGTGCTTTTTGTCATCATCGGTCCATAACCAAAAATCACAGATCACGAATTCAGTCTTCATACGGAAAATATCTCACGTGCAAGGCATTATCCAGCCTTTTGGCTGAGTACACTCGGAGTTGCTTCTTGTTTCTTTCTTTTTCACCCCATCTTGTACTCACCAGAACTGGCGTGTGCTTCCGGGGGACATGCTGGGAGGAAATGACTTGGCGGGCAGATTACTGAGGCCCGTGAGAGCGGCGGCAGCCGGAGGGGCTGTGTGTTCATAGGTGACCAAAGCCGTGTAAGACGGGCTGGCCCAGCCGCGGTGACACAGTGGCAGCCAGGGACGCTGGGGCCATGGGAGGCCAGGGTTTGGTGCCCCGCCAGTGCGTGCTTCCCTGGGCGGTCCTGGCTGCCGGGGAAGGCTGTGTGGAAGAGGGCTGCGGCATGAGGGCCGGCGAGGTGCTTGCCCCTTTCTCTCTCAAAATAAATCAACAGAAAGTTTTTAAAAGTTACATTAGACGTCGGAGGGAGATCTGCCTGCTGAGAGATGAACGGTGTTTCCTTCTCGTCTTCAGTGAGCTTTTACTCACTGTTCTGGCCCTGACGGGACTCGGCCTGCAGCCTCCCCGCCTCTGTGTGGAGAGATGGAAAACCCCCGGTCCCCGGCGTGAGGTTAGTTTCTGTTACAGCATTTTACATCTTGACGTCAAAAACCACGGCAGTAACCACGTGATTTGGAAAAATTAAAAATGGTTAAGGAAATTAGGAAACAAAACCCCCCACCAAAAACAAAACAACAAAAACACAAAGATTAAGGCAAAAGTTACTGAGTGGATGTGAATTTTTTTTTTTTCCTGTTTGGCAGAGAGAAAAGAGAACAGAGAGAGGGAGAGAGAAAGAACACCCCCAGTGAGGTGTGGTCACACCAGGGTCCCCTCTCCATTTCTCCACCCCAGCAGGATTAGGGGCACACACACATGCCCAGCACATTTTCCAAACCTCCGGACCCGAGGTTTGAACCGCAGTACGCCATGTGGTTTCCCACTTCTATGCTCAGTGCTTGGCTGCTGTGCTATGGGGCCAGCCCATGGTGTTCATTTTTGAAGAACCCAGGACATGAGCTCACGGGGGCTGTCAGAGGACGTGGGGGCGTAGAGCCGCGCGGTGCCCAGGCTGCGGGAGATTTCCGGGGACTCGGTCGGGCTGGGGCCTGGGTGACATTTCCAGTGGCCGCTGTAGTTGTGACCTCGTTCCCGGCAAGTGGCTTTTCCTAGCACGTCTGAATGGCCCTCGCTGATCTCTGCTGTGTGCGTCTGCTGTGAACGTGGCCTGCTTTAGCTTCATAAACTCTCCCGTTTCTCGGGCACTCAGAATCGGAGGGCGACAAGTGACCTTGCCTGTCCAGACTCAAATCAGGTGATGAAGATGCTGCCGGCCAGCTGCTTCTCTGAGGGGAGCCGGGCTCTGGGACTTCCCGCGACCCCCTCGAGCGGGCTGCCATGGGTGGGGCCCGGTACTTAGAGGGGAGCAGGTGCTTTTGGGCTTCCTGAGCTGAAGTTCTGTGTTTTTTAAATCCCTTTTTAATATGATCTTTCTGCCTTCCAAAGGCAGACTTCCCTCAACTCCTCTCTCTTCCTCCCTCGCTTTCTCCCGGGAGCCTTGGCTCACCTCGGTCCCTCGCACGCCGTCCAGCAGAAGGCTCTCCACACTGCCGTCTGCTTTCTGAGCATTGCGCCGGGACGGAATCGTCCCCTTGACGTATGTGTGTGTGCGTGTATGTGCGCACGCTTCCCTCAGCCTCAGAGTCAGGAGCCAGCGAGGGCTGAGCCATCTGAGGGGCTTAGACACTGGCTGTGTCCCTGCAGGGCCGCGGTGTCCCCACAGGTAAGTGAAGGATACTACTGAAGCGGTTTTGCGGAGATGCTCTGAGAATGATCCGCAGTGCTTAGAAGAGACCCTGAGGCATGGATCCCACCAAATGTGGGTGACAGTTACTGCCGATATGAGTCTCATCATGCTGGCACCGCCTGCGGAAACTCCAGGAGCCGAGTTATACTGAGTGAGGTGGAGAAGGGGCAAGGACGGCAGGGACAGCAGGGACGGGCATCGAGGGTGCACTGGCAGCAGCGGGGCCCGCGGTGCACACGCGACCGGGAATCAGAGCTGGCAGGGGCGCCCACCCCAGACGCCCTCCGAGGTACTGGCGGGAATTCTCAACTGAACGGGATGACTCACAGCCCTCCAAGTCAGAGCCCCTGGCTCTCGGGTTCCGGCCCTGGCCGGGTCGATGTCCCTCGGGCCCGCCCACAGAGCCGGGGTTCGGCTGTCGCCCACCCCAGCTGTACTTTGGGTTCCTCGCCACAGGGCGCCCAGGATGGCGTGGAATTAGAAACGAGCACTGGCCAAGCTCCTCACGTCCTGGCTCACCATTCGTTGGCTCTTTTCGTTGGTTCTGACTGGCTTCCTTCAGGATAGATTTGAAGAGATTGAAAGGATTTTGAACGCATGAAAAATGGGGCTGTAAATAATTTAAGGGCGCTGCACCCATTCATATCTTTATTGCCTTCCTTTCTCATCCAATATTAATGTGGATGGCCCCAATCAAGTGCTCTTATACGCTAATGCATATTTTGCTTATTGTGGGGAAATTCAAGCAGCGTTCACATGAAAAATATTTTTTCTTACTAAAATAACAGAAATGCATTACACAACATTGGAATGGGAAATAGTTATTTAAAAATGCACAATCTTGAACTGGTCCTGTTGCTCAATGGCTAAGCCCAGTGCTTTGGGAACCAGAACTCACAGGACTGCAGTTCGAATCCCAACCCTGGCATTGAAGAACGCCAAGGTGTGTGTGCTTATTATTCAAATCCTGACCGAATGGGGAAGTGGGGCAAAAACGGTTGCGGTGTAACCACACCCCACAGCCTGCACGGGCTTCTTGTCTCGCTCTTTCTCTCTGGCGAGTGCTTCCGCCTCCTGGCAATTAGAGAAAAAGAATAAATAAATAAGAATCACAATCCTATTACCCTAATACTGTCTGTCACTTTTAGAATTTGGTAGGTTTCCTTTTTTATACTTATATACATAGGTACATAAATACGTAGAAGAGTGTGTTCATGGAAGGTCTCCTCAGCCTCGCACTTCACGCCCAGGGCCAGGCAGCGCCCCCTGCTGGACAGCACAGCTGAACGAGGGAGCCCTGCCCCCACTCCCTGGACCCCCTCCCCGCCACAGGGCGTCTCGACCTCAGGCGGTCACCTGCATGTTATAGGACACTTTTATATACAGTCTCTCTTTTTTTCAGAGAGAGATATTTTTGCTATAGGGTGTGTGTGCTTGCCAGAGAGATAGAAAGCGAGAAATCACCCCCTTGCGGGATGGTCACACTGCAGTCCTTTCTCCTCCATGCTCCTCTTGGGATTTTGGGCACACACACACATTTGCCTGGAGTGAGTTTTAAGCCACCGGGTCCAGGACTCAAACCAGGGTCGACTCCATGGGAGTCCAGCAACGTAACCATTACACCAACTGCTGGGTCCCTATACACCGTCTTTTCTATATTCAGAGCCATTTCCTTTTGATGCATTCCCAGAACCTGTCTTGGTTTATTTCCTAACACTTTACTCTGCTTTGCCTCCGTTCCCTTTCTTCCCCTGTAGCCGAGGCTGTGAAGGTACGGGGCAGCCGGGCAGGCCACCAGTAGGCCGGGGCGCTGTGGACGGCTCGGCATGTGCTGCAGCGCCCACAGCTGGCCCTGCTCTCCACGGGGACCATGGAGACCGTGGAGACCACGGAGACCACGGACCACAAGGTGGACCTGGCTGAGGGGGTGGTCAGCAGTTCTGTGCTCAGGCCCCACCGGCCTGGACTGTGTGTGCTCGTCAGCATCTGGGGAAGAAGAAATCATTTATGTTAGGTGTTTGCCATAGGGTGTGTGCTCACAAGAGAGAGGGAGAGGAGAAATCACCACCCAGAGGGCTGGCCTTGCCACAATCCTTTCTCCCCATTCTCCTCTTGAGGTGTCGGGCATGCACACACACGTGCCTGGTGTGATTTTCAAGCTGATGGGTCCAGGACTTGAACCATGGTTGACCACGTAGCATCCAGCTGCTTACCCACCATGCCACCTGCTGGTTCCATAGTGAAGAAATTGTTAAAAGATAATGTTTCTGCCAGGCTGTTAGTTTCAAGTCTGGATTTCAGTTTCTCTAAGCAGAAAATTCTTTTAGTACAAACCCTAAAATACCGAGAAGGGGGGACCCACCTTAAGAGCTGCTGAGACAGTGGTTCTGAGCCCAGTTAGTGCAGAGAGCTACCTGGCCCTGTGCCACCTACGAGGTGGGCACTGACCCGGCCTCACCTCTCCCTGGCCCCTGGGGGTAGCAGTGGGTGGCTTGTGTCTGAGCCCAGAACCACATGCCAGAGGGTGTGGCGGCTGTTCTGTGCCCCCGTCCCACCTGCACAGGAGCGGGCCGGGTCCCCACAGTTGTTACCGCCCCGCCCTTCCTGGTGCTGGCAAAGAGCCCCCTCAGGAACGGTTTGTGACGAAAATGTATACGAGGGGTCATCAGACAGTTTATGGAAAGTGTGCCTATGGTAAAACATGTAGCATGGCTTCCAAAGGTTCTTGCACCAGTAAGTTCATATTTTAATTCCATTTTCCCACAAACTTTTGAAGTATCCTCGTACCATTTGTCAGGGGTTAAAATGTATTTCCATGTTAGTAACTCTGGTGCTACACGGGCTCATGTGAATAATCCAATAACCATTAAAACAGCCTTTCTGCTTGAAAATATCCCCTCCAAAGTGTACTTTGTCAGAAAATCCTGTGAAGAAGCAGTCCTGTATTCCCCACATTGTATACTCAGCGGGACAGTGTAATTACACTTTAATAACTGGGACTAGAAAGAAAGGGGGGGAAGATACAGAGCCGCCAGAGCCCAAGCCAGTACTTTCTTGGTAAGTCAGAGATACTCAAACGGAAACTTAAAGAAAGAAAAGCATTTCAGGACATTCTTTGAGGCTCACCTGCTGAAGATTTTGTGGATGGGAAGAAAACGAGAGGAGTTAGAAGGTGAGGGCTCTGTCCGATTCCAAGGAGACGTTTACTACTTTTTAAAGTATTTGTTTACCTAGCTGTTTATTTCATGAACAAGAGAAAAAGGCACCCGCAGCAGGGCCTTCACTGTGACCCGCCCCCAGCCGCACCGGAGCACGGGCATGCACGCGCTCGGCGTGTTCAGGGAGGTCTGCAAACACGCCTGGCATGTGGGCAGCTTCACGGAGCATGGCATTTACTGGGTGGCCAGCCTCCTGCCCCGAAGCACGTGGACTTCACTGCAGTCAGCCGCCTTTGAGGTCGTGTGGTTATCTGCTATAACTCACGGACATGCCTGAACACTCGCACGGCGCGGAGACGGCTACGTTTTCTCTTGTAGATGTCTTTCGGAGGACACGGGGCTGGGCAAGGTTGTCATCCCAGAGACCTCAGTATCCTGGCACTGGGGGCGGAAGTGGGCAGTTTGTGCTGATGTTCATTTTCTCCTTTTTCTTTTTTTTTTTGGAGAGGTTTTTGCTATACGCTCACCAGACAGACAGAGAGAGACATAGAGATATCACCCCCCGGGGGGATGGCCACGGCAATCCCTTCTCCTCCATTCTCCTCTCGGGATCTCGGGCACGCACGCACACGCGCCCGGCGTGAGTTTAAGTCCGGGACTCGAACCGCGGTCGACTACGTGGGAGTCCAGCGACATAGCCATTACGCTAACTGCTGGTCCCCATTTTCTCTTTTTGTAATTCGTTTACTTAATATGGTAACACTTTCACATTTTGCTTGGTAGACAGAGAATATCTAAATTGTATTGACTGTTTATTTATCTCTTTATTTATTTACTTTTATTTTTCATAACTTTTTTTTTTTTTTAACCAGAGAGAGATGGGGGAAAGTGAGAAAGCAAACTGCCATGTCTAAGACTCGAACCTTAACCACCACACTACCTGCGGGCTCCGGTGTTGACTCTTACACACTTATACAAAGGGAAAAACAGACCAATTGCCTGCGTGTTTGTGAAACACCGAAACACTTTTAACCTGACAGAGCCCCTCACCCCATCAGCTGATCTAAATATTAGAAGGGAACCCAGCAGCTCTGCTCTTATTTATCCGGATCAAAGGTTCGCATCAAAAATCCAATTTTCATCTGGGTAAACAATAAAGCCGACTGCTCGATAAATCATATTAGACCTCTTACAATTCAGGTAAAAGTACATTTTTAATGTATGAAAATGATCTATATAAGTAGGAACAATCTTAGATTAATTTCTCAGGGGAAAATGGAAACATTAGCTGCTTTATTATAATAACTTACTGCGTTAAATGGAGTAAAATCCAATTTCATTGCCGGTATCCGCATGTCCTAATTCAGTCTAACGTGGAGCTTGGAAGTGGTGTTTAACCACCTGGAGTATAAACTGTGGGCAGAGTCTGCAAACTTAAAATATTGTAGCGCAGGAAAATCAGAGAGCGAGTCTGACTGACACTGACCAGCAGGCCCCTCATGTTCTTCCTGCCTCTGGCCGGCAACCCAGTGGAGGAGACTGGGCCGCAGGGCCACCTGGAGCCCCTCCACCTGGGGCTGCCCCCTCCAGGGAGAGTGAAGCTCCGGGGCCGGGCTGCACGACCCGCACACGTGCCTGCACTTCGGGGAAGCGGGGGAAGAGCAGAGGATAAAAGCTGCAGAGCCGTGGGCTGGAAGGAGGCCCGGCAGCGTGGGGTCAGCTGAGGCAGAGCTCGGGCCGTGGAGCAACCCCCGGGAAGTCGAGTATGCTCCTGCGGTTTGACTTTGCCGTGGGACGGGACGAAGCCAAGGACCAGAACTAGGTGAGCAGGCGTTCTCTTTTGTCTGAGGAGTGAATTTTGACCCCGAATACATTATGATCCAAATAGTTTTCTACTAAGAAGCCTTTTCGGGGGACCAGCAGATGGGGTAGCAGTTACGTGGCTGGACTTCCACGTGGCTGACCAGGTTGGAGTCCCAGGCCTGGAGGCTTGAAGCCGACAGGTGCATGTGTGCATGCCCAAAAGAGGAGGGGAGAGGAGGGATTGCTGAGTGGCCACCCTCCGGGAGGGTGACTTCTCACTTTCTGTCCCTCTGACGTGCACGCACGTGTCCTAGAGCAAAAATCTCTCTCTCTCTCTCTCAAAAATAAACCGTTTCCAGGCGAGCCCGTGGCGTGGTGGTGAAGGGCTTGCTGGCTCCCACACGGCCTCTATGTGGTTGGAGCCCAGGACCATGGCTTGAAAAACACACAAAGCACCTGTGTGTGCCCCAGATGAGAGAGGGGCTGCGGGGAAGGGGCTGCAGTGTGACCACGCCAGGGGAGGTGCTCGCTCTCTCTCTCCCTCCCTCTCCCTCCCCCAATCCCCCCCCCAAGAACACATGTGCCCTCCGGCACACGTTAAACCTTTTTCCAGTGAAAAAGCATAGCATGTATTTAGTGCTCCTTCCCGTGTAAGGGGGCAGGTGTTGAACTCGGTCTTCGTCTCCTCCCTGGGCTTCTCTGGCCACAGCACTGCCAGGTGGCCTGGAGGCCTGTGCAGCTCTGGCACCTGTGGGCTGTGCCTTCCCGGCGTAGCCCCCAAAGGCGGGCTGCCCCCACGGGCAGCGGGCAGCGGTGGGCGCAGCACAGGGGCTCCCGGGTCCCTGGGGCCCACAGGGGGGCCTGGGTTTGGCCTCAGCCGTCCTCAGTGAGCGGGAGCTGTGCTCTGGCTGTGCATGTCTGCCGGACACTGGCTTCGCTCCATCAGTTCCGGTTTATGGAGCTTGCCCTTGCCGGGGTGGAGCAGGGTGTCTGTCCTGCCGTGGTGGCTGGGACAGGGCTCCACAGATGTCCTCTCAAACCGGCGCACTGACTTGGAAAAGTTAGACCCAGTAATCCTCCGTGTTTTGTCCTGCGTTCTTACCACCCCAGGCACGCAAGGTTATCTGGAAACGCTGCAGAGACGCTGTAGGAAGCGACTGAGAAACCAGGGTCTTACTGCGTCGGTATTCAGGGTGAAAGAACAGGGCTACTGGGCAGCAAGGGCCCCGTCTGCGTGGCTGACGTCACGCTGCCCGAGAACAGGCTCTCAGCTCACCCTCCTGTGGAGCCCTCACGCTGGGGACTGGTGACGATCAAGCCCAAGTGGGAGGGCCACACCCATGGGCTAGTGGCTAAGGGGACTGGATCCCACGTGGCCAACCCTGATTGGAATCCCAGCCTGGTGGCTTGAAAAACACACTGGCCACAAGTGCATGCCTGCCCCAGGGAGGGAGAAGTAGAGAAGGGATTGTGGGGTGGCCATGCCCCATAGGGGTTGCTCCCCATGTCTCTCTCTCTCTCTCTCTCTCTCTCTCAAGTATACATGCTCTCTCGTAATTTAGGGGGAACAAAGATTTTTTTGCGGTAAAAACGTTTGCCTGCTGCATCTGTAAATCTCACTCCCGGGGAGGCATCCTCTTCTACACACTGCTGGGTTCCCGGTCCCCCTTGGCTCTGGTTCTAGGGCGGAGTTACTGTAATGGTCACCCACATGGGCACCTGACAGTGGCCATCTGTCCTCTCCTAGGTCCTTAACCGGCAAGCTGCAGCTCTTCTCTCAATGTCTCTTCCCCTCAAATGAATGCAAAAATGGGTTTTGGGATACTTTTTGTCTCCTTTAGTTTTTCCTCCTATCAGCTCTGGTTTGGCCAGGCACTAACCCGCGTTCTGTGTTGCCTCTGGGAAGTTCGTGTGACTGTTAGTGACTGAGTCTGAGGACACTAGCAGAGGCTAGCGTCACGGCTCATCTGTACAAGGGCTCACTCTCTTGCAGAGGTGGGCAGCTCAGAGCTGACATGGCACGGCCTTTGCCAGGGACTGGGTCCTCTTCCTCGGCTCCGGGGTGCAGGCCTCTGGGCCAGGGGCCATGGCAGCATGCGAGGTAGGGTGAGCGGGAGTCGCGGGAGTCACAGGGGCCCTGAGCAGCAAGCACACCTCTGATTAGACTCTGGTTCTTGGCTGTGCTGGACTGTATGCTGGCGGGGGGGCGGGGGGGGGGGGTGGTTCTGGAAGCCGGGCACATTTCCCAGGGTTCTCTTACGGGCAGGGGGCGGCCAGAGGTTAACGGAGGGCAAGCAGGTGTCCTACCCTTGTGACACGAGTTTAATTGCTCTGGGCCTGGAATAGTCATTTTGCATGTCTGAGTGTTTGCGATTGAGACAGATTGTCTCTTACCGAACTATGCGTCAACCGGGACGGTCGCGTTGGGTCTTGCCTGAGTGGTCCCTAATCAACGTAGAATTCAAATCTGTCCATGTGCCTTTGGTTTTAAAAGCTCCATATTTCATTTCCTGTGGAAGGGCTTGTTGCTCGTAATTGCCAGTCAGGGCAGGGGCACTTTAAGAGCACGGTGTGTTTATGGGATCAGAACTCACATTGCTCTCCATCGCTTAAAACCGGAGTCACGAGCAGGGCCTTGATCTGACATCTTAGCTTGGACGGCCATCCGCGTGCGAGGGAGCACAGGAAGGAGTCTCAGTAGAGACTGCACGGCGACGTATTTAATGCAGGGTGGTTTTCTGTTGGATAATGACCGGACTGTTCTCAGTCATTAAAACGAGCTGTTGTACATGTCTTTCAGAGGGCTCGGCGTGCAAGTATCGGCTGGGTTATAAATACTCGTCGAAAGAACCGATGAGGCATTTAAGACTTACCATTAATTTATGAGTATATTCCTATTTCTTAATACTTACTAAGAAACAGTAACTACATAGTAGTAACTATAATTGCACTGGCAAGGGCAGTGGGAGGAAAGCGTCCCCATAAATATTTGTGAGCCATGGCACGGTGAGCCGTGCTGACCCTCACGACCTGAGTGGCCAGCTGGTCGGCTCCGTGAGCGCGTCCCGCACCTAGTGAGGAGCACGGTATTGCGCCCCCTTCTGTCACTCGCTGGAGAATAAAGACTTGACGGGGGCAGGGCGCGCTACCATTTAGATGAAAGAAAGAAGGTGCTCTGGTGTACCTTGAAAATAAATGATATTTTACAAACAAGCTAGCGAGTTACTCTTTAAATTTTGCTAGAAGGCACGTGGGATCGCCAGAGAGAGACGGAGAGGGAGAAAGCACCCCCAGGACGGCGTGGTCATCCCACAGTCCCCTCTCCTCCATGTCCCCCTCCTGTCAGGGTCTGGGACAGGCATGTACATGTACCTGGTGTGCTTTTTAAGCTCCTGGGGCAGGATTCAGATCCCGCGATCCAGCACGTGGGATCTGAGGCTCTGAACCACCAGCCATGGCCTCGGCCCCGCAAGTGTTCTGTTTTCCTTGGGACGTGCGGTCAGGGGTCAGCCACCACGGGTACGCTTGATGGAAGGCAGGCAGGAGAGGGAGACGAGGGGTCGCCAGTGGTGTGCCCTCATGGGAGCCATTGGCAAGAGGACCTGGAAGGCCACTCGCTACGAGGCGGACGTTGTGGGTTTGTTGGGGCACATTCCACTTTGGTTGTTAAGCTGCAAACGGGGCAGAAGCTGGAGGACTGGGGGACACTGACGACGTCGAGGACGCCGTGGGCCGAGCGCTGCAGGCGGCCTGGCTGTCTGCTCCCAGCTCTGTTCCTGTAGGTGGTCTGGCTTCTGTCCGTTTGTCCGGTCAGTGTATTAGTGCCAGTTTGTCATCATTAGTACTAGTAAGGCTGGAAAGACACCTTAAATGTCACGGCAGAGAACTTCAAGGAGAAAAGAACTCTGAATCGCGAATCTTACACACTCAGTGCATGTTCGCTGTGTCTACTTGTTTATTCTGGCTTTTTAAAATCTGAGATTGATAGATGGAAATCGGGGGAAAGGCATTTAAAACACTGATCAGTATAGAGTGAGTGCCGCTGTCTGGATTCTATGGGGAAATTCAAGGCAATAAAAGACATCACCTCTTGGGACCAGCAGGTGCCATAATGGTTATGTCGTTGGACTCCCACAGAGTCAACCGCAGTTCGAGTACCAGATCTGGTGACTCAAAACTCATATTGGGTGTATGTGCATGCTAGCCCAAAATCCCAAGAAGAGAATGGAAGAGAAGGGATTACAGTGTGACCATCCCACTGGGGGGTGATTTCTCACTTTCTATCTCTCTGTGTCTCTCTGTCTCTCGGGCAAGTGCATGTGCCCTATAGCAAAGATCTCTCTTTAAAAAAAAAAAAAAAAAAAAAAAGACATCACTTCTTAACCCATTTGGAGGTGAAGAGCATGTGGTTGTGAAGACATTTAAAAGGTAAAGCAAAGTTGAAAAAATGGGGCACACGTAGTCGCCAGACAGAAAGACAGAAAGCAAGAAATCACCCTCCAGGGGGGAAGGCCACGCTGCAATCCCTTCTCCATTCTCCTCTCGGGATCTTGGGCACACACACACACTCGCCCAGCGTGAGTTTAAGCCACCGGGTCCGGGACTCGAAATACAGTTGACTACATGGGAGACCAGCAACGTAGCCTTTAGGCCAGCTGCTGGTCCCATTGTTTGTTTTTTTTTCTTCTTTAAAATTAAAATATGAATATTTAGGAGTCTTTGATTCCCAGATGATACGGTATACTCTCGACGTGGGGAAAGTGAGTTCAGCTGGACAGGAAGACGTGGCCGAATCGTGCCATCCTTCCGTGAGCCTCACTGTCTGCACGTCTTCTCGTTTCCATTTCTGAGTGGGAACCAGTGCACGGAGAGGGACAGGGACTCCGAGGGCCAGGAGGCCGAGCGTTTGGCTCTGCGGGTAGATGCCATTCATATAATAAAACATCACCTAGGGAGCCTTTCTTTAAGCAAACTACTTACAAAGACTCAGCTTTTTAAAAGAATTTCAGTTGGTTTCAAGTAACATTTTATTGGGGCAAACGTTCTGAGAACGGCATGACGTTGGCTCCTCACAGGAGGAACCTAGCTCTTTAGTTGCCCAGAATTAAAATAGCTGCAGACCTAGTTAAATAAGTGTCATGTTACCATGATCCCACGATTAAGCAGCAATTTGCAAAGCTCTGCCTGAAGGCATTTCTTCGGGGTTTCTAAGTACTGGGGGGCTGCACTGTGGAAAACCAGTGCGGCCCGCGTGCAGGTGGGGTGGTTTCCCTGCTGGTGATGGCGCTGCATCGGGGCTCCGCGTGGGAGACGGGCGCACATCCACACTCCCGTTCTTAAATCATCTCCTGAGCGGCTCCTCCTGAGCCCTGAGGGCCCGTCCCCCTTCCAGCTCAGCCCGCTCCCGCCACCCTGCAGCCCGCCAGCTCCTGCCACTGCATCTTCGCACCTCTGACTGCGTTTTCTCCCGGCGCTCCTCTGAGAGCAGCCATCTCCCTTGGGCCACCCTCGCGGGGTCGGCCACACTCCCCTCCTGAACGTCTGCGGATGCCAGCTGCTGCAGAAAACCCTGGCCGGGTTTTCATCCCTGGTCCTCACCTGCCCTCACACCGGGGCTGCATGTTGCTGTGTCTGTCCCACCTTCCTGTCCCCAAAAGTGCCGTCTCGTGCGCAGTGGCAATGAGATGCCAGGCCACCGACCACGCGGCATGTCCTGGGAGGCCACACTCTCAGCAGAGATGAGGCCAGTCAGAGTTCACCTGCCCCATCAGCCCCTGCTGGGAGCTCTGGCTGCTGCTCCTGGGCAGCCCACCCCTCTGAGCAGAGACCGAGGGCAGGGCCGGGCCTGGGGCTGGGCCTTCAGGTGGGGAACTTGACACCTTGGGGGTTCTGCCTCACCAGCACACCTGACAAAACGGGGGATCCCCAGATAACTCAGCCTCATCATCTTACGGATAGAGATGATGGGAGGCCCCTGTCCGAGACTCGGCTGTAAATAACACGGCGTGCACTGGGGTCTGGGTGTTGTCTGTAATGTTCCGTCCCGACCCTGGCTCTGCGGGAGTCTGGCCACGTCTTCAGGGCTGGGGCGATGGATCTGACATCCGTTTGCTTCACTGAAGGAGTTCTGGCCCTCACGTGGGCTCGGGTGCCGCGTGGTTTCCCGGGCTCTCTCCTCGTGCGTCCCGATGCTGTCTGCGCAGACCCGTGCTGGCTGTCGTCCCTCTGTGGGGGGGCTCCTGGTCCAAGCGCAGGGCATTATCTGTGAGCCAGGGAAGAGCACCCTGGGCAGAAGGCCTCGCCAAGGCAGCGCCCTGCAGGTCCTGGGTCCCGGCTGTAAGGAAGGCTGGGCTTACACGCGAATGCCCAGGCAGCCCCTGGAGCTGGCAGCCTGGGAGGCGCCATTGCAAGGTGCCCATTGCCCTCTGCTGACCTCAGGATAGAGCCTTCCTGGTCCTCACTGCCTCGGGCATCCCGCCCAGCTGGCTGACAGTCTGTTCAAGGCCTCGAGAATCAGGCTGCGGGGGAAGAAATCCCCGCGGGAGGGAACTCGCCCAGGAGTCTGCTTTGTGCATCGGCTCCTTCTGCTCGCTGTGAAATGCATTTTTATAGTCAAGAGCCTCCCCGTGGCTTGAGCCTCGTCTGGGAAGGGCCGGGTCCAGGGAGGACGCTGACCACCTGAGGCAGAACCGCCGTTTGATGCTGGCACGCCTGCGGCTAGGGCCTCCTCCCCAGGGCGCCAGCAGCCTGTCTCCTGCACTGTTCAGGAGCGGTGAGGAGTAACCCCCGTTCTGCTGTGGGCCCAGGTGTCCTCATGTCCTGCTCCTGGTAGCCCAGTTCCTTGGCAGGGAAGAACGCTGACTGCGGGTGACGTGTGAAACTTCCTGCCTTCAGTACGGCACTCTCGAGGTGGCCTGCTCTGATGGACACACCCGTCCCTGCGTAAGGAAAGAAGTGACCCGACCTCTCCCTTCAGTGACTTTTCCCAGGGGCCGATTCTGACCGGCCGCTCCTGGTTCTACTGGAGAGCTCGTCTTCCTGTGGTTCTTGATCCTCCCCACGGCTGCAGACCGCGGCCTGGAACTCACAGGGGGATGCAGTTCTGCCTCCGGCAACTCAGCTCACCCACAGGACCCCGGAGATGGCGTCCGCTGGGGAGGAGGAAACCGGGCAAGAGGTTTCGAGAGTTTGGGAGGCCAGGCCCGGGCCCAGAAGGGTCTCTCTGGGAGGAGTTTGCGTGGAGACCTCAGAGGAAGTGCAGAGGCAGGAGGCTGGAGCGGAGGGGCTCAGGCCGGGAGGCACAGCCAGAGAGGCTGCCGCGTCCCGGGCGGGGTCCCCCACTGCCTGGGGAAGCTTCCGGCCTGCTGGGATCCAAGTGCGGCGCCGTCTGGCTCTTTACCGAGAGCGCCTCGGTGGTGCCTTGCCTTAGTCTGTGCAGGCTGCTGTAACAGCGTCCTGCAGGCCGCAGCTGAAGGGACCGGCAGTGCGGCCCGCCCACTGGTGCTGGTGTCGGCCCGCTACCTCACATGGAAAGGACAGGGCAGCCCCCAGACACCTCGCCTTCCCTGCCGTCGTGCTGGGGGTGGGAGTCTCAGCCCGAGAACGGGGCGTGGCACACACCTGGTCACGGCCCTGCTCGCTGGGTGGCACAGCCAAGGGCAGGCACAGCAGCAGGGGTCAGGCTCTCGGGGGGAGCAGAGATGCTGAGGAGAGGGGAGCTGCTGCCCGGGCTGCCAGACAGAGGTGGGAGCTCCAGCACAGCCGGCCGCCCCCCTGCACCCCACTCCTCCAGGCCGCCCTGCACTCTGACCCCTCTGCTCGGGCCCTGCGGGTGTCCAGGGCCAGCCCTGCGTGTGCGCCTTCCTACTCCCAGGGCTGACCCACAGCAGCCGCCGCCCCCTGACCACTCCGTCGACGGAGGGCAGGGAACGGGTGACTTGTGCACCCACAGGCCTGCTTCCCTGGCAGCCGCCCCTCCAGGCACAGCCGTGCCGTTGCACCCGGCAGGACTTCCTCCTTCTCTGAGGCTGAGTCGTAGTATTCTGTGTGTGTGTGTGTATGCGTGTGCGTGTGTGTGCGCGCGTGCACGTGACTTTCCATTCTTCTTCGATCTCTTGATGGACAGAGGCTGACTCCGCATCTTGGCCACTGCAGGAGGGCCACCATAAGGACAGAGGTCCCGATGTCTCTCCTGTGTACTCGTTGCGGCCCCTTCGGGTGTGCACCAGCATCATACGGCAGTTCCAGGCTGACTTTTTCCGGCTGTTCTCGTTCTCACCCCCCAGAGCCCCCCGAGCTCCCTACCCTACACCCTCTCTGACCCTGTGATCTTCCACTTCTCGAAAGCAGCGGTTCTGACAGGTGCGAGGCGATATCTCACTGTGAGCTTAATGTGCGTTGCCTTGGCAATTGGTGGTCTTGACCATGCCCTGCACCGTCAACCCTCTGTAAGACTTCTCCTGAGAAATGTCAGCTCAGGTTCCTTGGATCGTTTTATTTAGTTCGTTTTCGCTGTTGAGTTATGTGAGTTCTTCATGCATTTCGGAGAGCAATCTCTCATCAGACGGAAGGCTTACACACACCTTCCCCCACTGCGTAGGTTCTTCCTTCACTCCGGGGGGTGTTTCCTTCACTGCGCAGAATCGTCTCAGTCTGACGATCCCATTTGTCCGTGCTTTTATTACCTGTGCTTCTCGGGGTGGGGGCCATCGGCCTGACCCACGCTGTGGAGGTTTTCCTCTGTAGTTTTACCTTTGCTGGTGTGACGTTTCGGTCTTTCATCCACTTAGAGCCGCTGCTCTGCGTGGCCAAGTGTCCAGCTTGTTCTAATGCCCGTGGGATTGTTTCCCCAGCACCACGTGTTGAAGGGCCTGTGCTTTCCCCCGTGTGTTCTTGGCACCTTTGTCTGAATGGAAACCCTTCTTATTTCAGTCACGAAAGTCATCGGATTTCATCGTTCAAAAGGAAAAGTGCTACTTACATTATTAAAGCACGTGACTGCACCGTTGGGTAGTACTCAGATTTGCTGCGTGCGTCCACACAGGCTGTTCCAGAGCAACACTGGGCCTCGTGGCCAGTTCTCAAGAGGTGATGTCTCTGGAAGGAAATACACATTCCTGCGTGTGGGAGGTGATGGAAGGGACCCACGTTTAGCTTAGCCGTAAACAGGATTCAGTGTAAAAGTGCCTTCGTTCAGGGTCGTGGCCGTTCAGTAGTGAAAGCACGGCCGTGCTCAGAGGTCCTGCACCATCCGGCCTCTTCTCTGTCTCCCCCCATCAGCATCACTGTGCCGGCATCCTGAGAGCCCGCGCTCGTATAACCCTGAGCCCCACGTCCGCCGAGGGCATACGAGGCCCAGTAGAACAACCCTGCAGCCCTGGGACCCTTTTCCAGAGGCTCTGCCTCAGCATCTGCCTTGGAGCACATGCTGCCCCTCCTGGTCACCCTGGGGCGCAGCGGCCTGGTTGTTGCCTTCTCTAGTTTTCAGGCCCGTTTTCCTTTTACTTAGCTTTTTAAAAATTTTAGCTATAAAATATTGTTACAAATTTACATTTATTTAGAAAACCAAAAACGCTAACAGTGGATGGATTTTTAGGCAATTATTTATCTCATAGCGAATTCACTAAGTTAGACATTAACTTTACAAATATTTGCTATATAGCACAGGGTTATATCCCCAGATAACTGATAACTCCCAGAACACACAAAATCCCATGTCCGTATTGTGAAAGAATTTAGAATAACCTTTACGGTGATCTGCTTAGATGTTATTACTGTAGAAGACTTTAGCCTCATGTTTTCTGCCACAGTAACTGGAGCATTGCTAAATACTTGCCTCTCTCGGCACATGACTGCACTTAACAGGACCGAAGGGTCAGGGTGGCTGACGGTGGACTCTGTGCACAAGGAACCAGTGTCTGCCGCGAGGAGTCCGGACCCCGGGGCTCCCACTCCCGCCCCCCAGTTCCGAGGCGTGGCTTCGATTCCGCTCAGCTCCTTCCTCTTGAATCCTGAGGACAGCGTCCTGCAGAGCCCCCTGCTCCGGGCGTGTTCCGGCGGAGAACGAACTGTCCACATCTCCCGCTGTCCCGCAGCCTTGGGAATGTGGCGGCCTGAGACACAGAGAACAGGTCTTGTTCTCCTGCATGATCACAAGGCAGCACGGTTTCGGCTCGCCAGCCCCCAGCCCCTCGGAATCCTGCCGTCGGTGTGAGGGGTTCAGAGCAGTCCCTCTGCCGCCCTCAGCTTGGCTTGTCAGCAAGGCCTCCTGGTGGGCGGGGAGAGAACCAAGGCCAGTCTTCACCCCTGCTTCCCTACCCAGGTCCGTGACGCGCGGGGTAAAAACCATGCTCCGTTTACGAGACACAGCAGTGTGGACCCTGGAGTACGGAAGGCAGGGGAGTGGTAGACACCAACCCCTCCGTGGGCAAGATCCGACGCCAGACAGCACAGACCGCGGCACAGGCTCTGCCTCTGCTGTCCAGCCGCGAGGACGAGAGACCCTGTCCTCGACAGGGAAATCTAAACAATAAATAAATAACATTTTTAAAAAGCAGGCAACCCATTTTCTGGGACCCCTCCCTTCGGGAGAGCTCTGTTCTTCCTTCCCTCTCCTTCAATCAGCTCCTCCCTTCGCTACACCTTAAACAAAACCGACGGGCATCAAGTGAGAGGAGGGAGGGCGTCGGAGCTCGAAGCGCCGTCCCGTGGCGTCCTCGTGTTCGCCCAGGTCAAACGCTGGGGGCAGTGAGGTGACTCTTCTCCCAGTAGCCAATGTCTGTAACCAAGCCAGCTCCGTGTTGGGAGTAAGAACCCTGTCGTCAGAGCACGGATGAACCTGACGTGTGGCTCTGCAGTGGGTCGTCCTGGCATCCCCTAGACCCCCGCGTGCCCTCCGAAATGAGCCCTTCCTTCAGGATGGAGGTCTGTAATGGATAACCACAGTCCCCCCGCCATCACCCAGCTCCCACCGGGGCCCGGGGGCTCTCCATGTCATTATCCGGGATGGGACGGGGGCTTTCCCTGGTTTTGGCATTGTCTTTAACAATCTTGGAACTTCCTGGGGATGCCCAATGACCGTTAAGTGACTTGAGTCAATTTAATAAAAGTTTGTTTGCTTGTGTTTAATGTGCAAGTGATTTTGAGAAAATAGACCAGTTAATTATGTCTTCTTTCCAGTTCAGCGTTCAATTTAATGCCATTTTCCACACAGAAGACCGTACAGTTCCTCTTTTTAAAACTAGCAGGTACTTTGGAGGCAATGTAGAGACCCTCCGTTATATTTCCTCTGTTTTTTCACTGTGCCTAGTGATATTCTCTGCAGAATAGCAACAGTATTTCCTTAACTGATGACCGTGTTCGTTTGGCACAAGTGAGACAGACTAGCTCTGAGCTCTGTGAAGCCATCCCTCTTTAGAAACTGAGGCATCAGAGCCCACCGCACCAAAGCCACAGCTGTCACAGGCACTGCGGGACGCCAGGGGTCTGCCAGGTCGTATGCTGGTCAGAAACTTCCCGAAAGAACATCGAAGAGAAATTCGCTCCAAGGGAGTACAGGGAAAACAAACGTGGCCGACGTGTAGCTCGGACTGCGATGTTCTAGCCAGAGTCTGCTTCCCTGAGCTGAGTGACACGCGGGTCTCATCCCGGCGGTCAGTCATTTGTAAACTGTTCAGACTTTAAAAAGTGAACCTGCACTCTGCGGTGACACTTCTGAATCATCGGTCCCCATCGCCTGCAGCCCTCCTTCTGTGACAGACGGTGCCACGACTAACCCTGGGCGGTGCCCCACAATGAGAGATTTGAACTCGTCAAACACTTTCTCAGACAAGCAAATGGAGCCGGTGGGTAGCCCTCTTCAGAGCAGATGGGGACATCTGATGCACAGATGGAACCCCAAATATTTCAAACGTTTGTTTTCTCTCCCTCTATCTGGGGCATGATTTTTATTTCAGATGTAGAAACCAAGATCACAGTGCTCGACAGGCCTCTCTGCTGAGCTGATGGTGTTGGGCTCCGACTCGCTCAGCACAGGTTCACGTTTCTTACCGCCGGGCCCCGCCACATGCTGCGGTGGTGGGCGTGGCCCCGCAGTAGACCACCTCGGGCAGGCGACGGCCTCGGCCAGCACCGCGGGAGAAGTGCTGGGAAGGCGGCTGCGGAGTGGTCAGGCATGCAGAGGGAGGCCGGGCCTTGGGGAGCTAGCAGGGCCTCCGGGGCTGTGCGGTGTAAACTGACAGCCGAGAGGTGATTACGAGCGTTGGGCAGAGCAGAGATGAGAGGTGGGGTTCTACACGGAGGTGATTGCAGAGGGATGACCTCGGGGCGAGAAGAAACACGGAGACAGAGCTCTGACGCTGAGGACACCAACAAGCCTAACGGACAGCAAAGGGCACTTAGATAGTGGCAGAGCCGGGGAGCCGGCCAGGGCACTCGGGGCTCTGGAACCACCCAGAACAGCGGAGCCTTGATGTCCAGAGCGAAGGGGGACACTGGGGGCCGTGGGCGGAGAGCTGTGGAAGAGGCTGCAGTTTCAGGGCCCGTTCAGTCTCGGTGGGGGCAGAGGTCTGAGATAGAAGCACCAGCCCAGCCTCGGCGGCACCGTGGTAGCCCAGCGCTCAGTGGTGTGGGAAGCCAGGTGGGAGATCAGGGTTCGGTTCCCTGGTCCACCACGTGCCAGACGTGTGGCGTGTCCGTGGTCCTGGCTGGTTGGGAAGGCTGAGGGAGAAGACGGCCCGAGGCCCTGAGAGGGTGCCTTTCTGATGTCCTCCCTCCCTCCCTCCCTTCAGACTTCCTTTTTTCCCCCTTTAAATTATTTTTTTTTAATGAGCGCTATCATTCTCAGTACAAGGCCCTTTTAAATGTTTTCCCAGTTAGTAATTTCTTTTTACTCTCGTAACCGAGCCTTGTGAAGGGTAGAGACTTGGAATGGAGATCAAGTCCACTGTATCAACTTTTTTCATTTCATGAATCATGCTTTTGCTGTTTTATCTAAAAACTTATCACCGGATTCAAGATCAGAAGGATTTTCTCCTGCTTCGTTCTAGCAGTTTTAGAATCTTAGGTTTCCATTTCGGCCGGTTAGCGACGGGAGGCAGCCCCTGTGCGGTGTGAACAGCGCCGTCGTGTTGTGTTTGAGGCTAGACTGTCGGCAGCACTTTCTGGAAGGATTACCCGCTGCCTTGTTCTCCACTTCTGTCAAAAATGCAGGTATGTGGACTCCGTTCCGTTGAGGAATTCCCTCGTGGATGTCATGCCGTTGGGATGATTTGTAGCTTTCTAATAAACCTTTAGCGTTATTCACAGGTCTCGGTGCAGCACTTCTCTCTCTCAAAGCTGTTTCGGATGGTGTAGGTGTTTTGCATTTCCTCATGCACTTTAGGAGTAGTTTATTGACTTGTAAAAGTATGTTCTGGGATTTTGATTAGAGCTCACTGAATCTGTCAGTTGGTAGGACTGCCATCCTACTTTCGAGTCTTCTGATGGAGAAACGCAGAATACTCTTCGTTCAGCTTTGTCAAGTTCCCCCAACGTCGCTCTGCGGTTTCCACCTCGTGCATTTCGCAGGTGCACGGCCGTGAATTTCTGGTTCCTGCTCCCGTTGTAAATGGTATTTTTAAACATCTGACTTTCTAATTATTTCTTGCAGGTATGCAAACATATGACTTATTTTGTGTTGGATCTGGTATCCTGCAACCTTGCTAATCCCCTTTTCATAGTTTCTGTAAGCAATTGTCATCTACGTGTAACTGCACGACTGCTTCCTGCCCGGTCGGTAGGTCTTCTGTTTGCCGTGTGTGTGCTGCGCACGGACCAGAGCGAGCACAGAAGCTCGGTGGAAGTGAGAGCGGGGTTCCTTACGTTGTTCCTGCTCTTGGAGGAAAGTATGCACACTCTCACCATTTACTGGGCTGTTAGAAAAGTCACACTGCATCTCTGCATAGAAGAACAGAAAAACACGTGTCATGACTCTTCTGACAACCCAATACAGGATACCGGCTCAAGACTTTGACGTCATTTACCTGATTAAGGAAGTCCTCGTCTATTTCTAGTTGACGGACAGTTTTGTTTTTCTTTTTAATTCAGGAATAGATGAATTTTGACCAATTATTTTTCTGTATCTATTGGTATGATATGGTTTTCTTCTTAGATTTGTGAACAGGGTTAATTAAGTTAATGTTGTGAATTACATTGATTGAGTTTTTGATGCTAAAGCAGCCTAATCCCTGGATTAGAGCCACTTGATGATAATGCATTTTCTTTTTTGTACATTGTTAGGTTTGATACGTTAAAATTTCACTTGAACTTCTGCTTCTTTGGGGTTGTCTGGAAAGTCATGATGCGGTGTCACATAGAAAATCACAGGAAAGTGCACTATGACGTTTCCTCTACTCCCACTCGGATCAGGGTGTCTCCCTGTTAGGGTTCCGCCGCATTTTACACACAGTGCCCTCCCGGCAAGTGTTTGATGTAAATCAATGTGTGCGTAGCTATGTTGTGAAGAGCTTCTAAAGCCCTTGAAAGTGAGCCGCGGCAATCCATCTCCCATCTGCCCTGTCTCAGGCCCTGCAAGTGCTGGCTCTAAGGGAAGTCAGCCCGAGAGTGACCTGCGGTCACGTGTCACGGAGGGTCTGGGCGTGACGACGGGTAGCTGAGTGATCGTCTATTGTCTGTTTTCTCGTATATACACACAACACATATACGCATGCATGTTACAAATACACAGGTATATAAACGTATACACACACACATATACGCATGCATGTTACAAATACACAGGTATACAAACGTATATACACACAGCACATATCCGCATGCACGTTACAAATACATAGGTATACAAACGTATATACACACAGCACATATCCGCATGCACGTTACAAATACACAGGTACACAAACGTATATACACACAGCACATATCCGCATGCACGTTACAAATACACAGGTACACAAACGTATATACACAGAGCACATATCCGCATGCACATTACAAATACACAGGTATACAAACGTATGTACACACACCATATATACGCATGCACGTTACAAATACACAGGTATACAAACATATGTACACACACCATATATACGCATGCACGTTACAAATACACAGGTATACAAACGTATGTACACACGCCATAAATACGCATGCACGTTACAAATACACAGGTATACAAACGTATGTACGGTATACAAACGTATGTACACACACCGTATATACGCATGCACATTACAAATACACAGGTATACAAACGTATGTACACACCATATATACGCATGCATGTTACAAATACACAGGTATATAAACGTATGTACACACAGCATATATACATGTGCATGCTACAAATACACAAGTATATAAACGTACATGTGTAGGTTATATACTATATTATTACATGTATGACTAATATTAACTACGTTCTTTATAATGCTGAAGCCAATCAAATATAAACACTTCCATTTTATTACTTCCACTGCTTTATCTTTTAGAGACGTCCCTTCCTACCCAAGATTCATGAGATTTAAAACTCCCTTGCGTCAGAGGAAGCCAGGGGAAGATGGTGAATGTCCCATCACCACGGGTGACGATGCAATCCGAAAGAGCAGCAGGCGTAGCTGTTCGAAAGGACAGCTCTCAGGAAAGTCATTCTCTCTGCCGATACGAATGACTCGTGTCTGGACTTAAGGTCTGGACACATCTCTGTCGTTAGAAGAAGAGGTCACAAAGAGGCTGTTTGTAGATGCTGAGGTTCTAGTTTGTTCTGTTGCTAATGGCGGAAAATCCCTGCATCTCGGTGGTTTACAGGAACACTGGTTTTTGCAGCCCGTGGTTTGGAGGCTCAAGGTCCAGGGCCCACATCTTGTCAAGCTCTTCTGGCTGCACCCCAGCATGGTGGAGGGTGGGAGCACCTGTGTTCGAGTCCCCGGTCTCTCTTCTGGTCCCATCCCTTTCCTTATAAACCCGCCAGGGGTCGGTCATGGGCCCCTGAGCACTAAAGGACACCGGTCACTAGGGCCCGCACGGTGTCTGCCTCCAGCACCTCGTCCCCCACTGACGGCAGCACCTTCGCATGCCCGAATCCTGTCCAGAGCAATTCTGAGAAACACCTGGGTCGTTGAGTCCAGGAAGTGGTCTGTGAGAAAATTTTGTGTGTGACAATGTTTGTGAAACACCAAACTAAGCACACTTAAGCTTTTGTGTGTGTTGGACTTCCTGCCTTTGAGATACTGAAGTTCCTTGTGAATCTTGGTGAGATCAGGATTTACGGTGGACATTGTACCCTGAAGTTATAAGACAGCGGGCATCTTTTTAGTGAAACTGCATTACCAGTTCATAGCAGTTATGTTACAGAGAAGGTTCTGGAAAAGGAGACAAACACTTTAGGAGGACACAGTCCCCATCTGTGCATGGCGTCTCCTGAAGGGAACTCACCTGCTGTTGCAGGACGCAGCCCCTGTGCTGAGCTTTTGCCTGGAGAATGCACCCCTCAGAGATGCACCTGCTCCCTCAGCGGAGTGTCCCACTCTGCCTCACCATTTTTCCTTCCTGCGTAATACGACATTAGTAACAAGAGGTCTTCGAGTTCACAGAAGGTGCCTATGTGAAACATCATGTGTGGATTTTAATTTTTATTTTTTTTTCAGCAAGATAAACTTGACTCTCGTTTCTACATGAACTGTTTGAAGACTCCTGTGTGTATAGACTATCTTGCTTATTTTTAATGCCTGAATCGTTTTATCTAAGATGACACTCAATTAGTCATGACAAGCCATGCCATTTTCATTAAAGAATAAATTAATCTTAAAGTACCAGCCCACAAAAGGTCTCTTACCTAAGTATGGAGCACTCGCCCCAGTCCTCGAGCCATTCAAGTGTGTGTGGTAGATGTGAAGGGGAAAGCCAGGTGAGAGCGAGGGTTTATAAACTGAAGCCCAGTGAGGGCAGAGGGGAGAGCTGGAGCTGTGCCCGCCTGGCCTGCTCTGACCTTGCAGGCACACCCGTGCCCAAGTGCGGAGAGCTGAAGTCCACCCTCTGGGCCAGAGCAGCAGTGACGGTATTAGCGACTCCAGCCACGCGCGGTACGGCCAGGCCACCAGGAGACCTGCAGTGTGTGCGTTGTAGGGTTCCCAGGCTGGCAGGGAGTCACCTGGAGGTTTTCACACACCCCGAGGGCTAGTGTTCAAAATTTGTGATTCTTCCTGCCTCTGCCCCTTACCCCGCTGAGTTACACACTTTGCCTGCCTCAGAGTGGTCAGACCAGCTTTCATGGAACAAATACTTTATCCTAAATTTACAAGATCTTTAGCATCTGAAGACTTTTTATTACTATTATTTTGGAATAGATCTTTGTACCCGGTGGTGTTGAATCAGGACATATGCAAACCGGATGGAAGAAGGGCGTTTATGAGCGATGCCGAGAGAGCTCGTCCCCGTCAGGATACTTGTCTCAAACGGCACCCACTGGGCTGTCTCTCATCTGTTCCCACCGGGCTGGGAGGGGTTACGGATCACACCTGGTGTTCCTCGCCCTTTTTCTACGTGTCGACACACAGGCAAAGTGGATCTTTTCACCAAAGCCAACGGGCAAATTGTCAGTTGTTGTATGTGGGACCAGGTCTGGTCTGCCTGCCTGCCTTCCTTCCTTCCTTCCTTTTTCCCTTTCTATTTCCATGACAGAGACACAGACAGACACCCCCAACCAGGTCTTCATGCTGTCATCTGCCACCAGATGGGATCATGGGCCCCATTGTGCCACTGCCTAGTCCATATCATTTAAAAATACTAAGAAATAGAGAGACCAGACTGAATTATTAAGAACATGGACTATAGTCAAATGGAAATTTTGTTTTAGAAGTTTTGTTCTGCAATATGCCACAAAACTGATGGAAGAGAACAGAGCAGTCTTATGTAGGTTCGTGTAGCCATTTTGGTCATAGCAACTCAAAACGGGAAATTCCTGATCTACACAATGGATTGAGGTGCTAGGAAAATGTTTTTTGTTCTTGATTTTTTCTGTGTTCAGACACTGTTTTATCATTACAGCATACAAAATGAATTTTCCCAGCATAAATATACCATGGATTAGTCTAGTCCAAGATATTAGCACACACATTATCATCAGCAGGTAATTTCTGCTTTTTTGGTCTCCCTTAAACATTTCGCTTCTTCCTTCTTCCTTCTTTCCCTCGCTCTCACCCTGTCCCATTCCCCACCTCCCCCCACACTGTCTCTAGTGTCCACGGTGGCTGTCCATGCCTGTGTAGCTTCTAAGCGTTCAGTTTCTGCCACAGAGTGCAGACATTGGTGTATCGGGTCATTGGTAAATGATGAGATTTGAGCTTCCCAACCTAATGCATTGGGAGGGGGACATACAATGCCTCTCTTTCATAGTCTGGCTTGCTTCACTTAGCCGTAAATCTTCCATATTCGTCCACTTTCTAACAAATGCCAGGATCTCTCTCTCTCTCTCTTTTTTTACGTGAGTAGTATTCTGTAGTGTATATGTGCCACATCTTCTCAATCCAGTCATCTGTTCATGGACATTTGGGTTGGTTCCATGTCTTAACAATTGTGAGTAATGCCTCCGGAAACGTGGATGTGAAAGTGCTCTTCCATCTGAGTGTATTCCTATCCTTTGGGTAGATACCCAGGAGTGGAACTGCTGTATCATACGGTAGTTCTACTGGTGGGATGTAAGTTCATATGGCCACTGTGGGCAACACTATGGAGGTTCCTCGAATGAAAATCTTTGACAAAGCACAGACAGAGCAGGCTCTGAAATCAAGACATACATTTTACACGGCCTGTGTGGACGGCGTGCTATGCTACTGGGAGCACGTGGTTTTCTAGGTTAGTTCCAATGTTTCTGTTCTGTGCTGTTTATTTTACCGGCTGGATTAGAAACAGAAATGTGTTTGATCGGTTGGCTACCTGCAGAAGCTCGGGGTTGGTTTGGAGTAAAGAAGACAGAAACAAAATCACAAGTTGAGTCAGTAATGGCATGTTGAAGACTGAGAGCCAGATGGAGGCAAGTCTGTGGAACCGGGGCTGACATAGCTGACAGCGGCAGGGAAGGCCACTCCTTTGGGAAGGTGAGAGGTCTGTGTTTACACGAAAGCAGAGAAATGCCTAGTGAACACTTCCTTTTTTCCCCCTCCATGAAAGGCAGCTCTTGGAGAAGTAGGCAGAGGAAACGGAGCATGGCAGAAGAGAGTTTCTGAGTGTTTGTAGATGTGAAACACATGGCCACCTGTTGTTCTCCGGCCTTCTTGTCTCTCCACGTTGTTTTTGTTGTTTTCCTAATCACCGTGTAATCCTGCAGGGCACGGGCATCCAAGTGCAGACTAGTTTATATTATGTAATTATGAAGACAGAGATTGTAATTAGTCACCCCAAATTCCTTGACGACTTCTGAGAGTCAATGAGACCTATCTAGAGGAGACTGATGGCTATAATTAGTGGAACCAGTATGAAAATATTCCCAGACTTTCATTGTTCCAGGACATAAAACTCATAATTACGTAATGATCCTCTGACAACGTGACATTGGTTACCATAAAGCATTCAGCCCTCGTCTCTGCCTTCCTCCTCGCTCTCCGCTTCACGGCGCTCACAGCGATTAGGAAAGACCGACCTTAATTCAGACTGTGTAATTCTGAGTAATTGCAGTCTAGGTCTGCTACTGTTCAACAATAAAGAAGGAAGGAATTTGGAGGCAATCGAGTCATTATTTTAATTTTCTTAACTTTTCTATTTCGAGACTATTATAGGTTAAGAGGACAATTCAAAAATAGCGCAGAGAGAACGTCACAAGCACCTTTACCTCATTTCCTGCCCGGATGACATCTCGCTATTGTGATTCAGTACCAAAACCCAGTGTGGCCGTTAGCTCCACCCACAGACCTCCTTCAGATCCTCCCAGTTGTAGGCGCACCATGGGTGTGCATTTGTACGCAACTCTGCGTTTTCTTCAACACGGGTAGTGGGCTGCAGCCACCACCACAGAACCATCCCATCCCCAAGGACCTCCAGAGGAATGTCTCCTCTGGTTGTGCCTTACAGACACGTCCAGTCCTTGCTCAGCCCCAGTCCCTGGAAACTGAAAAAGGGTTCTCCAAGAATATATTATAAATCAAACCATGCAGTCTGTGACCTTCTGACATGCTCGATCCTCTCAGTGTAATTCTCTTGAGATCAGTCAACTCATTTCATCCATGATTTGTTTCTTTTTGTAAGTTTATTTATTCCGAGAGAGAGAGAGAAATCTACCTTACAGGTCGTTCACAGCACCGTCCAGCCCCGCCACAGCCCCCCAGAACCGTGAGCAGGCAGGGAGACCTCGGGATGTGGACTGGGACCTTTCCATGTGCACTGAGCACCACAGCTGGTCCCTATAGTTTTTCTTTTCATGCCTGAACACTACTGCATGGGACGAAGGCCCCACAGTTTAACCACTCACATTCTGAAGGACATTGGGGTTGTCTCCAACTTTTGATCAGGAGAAAGCCACCATGAATGACATTCCTGTGCAGCTGTTATGTGAGCATGTTAAGGTCTCTGAGATAAAAGCCCAGGAGTATATGGGACGAATACGTTTAGTTTAGTGTTTTTCTTTCTAGTTATTTGTTTCTTTAGAAGAAAGCACCAAACTATGTGCCAGCGTGGCTGTACCATTTTACATTCCTGGAAGCAATGCACGATCTAGTTTCTCTGCATCCTCTCCAGCATCTGGTGTTACTTTGTGTTTGTTTTTGAGTTTTAACTGTTTTAATAGGGCACGTTGATGTCTCACTGTGGCTTTGATTTGCCTTTCCCTAATGGTTAATGAAGTTAACATCTTTTCATATGCTTATTTGCCATCTGTATCTCCACTTGTATAAAATGTGTGTTTATCCCTTTTGCCCATTCTCAAGAGAATTGTTTATTGTTGTGGCACTGAGTTTAAGAGCTCTTTATTGCGGAAATGGGCTCCTTTACAAATGTGTGGCTTGCAAATATCTTCTCAAAGTCTGTAGATTGTCTTTCCACCTTTCAATAAGCTTTTGGAGATCATTTTTAAATGTTAAAGTTTAATTTACTGATTATTTTTTCTTGTATGGAGTATGATTTTGGTGTCATGTATGAGAATGTGTAACCTTGCTTTCTGTGTTAAAAATTCCTTACGTTTGCTTCTAACAGTTTTGTAGTTTTACATTTTGCTTGCAAGCCCATGATAAATTTTGAATTTTTTTTTATACAGTGCAAGACTTAGTTTGAAGTTTGTGTTTTCCCCATGGATATGTTGAAAAGAGTATCCTTCTTCAAGTGAGTAGTTTTTGTTAACAGGTAGTTGATAATTTTTCTGCAGCTTCTTCCTTCCTTCCTTCCTTTTTTAAATTGTGCACGTCGAAAGAAACAGAGAGAGAGAGGGACTCGATGCCGCACTGCTCCAGCCTCCATAGGTCTTTGCCATAGGGCGGGCACCACCGCGCCCATCTGTAGCCTTCTTCCTGAGCCCTCTGTCTAGTCAGTTCGTCTGTTTCTGTCCTCCTCCCACAGTGCAGTCCACTACTGGAGCTGTGCGGTAAGTCTTAAAACTAGGCTACGACTCCCACTTTACCCCTTGTCTCAAACACGGCTGGGGCTACTCTGCTTTCCACATAAACTAAGAACAGCTTTTGTATCTGGAATTTTGGTGGATATTCCATTGAACTTACAAATAAATTTGGAGAGGGCCATTGCTAGAGGGTGCACGTGCTTGCCAGCGAGGGAGGGAGAGAAGGAAGGGGTGAGGTCGAGTGCAACTTTTTCCTCCATTCCTCCCTCCTGTCAGGGTTTCGGGCGTGCACACACACACGCCAGTCACGTTTCCAAGCTGCTGGGACTGGTATGTGAATCACAAGCAGGCGTGTGAGATCCAGCTCCCCGGAGAGCTGAGCCCCTCGGCCGGCTCGCCCCCTTTAATATAAACTTCCTGTGCCGTGAAATTCGCTTTCCATTCTTTTCACCACATCCCACAAATTTTGACCTGTTTTGTTGTTTTTCTTTCTTTTGTTTGTTTTTTACTTTCACACAGCTGAATGTGTTTGATTTTCTTGTGACCTCCACTTTGACCCACAGATTATTTAATGGTATGTTTTATAATTTCCAAATGTTTGGAGACTTTCCTGTTATTTGTCTGTTATCTTATTTTAGTGTGACTCTGTTATGGCCAAAGAGCAGACTCTATGTGGTTTTAAATCTTTCAAATTGGTTAAGGTTTTATCGTTGAAAATAAGGTTTTCGTGGGTGAGTTGCTAAGGGCTGCTTAGACAGAGTTTCTTTTGCTGTGGGTGATGGTGAGTCCCAGGACGGCCGAACTGAATTCTGTGTGCTGGTCACGCTCCTCGGTCCCTGCTCCTCTCTGACGACTCGCTTTGTCATTGCCGAGGGAGAAGTGTTGTCCCCATGTGGCAGTGGCAGTGGCCGCGCCTGCCGGTCCTTTCAGTGTGGTCAGTGTTGGCTTCGCTTTCGAGTCGGTCATGTTTGAATGTGTCCTGTTTACACACATTCATATCACTATGTCGTCTTGATGGTTTTGTGATGCCTTCAACTTTATTCTTTTTGCACCATGTAACTTTGGCAAGATGGGGTCTTTTAGGATTTCAAACAAATTTTATAATTACATTTACTATTTCTGTGGAAAGTGTCACTTTGATGTAAATAACAATGTGTTTCGATGGGAATTGTATTGAACTTGTAGATTACTTTAGGTAGTTTCTACATTTTAACTGTATCAGTTCTTCTGATCCGTGAACAAGGGGATGTCTTTTGTGTGTGTGCCTTTTTCGATTTTTTTAGTTTTTTTTTATAGGTTTCATAGTAGAGATCTTTCTTCTCCCTGATTAGATTTATTCCTAGGCATCGTGTGTGTGTGTGTGTGCGCGCGCGTGCGTCTATTGTAAATGGGGTTACTTTCTTTTCTTTTTCAGTCCATTATCACTGTACCAAAATGCTACACATTTTTGAATATTGATTTTATATCTATAACTTTACTGAATTCATTGCCACATCGAAGAGTTTTTTGATAGGTCCTTTAGGTTTTTCTATATATTTGATCATATCGTCTGCACGTAGGGACAATTTAACTTTCTTTCCAAAGTGAATCTTTTCGTTTCGCTCTTTGGCTCGAGTGCGTGGGCTGGCTTCAGCGCTGTATGGAACGGGAGTGGAGGCAGTGGGCATCTTGTCTCGTTCCAGCGTTTGGAGGGGCGGCTTCTCAACTTCGGCCCCGTCAGTGCAGTGTCAGCTGTTGGTTGGTACACTCTGGTCGCTGTCACGTAAGAAATGAACCTTCCACACCTATTTTGTTGAGTGTCTTCATCACGAAGGGATGTTGTACTTGATCAAATGTTTCCGTGTCAATTCTTATTTTTCCCATGCTTCTAATCTCCCACTTCTGTCCTTTCTTTGCTTGTTGATGGGTTTTATTTAACTTTTCTTTTAAAGTAGATCTGCCTGTGAGAGTACTCCCTGGCGCTCCTTCATTTGTGAAAGCGCTGTTTTACTTCCATTCCTAAAGACCTTGTTTGCTGGTGTAGAATTCTGGGTCTAATATTTCCTGTTAGCACCTGAAAATACCAGGCCTTTTCGTGTGGCCTTCATGTTTCCACTGAGAAATCCGTTCGTGCCGATCATCGCCCTCATACAGGTTGCTTGTTCCTCTCTAGCTGTCAATACTCTTTTCTGATGGCCACGAGTTTCAATGTGTCTTGTATGGATTACTTTAGGCCTAGGCTGCGTGGGTTTTGCTACATTATTTTAATCTGTAGGTAAATACCCAGTAGCTAATCTGGAAAGTTTGACCCATCACTCATTTAGACGCTTAGTCTTCCTTCTGCTCGCTCTTCTCTCTTGACTGTAATGTCCGTATGTCACACGTGGATGACGGGTGCTAATGCCCGCAAGGCCCTGCTCTTCCCCGCTGTACTCCTGTGAGGATGGGCTTTTCTCATGGTTCATGCGGGTTACGGTTCCTCCTGCCATCTCTTTTATGAAGCCCGCCGAGTACGTTTTCAATAGAAGTTATCATTTGCTAGTTCTAAAATTGCCATTTGATTCTACTTTATCATATGTTTCTTTTTCATGTGATTTTTAGTTTTTCATGTGCATCAACCAAGATCGTAATTTCTCACCGAAGCATTTTTAGGCTGGCTGCTTTAAAATTCTTCTCAGATAATTCCAGCGTCTTGCCGTCGGATCGTGACGCATACTGGCTGTGGTTGAGGCTGTCAGATTTGGGCCGGGCCTGGCTCTGGGTGCCGGGAGCACTTTCCACTCCATTCTGAGTGTTGTGTTCAGTGCTTTGCGTCTCTTCTCTCTTCTGTCCACAAGCACCAAGACTGTGCTGGCGACCAAAGGTGGTGCCGGCTCGGTGCTCGGGTGGGGCGGGCCCCGTTCCCACTGACGCCCCAGCGGGGCAGGGCACAGCATTGCCAGCGGGTGGGGGGTCCAGGCCCCGCTGTGCCTCCCCATACCACACCCCGCTGCTCGCTGTCATCCGTTCTTGAGTCCTGGGGTCCCTGGCTCGAGTGCCTTTTTCCTGTTGTCATTTACCGTCTAAACTTGTTAGATGTACCTCATAGGAGAGAGAGAACGAGGTAAGTCCGCTCTGTCTTGTTCAGAGTGGAAGTTGTCAGGCCGTGCTGGAGGTCTCCATATAACGGCAGGTCTGGCCGTGTTTGGGAACACACAGGGTGTGTCAGGCCGTGTTTGGGAACACACAGGGTGTGTCAGGCCGTGTTTGGGATCTCAGGAGACAGGCCAGCTCAGGCTGTACTTACGAGCATGTGCGACGCTCTCCTCTGTTAGCAGCCAGTCGGCCCTTCCATGTGCTAAGTCACGCACATAGATTTAGAAGCAGATTTAGGATGTGTTTCTATGGGAATTAAACCTCGTAAACATGTAGGGTTTCAAAGCACAACTCCCAAATACTTGCCAAGGGACCTTTGAAACCCAAGGCATGGGAAAATAGGATTGTGGCCACGTTTGCTTATCAGTGGGATATAATGGACAGGAAAAATAGACCGGCACCAGGCATCTCTGTGGCTTCTCTCGCTGTCTGTCTCCTGTATGCACACACACACAAACACATGAGCGCACACGCGTAGTACCAGAGGAAATAAATGCTTTCACTCTTTTTGTTTGTGTTGGGGGAACCCAGAACCCAGCAGGGCATCAAGAGAAGGTCGAAGGCATTTGGAAACATCTAGAAACTCCTCCGAGCATCAGGATAATTGAGATTCAGCTTGAGTTTCCATGGAGACAGGGTCTCACTCCTGGCTGGCCTGCAGGCGCGGTCTGGTTAGGCCAGCACTCTGCAGAAAGGACTGTTGCTTTGCCACAGACCGCAGTGCTCAAAGTCGTCGTGCTTGTATTGCTAACGGTTTTGAGAGGAGAGACTGATCGGTAGAGAAAGAAATGCACTAGGGCCAGCAGAAGGCACAGTGGTCAGACCACAGGACTTTCTACCGTTGGCAACTGTTCGAGTCCTGGACGTGGTAGCCTGAAACTCACTATGGTGAGTGCGTGTGCTCAACACCCCAGGAGGAGTGTAGCAGAGGAGGATTGCCACGTGGCCTTCCCCCTCTGCAGGGTAATTTCTCACTTTCCCTCTCTCTGGTGAGCGTACGCACCCTATGGCAAGAACCTAGAAAAAGAAAACAGAAAAGGAATTTATTACAGAACAGCACCCTTCTCTTCGCTCCTTTGCAGGTGACTTTCCAACCTGAGGAAGGCAGAATTAGAGTTCATTAGTGAGGGTCCCCAGCCTCTGCTGGCGCGTCCACGTTCCTTCCTTAATCTGCCCCCAGGGCTCCTTGTTCTCTGGGCACAATAGAGGGTTCCTGCTACTCCAGGAAGAGCCCTGAGCAGTCACCCAGGTCACCACAGACGCGTGTGAGACCGCAGCCTGCTCCTCTCTGCACTGTCATGAAGATGTGAGAGTCCGGGAGGCTGCGGTGTTTGCAGAATGTGCCTCCCACCGCGTGGTAGCTAGTGTGCCTCTTCCCCGTATGGATCCGATACGCCTTCGTGTGTGTGTGCATGTGCACGTGCATGTGTGCTGGCGTTTTACCCACAGAAGTCACGTCCTCTGATTTGGCACATGAGGAAGGAGGCGGAGGGCCGTCAGGAGCTTTAGTCAGTGACTGAGAGAGAGCAAAATTCACAACTTCCCTGGAAATCATTGTTCTACCAGAAAAATGGGGTTACATTTTTCTGAAAAAAATGTTTTTCAAAGCTTACTTATTTTTTTTTCCCTGAGAGAGGCACACAACAGGTTCTATATACTACTATCCTACCCCCCGCTCCAGCCAGCCAGGAGCATGGGCACTCGCGTGTGCACCCCCAGGAGCATGGGCACTCACATGTGCACCCCCGGGAACATGGGCAACACGTGTGCACCCCCAGGAGCATGGGCACTCGCGTGTGCACCCCCAGGAGCATGGGCACTCGCGTGTGCACCCCCGGGAGCATGGGCACACACGTGTGCACTCCCGGGAGCATGGGCACACACATGTGCACCCCCGGGAGCATGGGCATTCGTGTGTGCACCCCAGGAGCATGGGCACTCACGTGTGCACCCCCACTGTGGACAGGAACCCAGGACCCTCCCTGTGGCTCTAGCATCTCCAAGCTCTGGGCTGCTGAGGCACACAGAGGCAGCCACTAAAGTTTACTTTGAGTTTTCTGAAATTTTGTGTTTCTGAAATTCTACATAAAGTCAAAGGCATTTAATAAAAAGTTAGAGTAAGTAGGAGACCGCTGTGAGCAGGAGAGCAGCGGGGGGCACCTGAGGGCGTGTGACAGGAATGGCTGGCCTGTGACTAGTGTCAGCTCGCGTGGCAGGTGGCAAGGCGATGACTTAGGGATAAGCAGACATGCGCTCCTTGCCCCGGTTTCTCTGCAGGTTCTCATCTTCTTGGGAGAGTACAGGAGTTTGAGGGGCATGCATCTCATTGTCCCTGCGCCACACGGCAGAGCGGCTCGGACCCACCAGCAGCGAACCGTTGTATCAGTGGCCGCCGGCCGCCTTTGTCCTCGCGGCCTCTCCTGGCCGTCCCCGTGTCGCAGTCACTGTGTGGCTTACCGACTCCTCTCCTACACCTGCCAGCTCCCGGCGGCTGCAGGCACCCTACTCCTCTCCGTAGCAGCTACGGGGTGGGCTCGTTCCGGGGTTTCGGCGTATTCGATAAGTTAGTGGTCCAGGTCGGGCCCTTACCTGGCTTAGAAACAATTGGTCGAGAAGAGAAGTAGCCATGAAAGGCCACAGGGCGTGACACCACCTTTCTCCTTCCTACGGCGTGTGCAGGTGCGTGAGCTCTGCGTTACACTTGCGGTCACCCATCAGGCGTTGCCTGGGACTGTCACGGAAGCAGGTGGGTCTGTGTGGACTGTTGTCCTCTTCAACGCAGGGGACTGTCCTGCTTGCCTTAGGACCAGTCAGAGGAGATGGCCCTCCTCCCAGGCATGAAACCAAGCTCGTTCTGACCTGGCTGAAGACCCTCTATGTTCTCTAGGGCTGGCTGCCTCGTCTGCTCCCCCTCCCACGAGAACGCTTCCTGCAGCTTCCTAGGCTTCCTGCTGGGCTGGCACAGCGACACAGCGTCTCTGGAGGCTGAGACGGGAAGGGACAGGATGAGGTCTGTCAGTGTGGGGAGAGAGCAGCGCTGGAATAGACGGGGACTCCCGTGCCGCTCAAAGGAAGGAGCGCCGGAAGGAAAGGGCTTCAGACAGAAGTTTTACAGTGTGGGGCCAGCAGGTGGCGTGGCGGATAAGGCCCTGGCCTCCACGTGGCCAGCCACGGTTTAAATCCCAGACCCGGTGGCTTGAAACTTATGCTCAGCACATGTGCACATGAGCCCAAAGTCATGGGAGGAGAAGGGATCGCAGAATGGCCACCCCTTCCTAGGGTGATTGCTCATTTCCCCCCATCTGTCTCCAGTGAGTGCATGCACCCTATAGTAAATACCTTACCTAAAAAGAAAGAAAGAAAAGAAATTGTAGTTTGTGTTTTTAGTGTTTAGAAAATTGGGCAAGAAATATCGATAATTGCAAGGCTTTAAAGAGATGGATTACTTTTAGAAAGAAGTTCCCAAGTGACTACTAACTCTAATCTCACATCAAGGGATAGAAATTTAGGAAGCACGTTGGTCAAGAACAGAGCGTGGTGTGACGTGTTCTAATCAGTACATCGCAACGACCCTTCTTTATTCTCATCCTCACAGCCACCGTTGTCACTCCACGCCACTTCATTCCCTTCCTAGAAAAGTAGCATCCAGTCAGGTTTCCGCAGCTCTCTCCCTCAGATCGGGTAATGCTCTCTCTGAGCTGGATAAATGATACGCCAGTAAAACAATCCGTGTGCATGGCAGAGCACTCCGGGCGCTGCGTCCTGCTGCCGAGGAGTGCAGGGTTCTCGGGGTGGCCATTAAACCTTGGTGGTGGATCCTGTTGTTCGGCTCTCTCATCTCTCTCTCTCGCTCTCTTTTATTTTTCCTTGGCCTGAGAGCTCTATTCCTTTTTGAGAGAGGGGTATTGAAGCTCCAGTTATAATCGTTGATTTGCCGCTTCATCTTCAGCCCTTCGGGGCGCGTATTCAGCCCTGCTGTTCAGCCCATGCATCTTCAGGATCCCTGACTTCTTGGGTTGATTGATCTTTTCACTATGACGTATTAAGACTTCCCCTCGTAGCTCTCAATAATTGTCTCTGAAATCTCCCCTTTACTGATAAGCAGCTCTGTTTTGTTGCCTTGGGACACGGTGGGGCATTCCTTCAGGAAGGTGGTATGGCATCCACGTGCACTCAGACCCGAGATCGCAGGAAGCCGCGGTGTTGGTGGGCTCAGCTCTGTGCAGGAGAGAGGACAGAAGAGCCGGTGTCACCGAGCGGATGGCTGACAGCGCCGTGGTGTGCACCCGTAAGTCCTCCCTGCCCAAGATGGAACAGAGAAGGGAGTCTGCAGCAGTGTTGAAAGTATAGACAAGTATAGACAAAGAGATGGGAAAACAGCGTTGTATTTAGGGGCCACGGTGTCGGCCCTGGCCTGGCAGGACTGAGGAACGGGCAGAGTAAACCAGTGCAGCCCTTCACAGGGCCATCTCTCGTGGTCACATTTTCAAAGGAAGCTAAAGGCTTTCACATAAAGCAGCGGGTAAAATGAATTCATGAAATTTTCCAGAAAGCAGTCAGATCTCTTACAATGTAAATGAGGAACTCAACCCTGACATTTAGACACGATGGTTTAATTTAATAAAAAGTATGTTTTGTTGAATTTCGTAGTCACCTTTTTTTGCATCAATACTTAGAGAAAAATTCAGTTGATTAAAGGTTAATGTATTTGTGTTTCCTGAAGGGAATTGAGATAATTCCGTCATAACCTACATGGTGTGTTGTCAGCTCTCAGACTGAGAATGGCAGGTCATGGCATAGGTACTGATTACCCCAGGCTAATCAGTTAGGGGTGGGAGGCCTGGAGGAGCCTCTCAGACTGTCTCATCCAGTCTCTCATTTCATGGAGTTAGAGCCGGAAGCCGGGGAGGGATCCTGACTGAGATGCTGGTAAGGGTGGCCGGGCCACAATCTTAGCCCCACACAGTGTCTCCGAGAGAACCTTCCAGGTGCAACTTCACTCATCATATATCTTATTTTTGTTATCTCTTGAAAGTAGTATTCTAAATAATGTGATAGAATTTACCACTCCGCGAATTAAGGAACTGTGACAGTTGGGACAGGTGGCAGCTCGGTGGTGACACCACAGAACCCATCTGAGAGAAGTCCTGGTTCCAGACCCAGAGCACATAGGGCTCCTGGCCAGTGGGCTGGGCTGATCAGTGTGGACAGCCTTGGGAGGACTTGTCTCCCTCTCCCGCTCTCTGTATCTCTTACCTGTTGGAGAAAGAAACTTTAATCAAAGGAAACTGAGTGAATGGATAGAAAAAGAGAGAAAGGATTGGATTCGGAAAGAACTGGGGAACTTAGCCCAGCAAATCCGGTAGCACTTTATACGTCAATACATGGCGGACTCGTGAAACCAAGCAGCTGTCCTGGCCAGTAGTCCTCATGAGCAGCCTTCCCTGCGCAGTAGTGTCCCCGCAGCACCTCCGGGCACTCCCGCCTCCCCCACGGCCCTGCCTCACGATCGTCTCCTGCATCTCTGTCCTGACTTGGAGGACGCTTTTACCTCACGTAGAATTCCTGGTTGACAGTCTTCTTGGGAGCTGTTCCAGCGTCTGCTTGCTTCCATAGTTGTGCGGTAGAATCAGCATTTAACGAGGTTATTCTCCTGTATCTAACATGTCCTGTATTTCTTACCCAGTCAGGATTTTCCGCTATTCCTGGCTTCCACCCATTAGATTTGGTGTACCTGGATGAGACCTTCGTGTTTATCAGGCTCAGCATTTCCTGTGTATCTTAAATCCACAATTTCTTTCTTTTTTCCAGCAGTGGCTGATATTTGTACATTATTTCCACATTTTTTATGGTCATTCTCCTTTTTTTCTGAGACTCCCATAATGTAAATGTTGGAATTTACCAAGTTTCTGAATCTCCCTACCTGTCAGTTTTATTTATTTCCTTTCTTTTTCAACCTGGGTAACCTGCCTTGGCGTTCACCGGCACTTGCCCTCAGCCTCTGTCATTCCGGCATGCCTCCCTGTGCTGCTCAGGTGTAAAACGACATGATTATGTCACAGCTGTGTGAGGAGGCTCACAGTGACGGCCAGGGAAGACCTGCTGACCTAACTCGCTTTGTGAATGAGTAGGGTCTGTAAGGTGAAAGAAGCTGTCACCGGACCTAAGCGCTCTAGTAGATAGAGTTGTCCCTGTGGAGAGGGAGGGCCACAGTGCAGATGGCTTACTGGCTTACCGTATTTGGAATGGAACAGCTAAGTGAGTAGGCGGCAGGGGTGGGGGGGGAGGGAGAGGGTTACAGGTAAGCAAGCGGAGGAGACTGGGACGATCTATGTGGAGATCATTTAGTCAGGGACCTCAGTGCAAACTCACGTTTAGCTTCCTGTAGATGATTACATGTGGAGATGTTTATAGATACATATGAGAGTATTTGAAAGTAATATGTATCTCAAATTTGAATTTTCTCTGAAATTTGAACAAAATGGATTTCAAAAATTTTTGTACCAAAATTCCATTTGTTCATGAATGCTTTTAAGTCCTCTTGTATTTTGAATATATACATGGTCTAGTCCAAACACGTGTATTTCACTATGCTGTCCACATGGACAGCCTGCAAGAATGGCACTGCAGTGATGACAGGCAGGCCTAGCACCCAGCGACGGGCTTAGAGTGGCCGTCTCCGGGAACAGGGCTTCTTGGAGAAATGGCTGACTAGAACTGGAGGGGAAGCTTGAGTCTGGAATAGCTTATGGTACAGAAAGTCAGGAAGCGCTAAAACAAAACAGCAAAATACGATAAAACAAAACCACATTGATGGGGTAGGTCGGAGCCAGCTGAAACAGTCGCGATTGCCACATCTAGGGGATGTGAGCTGCGAAATACACACAGTAACACTGGGTCGTAAGCCATAGTTCATACCAACGGGAATAAAGATTTGGGCCAGTCCCATGGTGCAGTGGTTAAGCACGGTGTATAGAGAGCTGGTCCTACGTGGCCAACTGTGGTTTGAACCCGGGCCCCAGCAGCTCATAAACATCCCAGGAATGGGTCTGTGCCCCGATCCATGTCAGGGTGGAGAAACGGGAGAAGTGTTGGCCGTGACCATGCCCTCTCTTGGGAGTGCTTTTTCTCTCTCTGGAAACACACATCCTCTGGCCATTGAAATAAAATAGTGAATAAATAAAGAAGCTTGAAAAGCCATGTCTTTCATAATTATGGAAGAATTCCAAATAATTTTTATAGATACTTCCTGCCAGGTGATACATAGTGCTTAAACCCACCCACCCACTCCCCCCCACACACACACACTCTCTCTCTCTCCCTCTCATACTTAAGTATGGGCGAGGTATAATTTTCTCCCCAAAATAGAATCTATAAGAAGGGCAGAAAGCTACCTTCACAGTGGAGAAAACCAGCAGACACTATCTCACCCAGGCGACCGAGTGACCCCGGCCGTGGTCGGTCCTGTTTACAGTACGGACCCCAGAAACAGCATGATGGGACTATCACTTTACTTCTGTGGTATTCCCCCAGAAACCACAGAAAAGTCACAATTGAGGGAAATTCTACACAATCTATGGCTAGTAGTCATCAAAACTGTTAAGGTTATCAAAGCTAAAAAATCTGGGAAACTCACAATTCACCTACAGTTAATCACGATGACTGTGCTGTGGTGTCTTGGCAGGCTCCTGAAGTAGAGAGGATATTCGGTAAAGACCAAGGGAATCCGGGACCCATAGGGGATGTAACGGTCACGCCGCCATACTCCCATAGAGCTGGCCATGGTTTAAGTCTCAGACCCGACGGCTTGAAACTCACACTGGGTGTGTGTGTGTATACGTGCCCGAGATCTCGGGAGGAGAACGGGGAGAAGGGATTGCAGCATGGCCATCCCCCGTGGGTGATTCCTTTTTCTGTCTCTCACTCTCTGAGTGCACATGCCTGATAGCAGAAATCTCTCTTAAAAAGAAGTAGGACAAAGAGAACCCAAGTAAAGATTTTAGTTAACAATAATGTATAAATATCAGCCCATTAATTGTAGCATATATGCTACTAATAATAGAGAAAATGAGGTGTGAAGAGTATGGAAACTTGGTACGTTCTTTACAACTTTTCTGCAACTATAACACTGCTCTAAATATCTTCTTAAACATTAAGAAAATACAGAATGAAGCACGGGTGTGCATTTGGGTGTGTCGAGTAGTAGGGTAAATTACAAATGCCCTAATAACTACAAAAGTTCCTTTATTTCCATGTAGTATAGTACTTTTAGTAATTATGGAAAGGAGAATATTCATAGAGAATCTTATCTGTGGGAGCAGGGGTTCTGTATGTATATATACATAAATTACTCCAAGCTGTTTGTTCTAAAAATTCCCAAGATGTTCAACCTCCCATAACTGATTATTCTAAAGTTAGACATAACTGGTATGTATGAAAGTAGATCAATGGTTAATAGTTTTAAATTCCAGGATAAATATGGGTTTTTATGTAACTTTAGATAACACTTTTATTTTAAGGATGTTCTTTTAAATTCACTGTAGGTTGTTATGAATCTTAATGTCTCATATGTTAATATCTGTGTTCTGCTTGGATGAAATATTAGCTTAACCTTGGTTTTTGTTTTAAATATTAATCATTAAACTCATCCCCTGTTATAATCTCTAACCAAGTAATTGAATCCCGGGGAAATCCATCACCATGTGCTGATTTTAAAACGTCAGATTTTATTTAATTTCAGGATGAAAAACTGCATTATGCAGTCCATTCCAAAAGTTTCTTGTTTAATGAAAATGCTTGACAAGAAATGATTATCTGTCCTTTAGGAATAGACCAAATTTTATTAAGCTCACTGAACTCCTTTAAAGTGAATTGAAGAACAAAATAATATGTGCTTTCGGTGCCAGAGCAGAAATCGTGGACTCACTTTGTTTGACTACACATACCCTAGGAGGCCTCAAACAATGGGTGGAAAAAATGGAATTAAAACACTGGTGAATTTTGGTGCAAACAAATTTTGAATCTCATGCATCGCTTTCCATAAGCTGCATTAACCATGAGCTTTTTTGAATTCTCGTGTACGTATATTTACAGTTAGACCAGCCCTCCGTTAGGGAGGAGCTTCATGTGTTTCTTCGTTGTGTGCCTAAGAGATTTGTCTGTGAATCAGTTGTGTGGGAGAGAGGAGAGAAAGGTCTCGATTCCCCCGACTCTGAAACTTCTCGTGTTGTGGAGACATTTACAGTTGGATTAGACCAGGCTATCGAACCTTCATTATTTCCTAAGCAATCGTCCACTCAGGGGCCGGAATGGAAACTCTGTCCTGGCGTGCAGAGAGGGGGGGAAAGCAACAATGGGGAACACGCTTTCTGCTGTTGTTGCTATAGCTACCAGGACAAGCTATTTCTATGCAACACAAACAGAAATGCTTTCAGACAGCGGACAAAGGGGAAAGAGAGCAGGACCATTTCCATAGCAACAGGGAAACCTACTGATGTGGGCAGGCCAGACTTCGCTCTACCTAATAACATCAATGGTAGTCATTAATAATCTTACAGGAGTAGGTATATACAAACCCCTGATCCTGAACTAATGGCTCAAAGCATGAGACATGGAACCTCATTCACTGAAAATTACATTAAGGTTCAGGAGGCGACACTGTGAGTTTAGATGACTGACACCTTTGGAAGCTAAGGGATACTGACTGCTCTTCGTATTGCCATTCATTTGATGAAAATTTCAGAGGAAATCCCTGTATTTCTACCAGAGACGGCGTCAGTGGGAAGAATGCGAGTTATAGCATCAGTAGACAGAGAAGTGGTGTAGAAAAACATTAGATTTAGAATATGTGGGGAAATGTGAACAGACGTCCGTAATTGCCACATTATGTAACAAAGATCTCATAAAAATGAAAAAGTGTATAATTGATGCAACAGCGTGACTGTTACTGGGAGCTGATGCTAGAGGGTGGAGAGGGAAAAGCAGAGGGAGAGCTAGAAGGCAGTGTGGGGACTATGCATGCTCACGGTGTGATGAAGTGTTGGAAGGCGTTTATTCATGCACATACTTACTGGGCATCTACCATTCGCCATGTACTATCCTACGTACTTGGAACACGGGAGTGATCCGGACAGGGATCCCTGTTTTTGTGGAGCTACATTCTCAAGGGAACACATGGATGTTAAAAAGCAAAAATTAGAAAGTGTATGTGTGTCACAGTGCTATAAAATAAAGCAAGAGGAGTAGAGTTAGGGTGTGTGTGGGTGTGGAGGTTGGCCGCATTGAGGACGCAGCGTTGAGGGATTGCCCACACCGTGTTCGTGGAAGAGCTCTACAGTGAGAAGGAAGGTGATATCTTGACAGCTTCCCATGCCCAAGCAATTACAGGTCCAGACCAGAGTGCAGGCCCTGTCCCTGTCCCCCCCTGTCGTCTCTGTCCCCATGCTAGGCCGTTGTCTACCACTTCACTTCCTGGGCAGCTGTTCTGAGGCAGGGATCTAAGAGGGCTGTCTTTAAACCCAGCAGCATTTCCATACCTCCTGCAGATTTGTTAAAAAGGCAGATCCTTGGTTGAGCCATGGTGTTGCAGGCAGTACAGGGGCTGCTGTGCAGAGGTGAGGCTACATGGGGAGGCCCTGAGTTCACATGCCTGAGCATGTCGGTCACGCCCCTGGAAGCCCCCGAGATCCTAGCTGACCACATGGTTGGGAGGAAGATTACAGCATGAATGCTCCGTTGAGATCGCCTTTCTCGCTCCCTCTTGTCTCTCTGTCTCTGTCTCTCTGTCTCTTTCACTCACACACACAAAAGAAAGAAATAAGCCTTAAAGAGAAGGAAAAAACCTGCTGGATTCCTAAGCTCCGTGTGGATTTACATAATCAGACCCTCTGAGTTGGGGCACAACCACCGAATTCACCTGAACAGACCCGTAACAGTAAAAACATAGCAGCAGTAATTTGCAAACAAAGACAGTTCAGAACCAAGCCACTTCAGTGGTGATTTCTACCAAACACTTAATGAAGATTTAAAGTCAGTGCTTTCAGACTTCCAAAGTACTGCAGAGGAGGGAATACTTCCAAACTCATTATGTGAAGTCACCATCACCCTGATTCCAAAGACAAAGCATGCACAAGATAAGAACACTATAGGCCAATGTCCCTGATGGATATAGATGCAAGAATTTTGAACCAAATACGAGCAAGCTGAATTCAACAGAGCATAAAAGGATTATACACCATGACCAAGTGGGACTTATCCACGGGATGCAAGGATAGTTCAAAATACAAATATCAACTAATGCGATGCACCATATTAACAGAATGAAGAATAAGATGCACATAATAACTCTACAGTTGCAGTAAAAGCATTGGACAAAATCCAAAATCATCTTAAGCTAAAAATTCTCAACAAACTAAAGATTGGAGATAACTACTTCAAAATAATACAGCTAAGTAGACAGCTAATATTCTACTTGGTCAAAATTGAAAGCTTGTCCTTTAAGATTAAGAAGAAGGAAACAATGTCCATTCTCATCATTGTACTTGAGACAGCACTGAAAGTCCTAGTCAGAACAATTAGGCAAAAAAATAAATCCAAGGCATCCAAATCAGAAAGGAAGAGGTAAACTTTCTCCTGCTTGGAAATGGCATGGATATAGAAAATCCTAAAGACTGCAAAACTGTTAGGTCTAGTAGACTAAATCAATATTAAAAACAAACAAACAAAAATAACAGTTATTTCTGTGTACTAGCAAACTATTTAGAAAGGAAATTAGGAAGACAGTCCTATTTTTAATAGCACCAAAAAGAGTAAAATGCTGGGGCCAGCAGATGGCAAGGCAGTTCCGTTGCTGGACTCCCACATAGGTGATCATGGTTTGAGTCTCGGGCCCAGTGGCTTGAAACTCACACTGAGTACATGTGCATGTGTGCCCAAGATCCCAGAAGGAAAATGAGGAAAAGGGATTGTAGCATGGCCATCCTCCATGGGGGGTGTTTTCTCACCTTCCCTCTCACTGTCTCTTTGTCTGTCTCTCTTTCTGGGAAGTATATATTCCCTAAGGCAAAAATATCTTAAAAAAAAAAAGGAAAATACTTAGAAATAATTACTGTGAAAGTGAAAGATGTGTACACTTAAATTAAGAAAAAAATGATGAAAAAAATTAAAAAAGACACAGCCAAATGGAAAGGTATCCATGTTCATGGATTAGAAGACCTGAAACTGTTAAAATGCCCATAGTATGTAACCTATAGACTCAATGTAATCCCTATGAAAATCCTGATGCCATTTTTTTGTTTCTGTTTTTAACAAAAATGAAAAAAAAAAAAAAAAACCACTAAATTCACAAAGGGCTCCAAAAATAGCCAACATGATCTTGAAAAGAAGAACAAAGTTTGAAGTATCAAACTTTCTGATTTCAGGGACCAGCAGTTAGCGTAATGGCTATGTCGCTGGACTCCCATGTAGTCGACCGCGGTTTGAGTCCCGGACTTGGTGGCTTAAACTCATGCTGGGCGCGTGTGCGTGCGTGCCCAAGATCCCAAGAGGAGAATGGAGGAGAAGGGATTGCGGCGTGGCCATCCCCCCTGGGGGTGATTTCTCACTTTCTGTCTCTCTGTCTCTGTCTGTCTGGCGAGCGCACGCTCCCTATAGCGAACACCTCTCCAAAAGAAAAAACTTTCTGATTTCAAAATATATGAAAAACTACAATTAAAGCAGTATGACACTGGCAAAAATATAGATCAATAGAATAGAGAGCCTGTAAGTTACACATTTATAGTCAGTAGTCAATTGACTTTTGACAAGCTTGAGAGGGGGCCAAAAATATGCAATGGGGAAAAGACTTGAGGAAAACTGGATATCCAGTGCAAAAGAACAAAATTTGGTTTGTCTTCACTATTTACAAAGTTCCATTCAAAATGGAATCAAAGATTTAAACATAAGAGCAAAAACTGTAAAACTTCTAAAAGAAAACATAGGGGAAAATCCTCTTGACATTGGACTTGGCAATGATTTTATGGACATGGCACCCAAGGAGCAGGCAACGAAGACAGACAAATGGGACTACATTAAACAAAAAAGCTTCTTACGACAAAGGAAGCAATCTAGTGAAAAGACAACCTATGGAATGGGAGAAAGTACTTGGAAATCATATATCAGATAAGGGGTTAATTTCCATAGTATATAATGAACTACAACTCAGTACTCAAAAATCTAACTTTAAAAAGTACCGAAGATGTGAGTACGCATTTCTCCAAAGCAGGCACGCAAATGGCTAACAGGTAAATGAAACGTTCAGTGTCACTCATCTTCAGAGAAATGAAAAATAAAGCCACGAAGAGCTATCACCTCAGACCTGTTAGAATGGCTGTTATCCAAGAAAAAAGTCAACAAGAGTTGGCCAGGATGTAGGGAAACCAGAGTCCTTGTACACTGTTGGTGGGGATGCAGGTTAGTAGAGGCTCTGTAGACAATATCATGGGCGTTTTTCAAAAACTAAAAATAGAACTATGATATGGCCCAGCAATTCTATTTCTTGGTATTTATCCAAAATAATTGAGATCAGGATCTCAAAGAGATCTTAATGCTCCAGTGCCAATATTTGTTGCTGTACTATGATTAGCAAAGATATGGAAACAACCCAAATGTCCACCAACAGATGAATGGGTAAAGAAGATGTGGCCTTCACACACAGTGGGATATTATCCATCTGTAAGAAAGAAGAGAATACTGCAATGTATGACAGCATGGGTGAGCCTTAAGGATATCGCACTAAGTGAAATAATCCAGGGACAGGACAAACACAGTTCTTCATGTGTATGAGGTACCTAAAATAGGGTCAGAGAGCAGAAATGGTTATTGCCGGGAGCTGAGAGGAGGAAGAAATGGAGAAACTCTAATTAATGAGCATGAAGCCTCAATCAGGCAATTTAGAGAAATTCTAGAGATCTACTGCACAACCCCGTCTCCACAGCTTACAACCCCGTCTCCACAGCTAACACTGCACTGTACACTTAAAATGTTTGTTAAGAGGATAGACTTCATGTTCAGTGTTCAAAAGAATGAAAAATTATAAAAAGCACTACCCATGAAGTAAATGAGTAAGAAATAAGACTTTACTAAAATCAATAGTTTTTTATCAAAAAAAAAAAAAAAAAAAAAAAAACGAATTAAAGGGGAGAACAGCAAACTACAGACTCGAAGTTGTAGGAAATCCCTATAACAGATTGGTCTATTAGCATGCCATAGAAAACTTTCTTTTAATGAACTATTTCAAAATTGTACCAAGTGCTTACCTTCCGGCGTCTATAGTAGGTGAATTACAGATTAAATGATATAATGCCTTTAGCGATCATGGAAGCCAGAAGACTTCTGAATAGGTCAAAATACACATACTGAGTACAGAATTGCAGGCCTGGAGATTCACCACAGTCTTCTTTCATGCATATGTAACCATCGGAGGAGAACTAGGCCTTAAATACAGTGTTGTGTTGGAGACACGTCTGCCAAGTCCATCACGCAGACATGGTGTGTATGCAGTTAGTGCCGTAGTCTGCAGTAATTGGCAAACTCATACCTGAATTCAAAGCCTTCTCTGCAAAAGCATTCCTTCTCGTATAGCACCCGGTATATGCAATGATTGTTTTCTCCTGAGTGATACTTATTATTTTGTAAGGTTTGCATATTAGTTTTATGAGAGAGAAAGAGAAGGACCCTCAGCAGAGCCTTGATCCTCTCCCTCAGTCTTCCCACCAGCCAGGACTATGGGTGCACGCACCAGGTGTGTGCAGGCGGACCCAGGCCCCGAACCTCGGCCTTCTCCACGGCTCAGCATGGTGGAGCGGTGTTTTGTAAACAGTCATGTGAGCTGACACACGCAGATGATCACGATGCTGTTGGGGTGACGTGCTGACTTCCCTGCGGCCCGGAGGAGACTGTACGAACGTGCATTTCAGTTGATGTGTCCCTCGAGGCCTGCCAGTCCTTTCATGGCCCAGTCTCCTCAGAGCTTGGAGAGCATCTGTGCTCTGACCCCACGCTCAGCACGCCCTTTTCAAACCTCACCTGCCGTGGTGCGTTCTCTCCGAAAATGTTTGTGTGATACACCTTGACAGCTTTGGCTATCTCTCTTCTATTACACTTGTAAATTACATCCCCTTATTCTACTTTCTAATTAAATGCTATTTTCAGCAAAAACAAGAATGTGAAAATGGTTCAGCTGTCAGGGCGTTGAAAAGAAAGTGCATCTCTTCACCGACACTGTCTCGGACTGGAAAGTCGGGGAGGTTCTGAAAGCTGCCTCTCTAGAGTGTTGGTCAGAGTTACAAAATAATGCCAGGTAGCGAAAAGGCCTGGCACGCAGTCAGCGCAGAGTCCTCGTGGTTGCACACGCCCAGGTTATCACCTTGGTAATACTGTGCCCCACGTCTTCCATTCACGGACGTTCTCCATGGGAGAGGAACCCCCATTTCCACGCAGGCGGTAGCTGGGAGACGGGGGTGCGGTGTCATGAATGCTGCTCTCCATCCCTCCTAGCTCATGTGAGAACGTGGTGACTTGGAATACGCTTTATTTCTGATTTCCTAATTAAGTATTTCCCTTCTTCAATGTCTATGGGACACCCAGCCAGAACGGAGGGATGAAGCCCGGGCAGGGAGCGGGGGTAGTCTCCCCCTCGGTGGCTTTGCTTTGCCTGTTGGACTCCCCTGTTCGTGGCTCTCTGCCCCTCCCTGTCCTCAGGGGCCCTGACACCTGGCTGCCCTCAGCCCGCCGAGCGCTCCGCTGTGCCTGCCCCTCTGCCTGGACCCTCTTCCCAGCACAAGTAGGGCCTGCTGTCTCGGCCTCTGCCTGAGAGGCCCTTCCTGACCTCCCGACGTAACGGGTCAGGGACGGTGCGTCAGGCCAAGGGAGGTGAGCTGGGGAGCCTCCGGATCCACGAGTGGGGCCTGGTGGAGGAACCTTCTGTGCAGTATGGTGCTCGCTCTCCCCGTGGGGCTGTCACACAAGAGCTCAGGCTCCAGAGGTGTGGGGGGTGGAGGGAAGCCGTGAAATCACCCCGACGTTTCCTCCGAGCTAGCAGGACCCTGCAGCGTGCATCCTAGGTAAGGGAGCTGAGCGACCTGTTCGTTTATTCCTTCCATCAGTGAGACACAGAGATACTGAGAGACCTCCCCACAGGGGCCTGGCACCACGACCCACTCCCTGCTCAGCCCTCCTGGATTGCAGGCAGGCATGTGCCAGGCTAACTCGGGGAGAGCCACAGACACAGACCCGGAACCCTCCCGCGGGGCCAGCCTGCGGGGTCACATTTACTGCGTGCCATGTCTGGCCCTGAACAGCCTTGGGGGCAGACGCCTGCCCGTGGCTCTTCCTGGTGGTCTATCTCACTGTCTGGCAGTGCTAACGGGAGCCCACTGGGGGAGAGGGGCCTGCCCACCAACGCTCCTGCAACCGCCAGTCTCCAAGTCTCCATCTTGTCTTTTTTCTTTAAGTTTGCTATGGGGCGTACATGCTCACCAGGTAGAGACAGACAGAGACTGAGAAATCACCCGGGGGTGGCCGCGCCGCAATCCCTTCTCTTTTTCTTTCGGGATTGTACATGTGCCGGTGTGTTTTTCAAGTGGCTGGGTCTGGGACTTGAACCGCACGGTCAGCCAGGTGGGGTCCAGCCATCTTGACCTCCGTGCTGCCTGCTGCCCCGCCCCACCTGTAATAAAATCCGTCATTTTCCCACTCCATCGTCGACTTTGGTACAGGAAGAGAGACGTGTGAGAAAACAACTTTCAAATTAGATAGACGTTGCCGATGGATATTGAGGGGCATAATTTTCCTTCTGTTTAATCAAAATGTCCACACGCGGCAGTAACTCACGGCTTACTGAGGAGTCGTAAGCTCGCAGTTACTAGAACGAATGATGTCCGTAGGCTCACTCCAACACGAGGGTTTAAGTAGGGGGTTCTGTGCGTTTCCCCGTTGCATTAGTATTTCAGACACATTAATTTCACAGCTCTTTATGAATTATATAAAATGTTTATTTTTAGATAGACATTGTAAGAATGATTTCCTCTGCAGAAAGGATGATTAATGCCATTACAAAGAAAGTTTATGAGAGAAATAAAAATATTTCCCTGTGGGTAGGAAGTGTTTCTCCAACATTTAGTCAAACAGACACATCAAACATCCACGCCGTGCACTGGCTTCGCCCTCTCGCGTATCGGTGTGTGGCAGGATTTCTGAGCAAGGAGGGACGTGCCCCCTCCCAGGGCTTCCGAGGGTGCCCCTGCCCTGCAGGAAAACAGCACTGGGGGGGGGGGGGGGGGTCAGTATTCGCTCTCCAGCCTCACTCCCAAGGACCGACGTGGAATGCTTCCTGCGGAATTCAGACTTGGGCGAGTTCCTCCCCATGGCATGAGGTGGACATATGAAGCCATTCCGTCGTGTCTATTTGCAAAAGTCAGACGCAAAGGCGAGAAATGGAAACTGGGCTTGAGCCCCGGGGCTAGCGAGCGGGATGTGGAACTGTGAGACGGGAGATCTGAGAGGAGCCTCCTCCTCCCTCGGATCCAGCTCCTGCTTCAGGACGAGGAGACGGGGGCCGAGGACGGCGGCGAAGGCGCAGCCGTGACCTGGAGGGTGACCTCGAGCTCGCGCCCAGGAAGTGGGTTTTGACCTCGTAATTGCAAGCAGCGGCACCTAGTAGCTGTGTGGCCGGCGGGCGTTCCTTCATCTCTCGGGCCCTGCGCCCCAGGAGGGGTGTGGCAACGCCTGGGGCCTGCACACTTCGGGCCGTGTGACAGTGCTGGGGGGCAGGGAGACAGCCGCACTCATGGCGAGGGACCGGCAGTAGTCGGCCGTGCGGAGGAGGCCCACGGCCGCACGCGTTGGGCTCCGACCGTGCGCCAGAACACCCGCTCAGGAGCTTTGCCACGGGGCCTGGAATTGAGAACAGTTTCGACATGCGGAGTCACAGGTGAGATTCTTAGTGTTGTCTGAGCTTCAGTTTTCCCATGTAACACTGAGATGAAACAAAGGAGAGAGACTGGCCCCTTTAGGGGTCTCTAAGTGAGCCTGCGGCCTTCCTAGGGAGGATGCGGCCTGCTGACGGCCCTGGCGGGGGCTGCGGTGTGAGCGGCTGCTTCCTCCTCCTCTCCACATTCTCAACTCCAGTAAGTCACGGTCAGGCGCGGAGGTCCGCACCAGGAGCCCACGCTGGCCGTTCTCGCAGACGGGTCTCGGTGTTTTGTTGGTTTCCTCAGAGAGCGAGGAGGAGAGAATGGGAGGCAGGGGGAGGCCTCCGTGTGGCCTCCAGCAGGTCCCCGAGCCGCGCCCACCCCGGTCTCGGCCAGCGGGATCACAGGCACCCGCGAGCCCTGAAAGGAGGCCCTTCTACTCGGAGCCCTTGTAGACAGAGGCGGGCTGCTTGCTCTGGGAGGTCCCCGACCGCAGACCCAAGGCCTTCCCTCCAGGCCCAGTTGCGTCACTGCCGTGCCACTGTGTGCACCTGTACCTTTCCACGGGTAAAGCGGTTCTCCATGCCGCGTTTTCCCCGTGGAGAGGCACGGCGTCCAGCCTCCTGCCTGCCAAACCTCGCTCTGCTTTCTGTGCCCTCTCTCCCGGGTGCTGGGAGCAGCCCTGGCTTGAGAGAGCCTCCCGGTGTGGTCAGAGCCGTCCCCACGGCAGTCACCATCTCCTCTCCGACCTCTGCCTGCAGAGCTGCATGCTCAGACCACACCCTGCCTCGTTCCAGGGCTGCCGTGCCGACATCCCGCTCGTGCTCCCAGGTTCAGACCGCACTCTTGTCTTTCTGAATCACCGGAGAGTGTGCCGGCAACTGACAGAGAGAGCAACCCCTGATGGCATGGTCAAGCTATTTGTTTGTTGGGAAAGTCATGACACATTTTTGCACAGAAAAAGCAGGAAAACATGTCCTGGCTTTTCCAACGACCCATACAGTCCCTTCTCCTCCATCTCCCTCACCTTTGGGATTTTGAGAATGCACACATACCCAGCATGTTCTTAAACCATGGGGAGCGGGACTCGAACTGCTCAGTGGGCCATGTGGGAGCTGCCGCCCGAACCACCATGCTGCAGCGAGCCTCCCTCCCGCTGTGAACACTGAGGTGACTCCCCGCACGGGCTTGGCCTGCCGCCCCAGCCCCTTCCGCCTTCTGCTGGAATCAGCGTATGGCCCGAGGGGCTCTCCGCTGTGGGTCGCTGCTGTGGCTTCTTAGCCTGGGTGACGTTGTTTAGAAGACACTAGAGTAAAAGTCAGTACTGCCGTCACGTGAGCTAACACCAACGGGCCAGACACCGAAGGTTCTTCTTAAGTCGCTTCCGTTTAAGTCCGTAACGTCCCTGGGAGGTGAGCGCTGCCGAGGGGAGGACACAGCTGTGCCCAGTCACACGCCAGAGGGTCTCCTCCGCGCTCTCGGGACGCCGTGTGTGTTACTGTGCTGTGGCCGCTCGGTACTGCTGCTGGGCTGGGACCTACTCTGCCCTCTGGCCACAGAAAAGGCCGGGGGGTGGGGGCGTACAGGGGAGACCCAGTGGCAGAGCGCGCACTCACACAACTGCCCCCCTCTGCTTCCTTTCAGGAATACCAGATTGACATCTTTTTTGCTCAGACCTGGACAGACAGTCGCCTCCGCTTCAACAGCACGATGAAAATCCTGACCCTGAACAGCAACATGGTGGGGCTGATATGGATCCCGGACACCATCTTCCGCAACTCCAAGACGGCCGAGGCGCACTGGATCACCACGCCCAACCAGCTGCTGCGGATCTGGAATGACGGCAAGATCCTGTACACGCTCAGGTGAGCGCCGCCCTCCGGCCTCAGGGTCGAATTGCACCGTAAGTTCAGTGACGACGGGAAGGAGACCCTGCTTTCGTCTCTAAGTTCCGTCTTCTCACGTCTGACCTGCACGAGCCCCAGATGGCTCCTGGCGTCCTGCGTGGGGATGAAGGCAAACGAGCCGCTCAGCGTAGATTTCAGAGTAACCGGAGAGGTCATTTTGGTTCCAGATGTGTACAGAGTAGCGACAGGTGTCCCAGTCGGGGGGTTTGTGACCACTGCCCCGACTCCATCCTTATGGTGCATGTGCCTGTAGGTTCCGCTGTTGTATGTAAAGCAGACATCGCATGGACTGGCTCTGTGATAAGCCCAGTGCTAAGGGGAGCCAGATCCCACATGGCCAACCACGATTCAAATCCTGGCCCTGCTGGTTTGGAAAAATGTGTGTGGAGGTCAGCAGATAGCATAGTGGTTTTGTTACTAGACTCCCATATGGCCGACCACGGTTCAATTCCTGCACCTGGTGGTTTGAAAATCACATTAGGCATGTGTTCATGCATGCCCAAGACGGGAGGAGAATGGGAGAGAAGGGACTGCGGTGTGGCCATCCCCCCTGAGGGGTGATTTCTCACTCTCCCTCTCTCTGTCCCCCTCTCTCTGATGAGTATGCACGCCCTCAGGCAAAAACCTCTTTTTAAAAAAAAAGCGTGTTGGGACCAGCAGTTAGCGTAATGGCTATGTTGCTGGACTCCCATGTAGTCAACCGTGGTTCGAGTCCCAGACCCGGTGGCTTAAAACTCACGCCGGGCAACTGTGCATGCGTGCCCAAGATCCAGAGACAAGAATAGAGGAGAAGGGACGATGGCATGGCCATCCCCCCTGGGCGGTGATTTCTCGCTTTCTCTTCTCTGTCTGTCTCTGTCTTTCTGGCGAGCGCACGCGCCCTATAGCAAAAAACTCTCCAAAAAAAAAAGAATGGGAGATGGAGGAGAAGGGGTGTGGTGCCCGTCCCGTTGGGGAGTGCTTCCTCCCTCTCCCCATCTCTCTGGAGAGCATAAATGCCTTCTGGTGACAAAAAGAACCTCTGAACTAGCATTCACACAGCAGGAAGCAATCATTTTTTAAAAAGAAAAGGTAAGAAATTACACAAGAGACACCAAAAACTAGAGGACACAGGTCAGGACGCAAGGATCCCCGTGGCAGAGGCGCTCCTGCTGGGGATGGGGGAACCTTTGGGGTGGGGAGCGGCCCTGTCCATGGAGGGAGTTGGCCCAGCACCTGCCTGGATAGTCACACTGACTCAGACAGGGCCTGGATGCCCACCGAACGCCGCGACTCGCACCCAGCAGTCGGTTTCATCTGCTCCGACTTGCCTTGTGTTTCTAGACATAGTTGGGATTTTACTAACAGAAATTCTCTGCTACTGAGAGTTAGGGGCAAAACAAAAACACACTCCAAAAGCAACCGCATAGTCTCACGGAATGAGCGGTGCTTCGCCAAGGGCGGCCCTGGGTTCCGGGCACTGCCCTCCCTCTCCCTGCATGGCGGGACCTGAACCGCCCCCAGCTTTGCCCAGGACTGGGCTGTGTGTGGCCAATGTGAGTGACGCCGGCTCTGTCCCCACAGGCTCACCATCAACGCCGAGTGCCAGCTGCAGCTGCACAACTTCCCCATGGACGAGCACTCCTGCCCGCTTGTCTTCTCCAGCTGTGAGTACGCCGGCCGGGGCTCTCGGCACGTCTGGCCTGAGGCCGGGCTCTGGCAGGCAGTCGTATGGTTGGTGGCCGCGTCACTGCATGGCCACCGAAAACTCACAGCAGAGGTGGTACCGGCCTCCCAGGTGGTTTACTCTGGGCCCCATCACGTAGAACCCGTGTTGCAAAGTAGGTAACTGGGTAAGGCCGCGAGCAGTGGGGCAGCTGATGAGCTTATTGGAGACCCCAGAAAATGACAAGTCGCCAAAGACACATGCTAATGGGCTGTGCATACTATTTCAAGACACACAAAATGTTTTGCAGTATTTTTAGGTCAGATATCATCATAAAGCAGAGTGGTTTGTCTTCTAGATAGAATAGAAAAATCTTCCTTTCAATGTGCTTTGACTTGTCTCTGAGCCATTGTAGAATGAGGTGAAGTTTCACAGTATTTTATCTTTCACTATTTTATTTGCAATCGATACCATAGCTAAAAGGAAGTGTTTACTAATTCTTAAAGACAACATCTAATGCTGTTTAAGTATACATAGAAAATATCAAATTTGCCTTTTTATAAAGTTTTTACGTAACGATCAATACGGCAATTTCTCTGTTGGCTATATGATGGCTCACTTTGAACTAATTGCAAGGCCTTATGTATGAGTCATAAGAATCAATTATCATTATTGACTTCTTTTTTTCTTTCTTTTCCTGGGGAGAAATTTTTTGCTATAGGGCATGTGCACTTGCCAGAGAAACAGATAGAGAGAGACAGACAGACAGAAGGTGAGAAATCACCCTCCCAGGGGGGATGGCCATGCTGCAGTCTCTTCTCTATTCTCCTCTGGGGATCTTGGGCATGAGTGCACTTGCACCCAGTGTGAATTTTAAGCCACCAAGTCCAGGACTCGAACTGTGGCCACCTATGTGGGAGTCCAGCAAGGTTCTACCTTCTGCTGGTTCCGTCATTACCGGCTTTCTAAAACACTGCGTACGGAGCGTGACCAAGGTGCCGAAACCTCAGGGGATGTTTCTGTGAACTAACAGGTTGAATACACTGTACAGTTCCTTCCAGCTTCTGGTTTGGGTAAAAATACTCAAGTAGAATAGTTAAATGAGTTGAACCAGACTTACAGTGGTTTGGTGGTGTGTCACTGTACCTGTTGATAACACAGATATTCAGTGCCTAGTGACTGGATGTCAGTGTCTGTCTTGGTGGTCTGTCCCACCACTAGTGAGAGAAATCCCCTGAAAGTCAATGAGTTATAAGAGAAGAAGTCTATTCCACTGATGGTTTGGAGTCCGAGGTCCAGCGGTTGCGTTGGCAAGCGCGTTCTCGCTGGTAGGTCACACGACAAAGCTGTGGCTTTGTCACGGTGTCTTCCTGAATGTCCTGAACATCCCAGTGTCTTCATGGGCGTGTTTATACAATTCGTTATGCGGTTGTTCATCTGAGCTCCTGTTTCTTGAAGATTTTGTTGTTGGACAACTAAGTCCTGCCGCTTTTTCTCGCAGTCAATGGAATGAGAGGCAGGGCAGGTGGGGGGGAGTTTATTTCTGAACCTGCTTCCAGGGAGTCGGTCAATAAACCACCAGACTGTCTTGGAAAACTCCACACAGTCCGAGTACTTTGGACATACGATGCACGTACATGCAAATAAATCCTCACTGTAACCAGAGTCGACGCTTCCCCTGAGCAGTGTCCTCCTGCCGCACCTCAGGCACCCAGTCCTGGTCCCTCCTCTGACCAGCCCTCAAGCAGACCCCCCCCCAGTGACTCGGCGCTCACTCGGGGCCTCGCTGGAGGCCTTTCTTCATTTCAGACTGACTGCAGCCCTGCTGGGCCTCGCTGGCCTGCTTCGCCGTGTCTTGGAATTTCCTCGAGACGTGGATTTAAGGCAGGTTCTTCTTAAGAGGGGTCACTCTGACTGCTTGGTCTCTACCACTCTCTTACTGTGTTTCGATGGTTTCAAAGTGTACCCTAGTTTCCTAAACCAAATAACCCCGTCATTGTCAAATTCAGGAGCAAGCACACATGGACTGCAGTCCTCAGTGCTTGCAACTCACTCACATTTGGCCCAGAACATATGGCGAGGTGTGGTTGTCAGGCAATAACCACCTTCCTGCTCCGAGGGCACTTCGGAGCCCAGAGCACTGCGGACGCCTGTGAAAACCCCCCACAGGCTGCGGGGCACATCTCACCCCGTGGTCCGCTCCTGCCCGCTGTAAGCAGTTCCACGGGTCCGTGGCGGTGGCCGAGCTGCTTTCTGCCACTGCAGACTGATGACCCCTGTTCTCAAATCTCGTGTTTGGGGTCTGCCTTCCTGTGTTCAGCATCACGTCCGTGAGAGCGTGCGTGTCTGTGCGGTAGCAATAGCCCTTCGTCTGTCATTCGGAAGTTCAAGTCCAGGCCCCTGGGCTGTGAGTGCGAGTCCTTGCTGTGTGTGCATTTGTGGCTTCAGGCTCGGGGGGAAAGCACATTCTTGCCTTTTCCGTTCCTTGCACAGCCAAGTCTGGACATGGGATTCCTTTCAGGGGGTGTTTCTTGAGTCCTCCCACAGAGGATGACCCCTTGTCGGGGTCCAGCCTTCAGTGGGTCTCTGAGCAGCACCTGTCCTTGTCTTTCTTCATCGACGTGGGCCCTGGAAGCCCGGAGCCAGCCAGGGCCCTGGGGCTCGTGAGGAGTTCCCACCTCCGTCCTTGCTCTCCCGGTGTCCCTCGATTCGCCAGGACTTAGATTGTGCTCCGGAGCCAGAATTTCGGGCTGCGTTCCCAGCAAAGTGTGCAGTCACACCTCGGTGAGCAGGGCTCGTTACGAAGCAACGACAAACACTGGAAAGAAAGAGCAACAACGAAAGTGTTCAAGTGTTTCCTCCGGGCGTTTACACCTTCCGCTCCAGGAGGGGAGTTTCTGCACACAAGCCTCTTCTCCTGCCGAGAACGGTGCCTGTGGGGGTCACTATAAAAGGGTTACGCAGAAATAAAGTCATCCATGTTCTTAAAGCCAGCTCACAGGTAGCATGCAGGGAACGCGGCTCTCAAACCTGTCAGCGAGCTCCTTCTGGAATGGTGAAAATCTGCGCAGGTCTGCAGAGTAAGAAGCTGGTGTGTGCCTGCCCGTGTCTGCGTCCAGTGTGGGGTGGACGGTCAGGGTGAGTGTAAGAGCCAGGTGATGGGGAGTACAGCTAGGACTGTCAGGACCAGTAGATGGTATAGTGGTTACAACGCTGGACTCCCACGGAGTTGACTGCAATTCAAGTCCCGGCGACGGCAGCTTAAAACACTCACCAGGCACGTGTGCGTGCATGCCCAAAACCCAGAGAGGGGAATGCACGAGAAGGGGTTGTGGTGTGGACGTCCCCCGAGGGGGGTGATTTCTCACTTTCTGTCTCTCTCCCTCTCTCTGCTGAGCACATGCACCCTATAGCAAAAATCTGACTTAAATAAAGAAGAAAAAAAAAAAAAAGAAAGAAAGAGGCACTTTGACCATGGGCAAATAAAAACCATCACATCCATCACATTGGGGCCCCCATGGCCAGTGGTTCACGTGGCTGGACCCCACATGGCTGATCTTAGAGTTCAAGTCCTGGACTGACCCTGTGGCTTAAAAAGCACACAGGGCATGTGTGTGTGTGCCCCAAATCCCAACAGAAGGGAGGGATGGCACAGAAGGGATTGTGGTGTGACCACGCTCCCAGGTGGGGGATGGGGGTTGTCTTGCTTTCCTTCTCCCTCTGTCTGTCTCTCCTGGTAAATGTAATGCCCCTAGCAGGATTTTAAAAAAAGGAAAAAAAGAAAGAAAACAAAAAGAGAAAAGCTGAATGCATGATCGGATTTATGCTGGCAGCAATGTAAAAGATTTGTGTAAGCGTGGGCCTGAAGGCAGCCACCATCCACCCACTGACATGGCCACGTTTGTCATAACGCTGGCAAACATGAACACCACGAAGATGTGGTGGGGCCAGCGTGCTCGCCCTGTCCCACAGCTGCAGCCCGTGGGACTCCGGGGACAGGCTGGCATGTCTTTTTTCTTTTTTTTTTAAGATATTTTTGCTGTAAGGCACGTGCACTTGCCAGAGAGACAAAAAGTGAAAAATCACCCCCGGGGATATGGCCACAGTGCAGTCCCTTCTCCTCCACCCCCTCTAGGGATCTTGGGAACACACGCACACATACCTGGCCTGATTTTAAGCCATGGGCCCAGGCCTTGAACCTGGTTGACTGTGTGGGAGTCCAGCGATGTGACCATTGCGCCATCTGCTGGTCCCAAGGCTGGCGTTTCTCAGAGCACTAGGTACACTCTTGCCCCGCGGTCCATCTAGAATTAGTGCTTTCTGGGCGTCACCCACAGGGCTTGCGGACGGTGTCCATGCCCAGAGCTGCTCGCAGGTGCTCACCGCGGCTCCGTTTGTGGTGGCCAGGTGGGGAGACAGCCATGATGGCTCTGAACAGGTGACAGGCTAGGCCAGCCTTGGCACAAACGCGCTCTGAGCCGTAGAAGGCAGCACGCTGCGGGCACGTGCAGGTCAGTGCTGCATGTCCACATCAGTCACGGAGGCCAGTGCACTCTGAGTGACGGGCACTGGCCGCAGTGGGCGACTGTCGGCGTCCTGCTCCCGGGCACACCCTGCCCTGCTGCATGGGTCTGCTCCCGCCGGTCCCTCAGGGTCGCAAGTGCACGCCGCAGGTGCAGAGGGGGCGCGCTGAGAAAGGGCTCCTCTGTCCTCAGAAAACAGACGGGCACCCCCGCCGCTGCGCTTTCCGGCAGCACCGCGGGGTCCACTCGTCAGCGCGATCCTTGATCCTTGCTGACGGGCAGTGGTGCTGGCGCCAGCGGGAGGGCTCTGCTGCCACTCCTTCTCGTCAGTGCTGTCCCCAGCGTCCTGTCCATCTTCCTTCTGAAAACATAATTGCCATGATGAGGTGCGGGAAACCGGAGGCTCGGGTCCCACTGCGGCGTGCTGTGGCCCGAGGTTAAGTTCATTGCTGCTGAATTCGGGTTAGGTGGTCACGTCCCCTCACGGCCTCGGGGTCTGGGAGGAACGTTGACTTGGAAGAAGATTCTGGAGGCAGCCCGGGAAGCTCCTGCCCCAGCTACATGCTTGCCGCCTGCAGCAAGGCACCAGCTGTGCTTGGTCTCGGGTTTCGACCCCTCAAGGTCAGAAGGCCGGCTGGACAGGGTGGGAGGACAGCCCTCCATAGGCGCCATCGGTCCAGGCTCTGGGGCCTTGGTCAGCGGCCACCTGAGCAGCAAGCGCCTCCTTTCGTGCACATGCAACCCACAGGGGGCAGCTGGCGACTTCATCCTGGACGTAGCTGAGGGGTGGACAGAGAGCTGAGCACTCTGGACTCCTGCAGACTCCTCCTGGGCGCGCACCCATGCATGTACGTGTTAGAATAAGCCAGGTGGAATCACGTGGCCCTTGTCCGCTGCCCGAGCACAGTACACGGGCCAGTGGCCACGTGCTGCCAGGTGGGCACCCCGCAGGTCGGCATCCCTGCGTGCCTGTTCTCTGGCGGAAAGGAACATCCTGTCCCAGAGCCTGTCCTCTGTCAGAAGTCAGTCACCGACGGCAGACGCTGCGAGGTGCCGGCAGTGGCCCTGTGTCCTCCATGGCAAATGCTCGGGAGTGAGACTTCCAGAGGAAGCCTTCCAAGGGGAGAGGAGTGCGCACGGCCACTGCCAAACCAGACATGGGACCTCAAGGTCCCAAACGCTCCACGGCCACCAGACGTGGGGACCTCAAGGTCCCAAACGCTCCAGGGCCACCAGACGTGGGGACCTCAAGGTCCCAAGCACTCCAGGTCCATCTGCAACCCGAGTATGGAGTAGCTGCAGGGGCACTCGGGTACTTGTCTGGGAGACATGGCGAGCCCCACAGCTGGACATGAGGGTGAGGGTCAAGATGGCCCCAGGGCTTGGGGTGGTGGGGTGGCAAGCTGGGCTGGTGGGGTGGCGAGCTAGGCTGGCGGGGGGGTGGCGAGCTGGGGTGGCGGGGGTGGCGAGCTCTGATGGCGGGGGGTGGCGAGCTGTGGCGCCCTGCGAGGCTCCTGGCTCCAGTCCAGAGCCCGCCCTAAGCAGTCCTGGCTGGCGTACGCCCACTGGGCCGTGTACCTCGCACACTGGCTCACTTCATCACAAAGAACCGACCCAGTGCGGGCACGTCTGTGCATGCATCGCTCGCAAACACTGAACTCGGCGTGGCTTACGGAGCAAGCCTCCCTGCTCTCAGCACACACAGCTGCATGGGGCCAGGGAGGTTCTGGACACTGCTGAGTGAGGTGTGTGGTCCATCCAAGGCGAACTGTGCAAAAATAGCGAGGCCAGAAAGCTCCCCTGGCTCCTACGTCTTGCAGAAACTGAAGTCAGTAACGATGGAACCAAAGCTCCAGCAGCAACGGCTATGGTTCTGACCACAAGCTCGTTGCCTCCTGGTTCTAGTTCTCATCCAGCAGGATACAAAAAGGGCCCCCTCACTCACGGAGCAGACAAATCCTGGAGAAGGTACAGAAGGAGTCGTGCAAAGCGTAAAAGGAAAGAGGCCATTTCTACATCTTTCTCAGCTCTGCTGCACATTTTTGTGGGGTATCCCCTCTTCGAAAGCTACTTAGGGACTAGCGACTCAATGCAAGCTTTTCTGCCGCGCCGTGTGCTTTGGAGGGAAAGAAGGGCACGGCCGGGCCCTGCGGGGGGAGAGTACAAAGCCTCTCGCCTGCCGCGTCGGTCCCCAGGTCACTACACGGTACCGACCGTCGGGTTTGGAGTTTCATCTTGTTTTTATGTGTGGCTTTCCAGAAATAATTTAGTTTCTATGTAGGAAGAAGACGACGTTTCATAGTAGTTAAGACTTTTATGGGGAGTGTCTATTTGCCTTTGAATTCTCTTATTTTTCTTTTCACCTCCTCCAAAGCTTTAATACTAAACATTATTTTGGGTGTAAAACTCGCTAATCTCTAACATCTTTGTGTGTTTTTGTTGATAATGCATGTGTTCAGTAAAAGCAAAGTTTAGGAAACTTTTTTAAACCTGAACATTAAAGTTTGAGCCACGCCGAGTGTCGGGGAGCCCTGGGGGGCCCCGTCTGTGAGGACTCCACGGAGCCCGGTGCTGGCAGCCAGGGGTCCTGTTTCCCCAGCACTCCGTAGCTGCCGTCGGCCGGCGCCAGGCGCTCCCTTACGCACCCGGAATCTCAGCCCATTTGGTCTCTCCCATGACCCTGGAGGCCCAGCTGCTTCTCAGCACCTGTCACAGCTGAGGGACCCGAGTCTGGAGGGGCACGGTCACCTGCCCGTGTCACCAGGGAGCAAAGGTGGCTCTGGGGTTTGAACCGAGCAGAACAGCCATTGACCCTGTGCCCTTGATGCACACACGTCGCTGCCTGCGGGGCAGTGAGTACTCTTCCTGCGGCTGTCACTGGACAGGGCGGCCAGTGCACGCAGAGCTGCCGGCCCACGGGCGCAGGGCGAGCTGTGCTGGGCCGTGCCTGGCTCAGCAAGCCCTTTACGGTGCGCCTTTAAAACAGATGGTGTTCTTTATCTCTGACAGCTGTGTCGGCCCACAGCATAGTACAGCTAGACACGTCGTTAGGAGAATGTCACCGCGGTGCAGGATGTCGGAGCTGTCCGAGGATGTCGGCTGGTTTTCAGTTGTCAAAGGCAATGCTCCATTCCCACAAGTAATTAGCTGGGAAGAAGAGTAAATGCCAGTTAGCCAGGCTCAGGCTGCATCTGGGTCCGGCTGCCGCCGTGTTTCAGCAGCCCCAGGGCCACATCCTGGTCTCCCCTGGGCTGATCCAGGCCCAGAGCCAAGCAGGCAGAGAGCAGTGACAGCCCCTCTTCCGCACATCCTGTCAGTCTGCGGGACGCGCCGTCAGACCCCGTTTCCCACTTGCCAGCCCCTTGTACAGATGCGAACATGGAGCCTTAGAGGGAGAGAGCCAGCACGCTGGGGCGCTCACACGCAGACGGGCACTCACACGTAGAGTAGACAGGCGCTCACACGTAGACAGGTGCTCACTCTGGCTTGTGGCCGCCCAGGGTCTGTGACCACGCGACCCACATCCAGGGCAGTTGTGAGCGGGAGAACGAGGTTCAGCCTTGGCCTTCTCTGGGACGTGCTGGAAAGGCCTCCTCTGCCTTTTCCCTTCAGGGCCCTGCCACTGCCTCCTCACGGACCTTGCACAGGCCCGGCCAGCCCTCCTGCTTCCACCTTCCCAGGCCCTCCAGACCGAGAAGACACTTGTAGGTGCAAGGCTACAGATTCCAGGGGGCCCTTAGGGAAGGGTGCACGTGTCGGGGAGAAGCCATCAAATCCTGGGGCCCTTAGGGAAGGGTGCACATGTCGGGGAGAAGCCATCAAATCCCGGGGTCTCCCAGGGAAGGGTGCACGTCAGGGAGACGCCATCAAAGCCAGGTGGACCGCGTTCCGAAGTAAGACAGAGTCGGACTAAGGTGCTGGAGCCACTCTGCCCGTGCTTGTCTTTGCTTCCCTGGGTGACCCGAGGGGGCGGCTGCCTCTGGGGTCCTGGTTGAGAAGGTTCTGCCTGAGCTGGGTGAGGCCCGGGCACAGCCCTTGGTCTGGGCTCTGGAGACCCTTCCGTCGTCCCCCGCTCAGGGGTCAGGGCACATCTCAGCAATGTGTGGGGACATTCTGGGACGACCTGCCCAAGGCCAGGCTGGCACACCTGACAGGTCATGTGAAAAGAAGTACCCGGGACACGGAATTTCCACCAAAAACCCTCCAGGGCCCCACCTGTCTCCCCTAGAACGTCTCTCTTCCCGTTAGCCCCCCACCGGCTCAAGGCCTGCACCCTGTGAGCCCCGGCCCCTCTGTCCCCTAGCTAACATGACGCAGGACGGAGGGTGTGGGCTGAGCTGCTTCTGTTAGCTGCTCCCACCTGGCAGCAGGTGTCCCGGCCTGACCAAGGTGAGAGGGTCACAGCTCAGGAGCCTGCAGCCTGCCCTGCCGTGCTCCGCGAGGAGCCAGACCTCTCAGACACACACGACCCTGCCGTCGACTACAGCACGGGAGTGACGGGAATCAGAACTCTGTAAACCAGACCGCTCCCCTGCCGGGTCACTGGGGCCGTAATTGGGACGAGAGTCCAGCGGTGCGTCCTGATTCTGCATCGCTCCTTCTGCACACTCAGTACTTGTGGAAAGGCTCAGCCATGCCGTTTGCAGGTTAGGGTGCGTGTCTTCTGTGGGCTGCTGCGTACCCGAGCTCCCGAGGAGGCGCTTCACGGGGAGCCGTGCCGCAGGCGCCCGTCTGAGGTAAATCACTGCATGACTAGCTCGAGGCGATCCAGCTCAGGAAATGCCCCATCTGGGGGGGGCACATCAACGAGGCAGGCGGGCCGCTCGTTAATGAGAACACGTGCTGTCACCTACTCGGGACACCTCCCGTTCGAAAGCCACACATCTCGAAGGCAGGAAACGGGAAAAGAACAAGGTACCGTTGAAGCACGTCGGGATGGATGGCCATTACCGGGACAGAGCCAGGCACCTGGCGCCGTGTCACGGGTGCACGAGCAGAGCGCGTGGGCGGTGTCCAGGGCCACGTGGACTGCACGCCACACTCTAAGACACGTCTTCCTGTGCAGGGCCGAGGGCTGGGCACAGATGACTGCGTTGGCATCCCGTCCCGAGCCACGCCAGCAGGCGGAGGCGTGACTTTGGGGACGATGCACGCAGCCTGTGAGAACAGGGCTGTGGAGAAAGGGGCTCCGTGCTCAGGGCTCTCAGGGTGCGGGCACACAGTGCCTCAGGCGGCGTCTGCAGGGGCCGGAGCGTGCGGGGCTCCGAGCTCTCATCTTGCCAACAGCACGGTCTGTGCTGAGGAGGAGGAGCACCGCGGATGTTCTGAGCCCATTCACCTGAGACAGCACCCTTGGAGTACCACGTGCGAGGTGACAGGGACATTGGGGACAATCCAGGCCTGCAACAGATGCCAGATTTCCTTAATGACCTGAATACCTTGGCTTCGTGAGATGGTGACTTGTTTTATTTCCTTAATATTGATTAATTTCTTCTAGTAGTGACAGAGAAAGACATAGGCAGAGAGACGGCACCCCCAGTGGCATCTCGAAGCCATGACCCTAGCATGCACACGGTGGGTGTGTGCATGCCTGGGGTATTCTGGGGGGCTCCAGACCAACCCAGCACCTTCCCACATGCCAGCCTTGCAGAGATCATCACTGACCACTGCGCCACCCCAGCCCTGGTGGCCGGTTGTCGTTCTTTTGGAAATGACACAGGCTGCAAAGGTCAATACTAACATGCTTTGCTGTTTACTGTGTATCTTAACAGTGCTCATATTCTTCGCTAGTCTTCTAGGGGAGTTTTCCTTACAGAGTTTTAAGGTAGTGAAAGTTAATATTGGACAGAGTTGAGTATCTGAAAGTTCTCTCAGTTTTAGTGAATTAAATCCTATGAATCTGTGTAAGGGTCAGTAATTCTAAGAATTTTTAAATCATTCTATCAAATTCCATACATGTGTATCAGGAAACCTCAAGTCACGAATTGTGCTCTCTTGCCAATTGATAAGCCATCCTTTTGGATTTAGATTTGAGTCTTGTCCCTGCCATTTCGAAGATGGGTAACTTTCTACAATTAGGAGTTTTCAACTGAAGAGGTGGGTTTTGTTTCTCCTTTCGGTTCTCTCAGCTCCAACTCATGCCTTTTGATGTTCTCTTCTTGGGAACACCCGTACTTAAGGTCATTTGGTCTTGGAGAATTAACATCTCTATCACTATATAATGCCACCATCTACCCCAGTAACTTCCTAGTTCTGACGTCTGCATTAACTTCATGACAGTGAGGACAGAGAGGGAGATAAGCACCCACAACCCCTCATATGACCCCACCCGCACCCCCAGCCAGTCAGGATCATGGCACACGCCTGTGTGTAGGTTGACCAGAACTGAACCTGCAGTCTTCCATGTGGATTCATTATTGTCCAGGCAGTGCATTCCTCTGTGCCACCAAGCCAGCCTGCTTTGTCCGAAATCCATATGCCTGTTCTAACTCAGTTTCAACTCATGTTAACATGGCATATTTCTTCTGCCCTTTGGTGTTAACCTGCCTGAGACTTTATGTTTAAAGTGAGTTTCTTATAGACAACATATAGTGGGGTTGTTTTTTGTTTGTTTTTTTAAATCCACTCTAACAATCTCTGTCTTTTTACTTGATTATGTGGAGCGTTTACACTTAGTGATTATTGATAAAGCTGGATTAATATTTACCATGTTTGTATGTTCACTGTTGCTTGCTATTGCTCTTTGTCTCCCCTTCCTCTCATGCTTTCTCTGGTTTAAACTGAGCATTTTGTGTGATTTCATTTTAAATTCTCTCTAGCATATCAATTATACTTTTTATGAAAAGATTAGTGGTTGCTTTAAAATGCATACTTTACATTTTTACCAAGGCAAAGCTGCTTACACGTAAGATACCACTGCTCCCTGCGTTGTACAGGAACCTGAATGAAGAGTTCCTAGTTCTTTCATGCTGGCTCTGTGATTTGGTTGTCACTGTCTCTGTGCCACTTATCCATATGCTGTAGTCACATTAGTACTATTTCACCTTGATTTCTCTTAGCCAGAGAAAAATTAGCGATCTTTCTTAGATCTCCCAGCTGAGAACATTGGGGCTCCTAGAGGCAAAGCGTATGCCCCCAGAAGCTTCTGTCTCGTGCTAGTTCTCAGCCTCCAGCAGTCCTTCTGAGCATGACCTCCCAACTTATGGCTCCTGCAGCTTCTGTCCCAGGGGAGCAGGTCTGTGCCATGACTCTCTATTGCCCTGTCTAGCCACACCCCAGGGCGGCGGTTTGCCTGGCAATCACACTAGTGCATCCAGGAAAGGCATCTCTGTATAGTTGGTCCGGCCCTTCTCTTTGTGAGCGTGAGCATGACCGCATCCACACTCTCTCGATGTTGGAGCTGATGCCAGGGGCTCCTTCGCCTGCTTAAGTCAGGAATTCCCAAAGGCAGATGTCACTGAAACTTGGAGACCCAAGACTGCAGAGTTAAATAGACGCCACGCCCTCCACTGAAGGTTGGAACCACAGAGGCCTCAATGGCGGTGCAGTGAAGGTTTCGAGGGGCTCCGTCTTTGCCTTCTGAGACCAGCGAGGGTCATGGAATTGTCTACCTACCCGAGTTAAGACTACCAGTCGGCATTTATCAAGAACTTTCCACATGGGAGATACTGTTCTTGTTTTTTCAAGTTTTTTTGTTTCTTCCTTGAAAGAGAGACACGCATAAAGAAAGAGACAGAGAGACAGACCCAAGGGCCCATCAGGGTCCTCACGCCATGAGCCATCCCGTCTCCACCAGCCCAGATCATGGGCACACACTCCCTGCATGTACAGGGACATGTCAGGACACCAACTGAGGACCTTCCCCTCTGGGGCCAGCTGTCACTCTGCACTACCCTCTGGGCCCTGTGAGGTGCCGTCTCACGTGCTGCAGTCACGCTTAGTGAGTTCACTGGGTCCTGGAAGCAGCCCACAGTGCTGGGACCATTTCTCCTCCCTTTTCAGAAGCACCCTGAGGCCCAGGGTGCACGTGCGAGGTGCTTGGGCCGTGTGGGCCGGGAGGCGCAGTCGCATTCTGAAAGAAGCTGCAGGCCCGTGCTCTTCCTGCTGTAGACTAGGATGGCAGATGACGGTGCACGGGGATAGGGGAATACGGTGGCCTCTGGCACGTGCCCGAGGGAAGGTCATCACTCTTGTCGTGGAAGTCAGGGAAGAGCTGGCGTTTTAACTTACGGAAGTTGGGACTAATCAGACAGGATCGGTGGTAGGCGTTTCTGCAAGAAAGAAAAATGACCAACAGATCCAGGGGCTTGTAAACAGTGTGCAGTGAAAGAGGAGGAGGGCTGGCCCGGTAGCCTAGTGGTTAAAGGACCCAGATCTCACACGGGCAACCGCGTTCAAGTCCCAGCCCTGGGGCTTGGAAAAACACACTGGGCGTGTGTGCGCAGAGGCCCCAGACTCTGCCGGGATGGCAAACGGAGGAGAAGGAGTGTGGCGCACCATGCCCCGTTAGAGAGGCCTCTCTGCGTCTCGTTCTCTCACAAGCACAAATGCCCTCCGGTAATGGAAGGAACCGGGCCTACTGTACCTTAGACTGGCCATTCCTGAACAGAATGGATCCGCTGTGAACGGTTCTGGAGGCCTCGAGGCCACGGTGCGGGTGCCGGCAGACTCCGCGTCGAGCTTGCTCTCTGCCTCGGAGGCGGGGCCCTGCTGGACGGCAGCAGAGCTCTCCCGGGTTCTACTTCTGCGCCCAGAGGCTCAGTCCTCGGGGCCCGGTCGCCTCCGGAGGCCCCATCTCTGAACACTGTTGCACTAGATCCAACACAGTGGGCCTTGGAGCCAGGCACTCAGCCCCAGCAGGGGGCCCGGGCCAGGCACCCACTTACAGGGTGGGCACCAGGTGGCCGCCGAGCTGGGAGTGGACGGGGCAGCATGCGTGTGCCCAAGGTTGGCGAGCATGAGTGAGCGACAGGACGTGACGTCACGGGAGAGGACGGGGTTGGGATGGACCATGAGGGAAAGGGTGTGCAAGGACCAGATTTCTCTCTATGCCAAGTTTAAAACGAAATGAGCTTTTAGAGGAGACTAAGTGGAATATTCTAGCCTTCTGGGCTCTTCAAATCAGTGGCACTAGGTCATAAAGCGAGGCTTCCGCTTCCCAGCCTCCTGGAGACAGGGGTGAGGTCTGCCAGACCCTCCAGGAGAGGGCCACGCCATTCCTTCAGAAGTCCCATCTACTGGGGGAGAATCTAGAGGACTGCCGTAACGCGAATACTGTGACGCACAGAAGTGGCAGGGCGAGGTCCTCGGCTTCACCCAGGAGGGCACCACAGGAGGCACGGAGGTCTCGGAGGTCTCTGAGGTCTCCTGTGTCAGAACGTGCTGGCCACACATCCGTCCCGCCTCCTCCTCCTGGCAGCCCTCAGGGCATGTCTTTGTGGTCTAAGATGGGGGGACCCCACCTGCCACCTCGGCCTCGTGACACTTACCACAGTTGGCAGTGTATCGGGTTCTCACAGGAGAGAGGGACCTGGGACTCGAGGTTGGGGACATATTCCAGGGAGAGTCGATGGCTCAGCATTGACCCTCCTGGCTCCCAGCGAGTGTGCGGAACCATCTGCAATGTCAGTGTCCTCGTGTGCTCGCGCGCGTCCTCCAGTGACAGTGCACACACTGAGACAAACCCTTCCTGTCGGTGCTTGTTCTGGCACCTTGGACAGTGGCCGTCATGTGGGCGGTCGGGGTGCACTTCTCTGCTCACAGGCAGACTGTCCAGGGAAACGGCCCGGCGCCCCCGTCCCCGCCGTCTCCACGCGTCAGATCCCTCCAGGTTGGTATCACGGGCGTCCGAAAGTCTCGAGCCCGCAGGTGTCTAAAGCTGGTCCTGCCCTGCCTGGGGCTCCCCCGGTTCAGGGGAAGCAGAGGCGCAGGGTGTGGCTCGAGCTTCCCCGGGCAGCCGTGGCTGGTGCGGGTCTGGGTGGGGGACTTCCGGTCTGGGCCAGCACCCCCACTGCTCAGCCCGAGGAGGACCGTAAGAACAAAGTTCAAATCCACTCGACAGCCCGCAGTGGCTGTTAGATGAGATCTCGGTAAACAGGAAGCGTTCCCTGTAAGCACCGACCCGGCCCGGGCGTGTGTGTCTGCGGGGGTGACAGCTGGGACAGTGAGGTCGGCGAGGAAAGGCTGCCAGCCGGCTGGCAATGACACGCCCAGGTAGCCCCGAGGGGCCTGCGTCAGCTCGGCGCCCGCACCCCTGGGGTTGGAGCGGAGGACTGTGCGTGAGGGCCTGGCGAGGGAGCCCCAGAAGCCGTGGGGGAGGGAAGTGGGCACCTGGCACAGTCTGGGGCGACTGCTGATATGTGGACGGGTGTGGGGCCGGGCACAGAGCGTGAGTCCACTGCAGCCTTGGGCCCTAAAAGTCTAACAAGCCAGGTGTCTGTCCTTGGGAATATGTTTCCCGTCCTAGATCCCTTTCAGCCTGCACGGCACGTCGAGCCTGCCAGGCCACCCAGCCGTGTCGTCTCTGTTCCCTGTCACTCTGCACCCCGTGAGTCAGGGCAGTGAGAGAGAGGACAGGTGAATGAGCTCACCCCTCACACCTCCGGGGGGGCACCTCTGCCTGTTTCCCTTTCCCTGTGGCCAAAGCTAAAATTTCAGATTAAAAAGCAACGCAGGAAACCTCACAAAGCATAAATCCAAAGCGAACCAAGCAGAATGCCGTCCTCTAGTGAGCATGGCCAGGTCGGGAATGCGCCGCCTGCTGCCCCGCATCGCCTGTCGCTGGCCTGTGGGACCCACGCACAGTGCCCTCCGCTGAGGGGAGGAGGCCAAGGGCGCCCCTGCCCCAGGCCGCAGGCTGCAGGGCGGGCACCAGGCCCCCCGGAGAGGCGCCTCGGCCCTTAGTCACTGGAGGAGCCTGGGCAGGGGTGCTCTGCTGTCCCGTCCCCACGTTCCAGGGTCAGTTCGGAGGAGCCCGTGGGGCCCGCAGGAGGCAGAGGGCAGCTGCTCAGGGGTAGCAACACCCAGCTCACAGGATCATGAGGCTAAAACAGCAAACCACGTGTGATAGCCCGGCACGTACACGCCCCGGGTGACCGAGACCTGTCACCTGACTCGCTGTCACTACTGCCGGCGAGGGCGTTGCGGGAGGAGAGAGGTCGGTGCCATTGGGTACAGCAGGCGCGCAGCTGCAGCCACCCAGATGCGCTCCCTCCTGCTCTGTCCCCGTCCATGCAGTGAGCCTGGCGTCTTGGCTCACCTAGTCCCCACACCCCGACACTGGACCGCAGTCCCCGTCCCTCTGGGTGGCCATGCAGCCCCGTCCGCCAGCTGTGAGCGAGGGTGCCAGCGCAGTCTCTGGCTGACACCTGGGCACCTACCCTGTTCCCAGCAGAGCAACCAGACAGGCCAGCTGTGTCCCCGCCATCGCTCTGCCCCACTGAGACTAAGCTGCGTCCTCGTCTCAGCCCCCACAGCTTCTTGGCCTTCTTCCCAGCCCTCCTGCAGGTCAGCCATGGTGCACACGCATGTGCCACGCATGCACCACACATACCGGGGTACCTGCTCAGAACCCTGTGGCGTCAGCTCATACCCGGGCGGCGGTGCAGCCCCTCCCATAGACGTGAAGTAGTTTTCACTCACGTTCTCTGGTCCCGCCTCAGGGTCACTGCACCCACAAAGCCTTCCTGGACATAAAGCAGTTCCCGCCCACCCACACGCGGCTTTACCTCCCCTGCGACACGCGACGTTCCCAGGCCTGCGCTCGCCGCGCTGTCCCTCACCTCCGTGCCCAGAGTGGAGACGCTCAGAGTGCCTTTGACATGGGCAGGAAAGCAGGTGGAGAAAGGTTTGGTGGCAGGGAGGCTGACTGCACGGCCAGGCCACTTGGCTCCGACCCGAGCGCACCCCGAGGAGCTGGGCAGCCGGGGGCACTTTCCGTTCTTGCTGCGCCTGGTTTCAGAGCCCGGAAAATGGCAGTAACGGTAGGATGAAGTGGACTGAGCCGTGTGCAGCGGACAGCCCCTGCGTCCGGGCTGTCCCCCGTGCTGTCACTCACCCGGGGTGGTGCGAGTCCCTGCCACCTCGCTCCTGTCCTCGGGGGAGCAGGACGGTCCCAGTGCAGTGACCTGAGTCCTCTACCTACCGAGCGCGTGCCCTTCCCCAGTGCGGGGCTGCTGGCCTTGGGTCACGCCATCCGCAGCTCTGCACGGGCAGCGATGCCTCCATGCCTGGTACTGAGGCCTGAAAGGACCCCTGTGCACCCAATCTCTGTCTACTTCTCCCCTTAGGAAAACTACCGGGTCATCAGAAAAGTCTCATGGGACCTGGCCACCCTGACCGTGCCATGGGCCGGCCCAGGTGTACACAGTGTTGCAGGAGGACCTGGTGGCTGCGTGGTCTGGGAGCTGGTCAGTTAGCGCAGCCCAAAGCCCCCTGAAGGGCCGGCTCTTGCTTCTCCTTGGGGTCCTGGTCATGGGGTCCCGGAGACACTGGGACAGTGGGGCCCTGGGCTCAGCTTGGGGGCTCCGAGGCAAGAGCTACAGTGACACCTTCTGGTGGTGGGAGGCACTGCAGGCCCCACTGAGGGACCTTGGAGTTGGAAGGTGAGGCCCCAGAGAGGGACACAGGCAGGGGAGGACCACGATGCCCTCTCTCCCTCCCCCTCCAGATCGTCCGGAGCTTGCCTGGCTGCAGGCCCTCCCCACCTGTGGAGTGTGGCGCCCACACAGCACGGCCGCGCTGGCCGAGGTAGGCTGGCACGTAGACCTGCCCACTCCACCGGCTAGGTCTGCCGCAGTGGGGTGCCTTGCTCAGCACGTTACGTCGGCCAGCCGGTGACAGTGCTGTGGCCTTCCCCGCGGCAGCTGTCCTCAGTCCCCTCTCCAGCGAGAGCACACGTGTCGTCTGGCAAAACTAAGGGAAAAGCTGGGAGTAGCCAGGTACCACGCGGGCCAGCTATCGCATGGTATGACTCGAAACAGCCCGTCCTCGGAGCGCGCGGTGGGCATCCGTGTGTCCACCAGTAAACATGGACAGGGCCGTCGCTTCAGGTGTTCCTCCGGCACCGCCTTCCAGACCTTCCTTCCGTAGTGGGCCAGCAGCGCGCAGCAGCCTGCGGAGGTGGGCCAGGGTTAGTCCTGACACACGTTGTCCCGCTGTCTCTCTCCGTGCTTTGTAGCCCCTGCCCCCCTCCTCACTTTGGCGTGTTTTGCGTGCCAGCTGCATTCGGGACCGTGTGCTGAGGGTGGGGCAGAGCGAGCCCATGGGGCAGCGCCCGGCCGCGGCGTGCCAGCAGTGTGACCCAAAGGGAAGTGACAACTGTGGGCACAGCAGGCAGCCCCGCTCGGGAGGAGGTGGCAGGCCACAGCTGAAGGCAGCCCTGGCCAGGACAGCGGCAGCCCGCGGGGCCGACTTGGGCCCAGGCAGGTCGGGCTGACTCGGGCGGTCCTGCTGGCAGCCCTGTCCTGCAGGGGGCTGGGTCCAAGGATGAACTGGAGGGCGGCCTGGACAGGACACATGGACCCCGCTGATTCAGAGAGCCCAGGACAGACAGAGCAGCATTTATTCCTGGGGAGGTCGAACTGCTCCAGGCCCAGGGCCTGGGAGTCGTTTGAAGATCTTCTCCCTGAGGCCCTGGGCCAGCAGCTCACCTCAGGACGCGTGCTCCTCCCCGCCTGCGCGGGCTCGGAGAGCTCGTTCCCGTGACCTGCTGGCGGTGCGGGCCCGTGCACCAGGCACGGCTGTTCGAGGACGCGGTGCCTCCCATAACCGAGGAGCCCAGCCCACTACCACGCTCTGGGGTGCTGCCCTTGGGGTGGCCTTTGACTGGCGCTCTCCCCGTCCTGCCCGCTCACTGCCCCCTGCAGTGACGACAGTCCCCCCTGCCCAGGAGCCCCTGCAGCGGAGACGACCCTGAGAAACCCACAGCCTGCCCGGGAGGCCGCTGTCCCGTCTGCCTCCGCGCCGAGGGGCCCACGTTTCCTCGGCTCGCTGCGCCCTAGGAAATGGAGCCTCCAGATGGTGCTGGGGCTGTGAGCTCAGGGCCCCGAGGCCTCCGCACTCACGTGGGGCTGAGCGCCCCCTCTCGGGAGCAGGAGCGCGGGCCTTGGTCTCCCCAGCTGTGACGGCGGTGGGCGTGTGAGGGAGTCTCCGATGGACATGCCGAGCACTGTGTGCCAGAGGCCGCGCCCTCGGGGTTCGGGGCCCCTCGGAGGGTGCATAGCTCCGCTGGCTAGGTGACCGCAGGACTGAGCTCTTCGCAGGTCTGGGACAGCCTGTGTCCACGTGGCCCTGTGAGCTGGTGGGCTTGGCAGGACCCTGGAGTGTGGCCTTGAGGCCTCCCAGAGCGGCCTCTGCCCGGCTCCACGCCCGTCCCTGGGTCTTGGATGCCAGAGTCTGTTTGCTACCTGGCACCCTGCGGGGGAGGTGGGCGATGTGCTGTCTTAGGACCTGGACTAACTACTCCCCGGGAAGGTACCAGTGCACGGGGACCCGCTGCGTGGGTGGGTCCCTGACACTGCTCCATTTCAGAGCGGCGGGTGGAAGGAAGCTGCTTCCCAGGAGAGCCTCCGTGAGCTGAGTTAGGAACCTCTGGAGGAGGCAGTGTCTGCCTCTCCCCCGTGGAGGAGACATCCCAGCTGAGAGGGGAGGGGTTTTCCCAGGGTCAGGAGCGAGCGCTGCGCTCGTTAGGGGGTGGGTGGTCAGCAGTCCACGGGATGTGCGGGTGGCGCGCCTCGGGCCTATCCGATCTCACAGAAATGCCGCTTGCTCCTGTTGTGTCGAACCTAGCCGTCAGCTGCACTCAGGCGAGCACGCCGCGATGGGTCCGTTAGGCCACACTGCAAGATCTCCCGTTCAGTCCTCCTCGGGGTCCTCGGGGAGGATCTAATCCCTGTCTTTAACTATTAGGGCTTGCTTAGTTGATGTTTAGTCGCCTCTTTGAAGATAATCTGATAATCTTTTTATTCACTTTGGAGAAAAGATGGAATTTAGAAATTAACGCTCACACGCATTTCGCACACACACGGCCGACGTCCTGACCCTGGCCCCGTTAGGCTGGGCAGTGACGCCACAAGAGCGGCCCTGGGAAGGCTGACCGCCGGCTCACATGACCTTAGTGCTGGGTGCTCCTTCAAGCTGCTCAGTGTTTTCGGGAGCGCAGTTAAAACAGCTCAATTAAAATGCACGTACAGAACATTAAAAGCACAGGAACAAAAGCAGTGGAAAAGACACCTCTCACTGTCTTGCTTCATTTCGGCTCGCGGGCAGGAACACCCGGAAGGTGATTTCACGTCACCGGCTGAATTCAGTTTCTGGGTGAACCCTGTGCCATCGGTCCTCCCAAGAGCAGGTTTTGCACACGTCCAGTGCTCCCACGGGGCTTCTCGGTGAGCTTCCGGCGTGGAGATAAAGACGGTGCTGGGGTGCGAGCCAGGCTGTGAGGGTGTCCTGGGGAAAGTATCAAGAATGAAGATCAAAATATTGTGACCTTACTTCAGCAAAATCAGATGTTTTCACAGGGTTAACTTTAGGCTAAGAGCGTAGGAAAAAAATGGTTAACTCCTTCTTGATTGTTAGCATTTCTGGTGTGCATGTGTGTTGGTAAGGACCCACGGGGGGTAGCAGAAGCACCTTGCTCCACAGGCCGGCGTACTGCTCCTTTGAAAGGAATCCCACACAAGGCAGGGAGCACCACGGACCCGCCACAGTCCTGCATGATGGAATAAGCAGGGATACCCTGTATCCCTCCTGGCGTAAGTTAGACAGGATCTCCCTGTGGCCAGCAGGTGGCGTGGAGGTCGAGGCAGCTGGATCCCACATGCGTAAGTGTGCGGTTTGAGTCCCGCATCCCACAGCACTCAGTCACGCTGGGCGCGTGTGTGCACGTGCCAGGATCCGAAGAGGAGAATGGAGAAGGGATTGCAGTGTGGCCATCGCCCCAGGGAGCGATTTCTCACTCTCTCTCCGTCCCTCTCTCCCTGGTTAGCACACATGCCTTATAGCAAAAACTGGAGGGAAAAGAAAAAGAAAGAAGCAAAGGAAAAGCTCTGTATTGGAAGTGGGAAATGTGGAGGGAGGCTGTTCCCGCCCGGAAGTCTTGTGCAGTTGGAGCCCAGGTCCAGCTGAGTACTGGACATTCACCAAAATTCTAAAGCTGGAGTTCAGAGCACAGCAACGACACTTGGTGAGATCTAAACTAGAAGCGAAACGGACAGGGCGGGAACTTCTGAACTGGAGGGTTCCCTGGAGAGGCTGAGATTGCTCTCTGCAGGCACCTCCTTCGGGAAGTAACGACGGCAGGATGAGGTGGAGGGGAAGCGGGCTCCCGGCGCACTTACTGCTGGGAGCTGGGCAACGGGGCCAAGCCCTCGCACGCCCACAGGGCAGGCCCTCGGCACAGGTGCCCACGCGGCGGCACGACCTTGGGCAGGGCAGTCGCTGAACTGTGGGTGATGCGGCTGAGAGCTGACACTTCAAGGGGGTTGGGTGACCCCCGGTGGGGGATCCAGGTGGGCAGCAGCGTATCCACTGCAGAAGCAGGATGGGAGGGTCTGAGGACACAGGGCAGCTCACCTTGCAGCACACGTGGTAAGTGAGGAATATGCATCTCCCAGGCTCAAGGCATGGGTCGGGGAAACATGGCTGACCCCTCGCCAGACCTCCCAGATCACAGCACACAAACTGAGACAGGTGGATGATCGGCCGTCAGGCAGGTACACATAAAATCAATGCATTAAGGTTTGGGGAGGAGGGGCCGGCAGCTGGTGTGATGGTAAGGCACTGGATCCCACGTGGCTGACCACAGTGTGAGTCCTGGACCCAGCAGCTTGAAATTCACATGAGGGAGAGGGGCAGGGAGGGGGCGGGGCAGGTGGCATGGTGGTTAAAGGCACTGAATTCCCATATGGCCAACTGTGGTTCGAGTTCCGGACCTGGAGGCTTGCTTTCTCATTTACTCTCTCTCTCTCTCTCTCTCTCCCTCTGTTTCTCTCTCTCTCTCTGGAAATAATAAAGTTAAATAAAATAATTCTTAAAAAAAAAGAAATAAAAAGGAAATTCACACCAGGCATATGTGTGTGTGCTCAAAATCCCAGGAGGAGAAGAAACTGTGGTGTGGCCACACTCCTTGGAGCATGATTTTCACTTGTCTCTTTCTCACCGTCTCTGTCTCTAGCAAGTGTACATGCCCTGTGGCAAAAACCTTAAAAAAAATGGGGGACCAGGTCAGTACTGGGGGAAAGCAAGGAACTAACTCACACGCGAGGCCTAGTGCACAGGGCTGCTTTCTTTGAGGGGGTAAGAAATGAGTGGATTTAACATATGCAAGAGGGGCTCCTGCGCCGACCTGGGGTGTGCGTTCCAGGTGGGGCTGGGCAGGCCGGAGCGGGAGCAGCTGCCGGCCGCTGAGCCAGGGCCTTCTGTCCAGGGCCTCTGCAGGTGTTCTGGTGGCCTCTAAGGGGATGTGCCGGCTCTGAAACCCCAGGAGACGTCTCGGAAGAGGAATCCTTAACAGCTTGTTGGACGCAACCGCAGTTTTCCTCCAGAAGTTGCATTTCAATAAGACAAATCCACAACCAATTTGAATTCTGTGGATAGGAACTAGAAACGGCGAAAAGAATAGGACGCTCTGGCCCAGAGGCTCCTGCCCTGTTTACTGTGGCGAGTATCTGAGCTGTCCGAGCACTGAGACCCTCGAGTGACGGCCGGAAGTCGGGCTGCTTCTGGGCAGTGGGGAAACCGGTGCAGACCCCACTCACATCACTGCGCGGCCCCGTGACGGCTGCACAGCGGTGACCCTCGGCGAGCTCCTGTGTCCTCTCTCCATCGGGAGGTCTCACAGACCCTGCACCTGCTGCTGAGGCCGCAGTGACTCAGGGACCGCCCCTTCCGCCGTCAGTGGTCACCCATCTGGAGCGGCACACGCGGCTAGTACACGGAGCTCGCTGTCTGAGACGCCTGTTGGAGTTGGAGATGGAATATTTTGTGAGAAGAGAAAACCGAAAACCAAAAATGCCACTAAACCACGGAATTTGAGCATGTTTGGCCCAGGGCCCAAGGAACGATTAGCTCTTCGTAGAAAGTTACCATTTCTCTGCCTTGCTTGTCCATGAGAGGCTGAACTTCTTAAAAATGTTTGTGTCCCTTGGGACCAGCAGTTGGTATAGTGGCTATGTCGCTGGACTCCCATGTAGTTGACCACGGTTCGAGTCCCAGACCTGGTGGCTTAAACTCTCGCCGGGCGCGTGTGCGTGCGTGCCTAAGATCCTGAGTGGAGAATGGAGGAGAAGGGATTGTGGCGTGGCCATCTCCCCTGGGGGGCGATTTCTGTCTCTCTGTCTCTCTCTTTCTGGCAAGCACACGCGCCCTATAGCAAAAATCTCTCCAAAAAAAATTTTTTTTGCATCGCATGTTACAACTATTTGTGTTCTCGAGTTGTACATTTGACGCTGTTCTCTTCAGCCTTGGTGGAAGAAAGCAGGTCAGTGCTCGGAGGACATCCTGGTCCGTCCTACAGAGAGGAGGTCGTTTAGCAAGGGAGTCTACTCCGTGGAGGGGACCGGGCCGTCATTACTGTTCCTCTCGTAGCAGGTAGCGAGGACGGTAGTGCCCTGGTCAATAATGCGATTCGCAATTCAAGGGCACCATCTTGATTCAGGTGAAAGGCTTTTCCAAGGCTGACGATGGAGTGCCAGGGGCCAGGTGCAAATGTGCCTCGTTTCTGTGGTCACTGGCTTGCTTGTGTTTCTGTCCAGCAACTCTGTGGGTTTATGATGAGGGGGAAAGGGAGTTAGAGAAGACGATCTACTTCCCTTCACCTCAGTTCCGTAAACATATCATAGTGAGTTTGTTATCACACCTGTGGTAATATTTTGTTTCAATATATTTTAGAAAACCCAAATAATGCCAAATATATCAAAGTATTATATTGACATCTTTGGGAAAAAACAGGGCTGAAATGTGCTGGGAAATGTTAAAAATAATGTTCTTTTATTGACTTGGTTGAGAAGCAGAAGAATATTCTGGATTTCTTTTTAAACAGCAAAGAGTGGTCTTAGTAAACAGCACCTCTGTGTGCCTTCATGACTTTTAAGGCTGCACTGTTCAGTTTTAATTGCTTTAGTTGACTTAGAATCAATCAGTTGTATTTTATTAAGTTAATAAAAACCTAAACTGTTGCACAAAATTCGGTGCAGATATTAACTCAGTTTTAGGCTGTTAGCTTTGTTCCTGTTATAGGATGTATATATAACTTTAATTACGGTTGGTTTTTATTTTAGGAAAAAGCAATAGCTAACATAATACCTTAGGGAATGAAGCCGATGTGTCTGTCTCTCCGTCGTGTTGTAATAACCCGGTTTCGCCCACAGTCACACCGGGCGCACATGGCGCCGTGGACAGCATGGCTGGGCTGCTTGTTCTGTCTGTCTGTTTCTCATAAGCCCAAGCGCGTGTGCACTACTAGAGAGGCAGAGGCCCCCTGGGCGGGTGTGGTCCCCTTCCGTCCCTTCTCCTCCGTGTCTCCATCCTGTCCGGATTGGGGCGCCCACCTACTCCACCCAGCACGTATTTCCAGCCTGGGCCAGGGCTCCAATCACAGAGCTTTCTGTGGGATCCGACCTCCCAACCACCGGACTGCAGGCCAGAATATGTCCTGCACTTTTTTTTTTTTTTTTTTTTTTTTTTTTTGAGAGGTTTTTCGCTATAGGGCGTGTGCGCTCGCCAGACAGAGAGAGACATAGAGACAGAAAGCGAGAAATCACCCCCCAGGGGGGATGGTCACGCCGCAATCCCTTCTCCTCCATTCTCCTCTTGGGATCTTGGCACGCACGCACACGCGCCCGGCGTGAGTTGTAAGCCACCGGGTCCGGGACGCGAACCGCGGTCGACTACGTGGGAGTCCAGCGACATAGCCATTACGCTAACTGCTGGTTCCCTATGTCCTGCACTTTTAAGGCTCAAGTTTGGTTATTTCTAATTCCTGCTTTGGCTCTGTGTTTATTTGTATAATGGTTTAAATATTGATTTATTTAGGACATGACAAGTGGTCAAAGTGCTAATGTTTAAACCAAAGTAGAAATTTCACTTGTTTTATGTAAAAAGTTTCATCTTGCTGAAAAACTGAGAACAGGTTATGCAAGTCTCTGGTCTTCTGGAGTTGGAGTGTGAAGGAAACCGAGTTAATTATGAACAGAATGGAGAGGAGATTATGGGCTGGGAAGAAAGGAAATTGGATGAAGCCGGTTGTCCTCGAACGCCGTCAGCAGAAAGACCCAGTCGTGTGTGTCAGGAGAAACGCTTTGCTTCGTACTTCCGTTTGTGTGTGCACACATGTACGAGTGTGTATGTGAGCCAGGCCCACGACCTGGTGGTTAAGGGAGCCGACAGCCACGCGGTCTGAATCCCTGCACCCCCCATGGCTTGAAAAACACTCAGGGTGCATGTGCGTGCCTCAGACTCCGAGAGGAGGCAGCAGTGGAGGAGGGGGTGCAGGCGAATATGCCCGAGTGGTGGTCTCCGTCTCCCTCTCCCTCTCCCTCTCTCTCTTTCTCTCTAGCAAGCACACAGCTTCTGGCAAATGCATTTTTAAAAGAATACTGTGTGTGTGTGTGTGTGTGTGTGTGTGTGTGTGAGATAACTGTGCGTTTCCAAGTCCCCCACTCATGCTGTTGTGGCAGGCACAGACCCAGGAGAGGAACTAACCGTCCCGGCCTCCCCAATGCCCTCTCCTTTGTTTCTGCCTTCTCCGTGTTTAGGTGAGCATTTTACATCCTTCCATTGTCTCCTCCTTTGAGCAAATCAGTTATACTCCCCCCCCTTCTGAGGGTCGCCCTTGGGTGTGCAATGCACACTCACCATTAAGCCAAGTCCACTTTCAAATGGTGCCGTTCCAGCCCCGGGCCGTGCGGCTGTCGCCTGCAGGACACCCCAGTCCTCCCTCTCCTCTCCTGCGCCGCTGTCCCGCGTCTCACTTACCCGTAGTGGCCGCCAGCAGAGTCGTTCTTTCTCATATCGTTCTGAGAAAGCGTACCTACTGGATCAGCTGAGGGTGAGAAAAGAGGACTATTTTACTTCGCTTTCCTGTCCTCCTTCTCCAGAGCACTTCCTTTCTGCCGGGCGGGGTCTCTGACCCAACACCATTTCTTGTGAGGCAGGCCTTTGGCGACACACTCCTTAGTTTCAGTCTGAGAAAGCCTTTATTTCTTCAATTTTGAAAGATAGTTCTGCTGGCTTCAGAATTCTGGGCTGGCGATTTCTTCTTTCAACACTGCAGCTGCTTCATCCCGCTGTCTCCCCACGTCCGGGTTTCGGAAGACTCCAGCCTAATTCTCACCCCACGTTCTACAGCGAAGGCGGGCTCCCCTCGGCCTCTTTCGGGGTGCTCCTTCGTCTTCCATGCTCTGCAGTGTGAATGTGAGAGGTGCATGTGACAGTGCTTTCGAAATTATCCTGCTCCGTGTTCCCTGAGATCCCAGGATCTATGGGCCGGTGTCTCTTATTTAATTTTGGGAAATTTCAGTTATTCGTTCTCCCCTCCTCCTCCTCCTCCTCCTCCTCCTCCTCCTCCTCCTCCTCCTCCTTTCTCCTCCTTTCTCCTCCTTTCTCCTCCTTTCTCCTTCTGGTATTTCCACCGTGTGCATACTACACTGTTTGTAGTTTTATATCTCCTACTTCTGGCATATTCTCTTCCCTCTTTTTCCCCCTCTGCATTTCAGTTTTGAAAGTTGTTTTGTTTTGTTTTTGAGAGAGGTTTTTGCTAAAGGGCACACGCGCTCACCATAGAGACAGAGAGGAACAGACAGAAAGTGAGAGATCACCCTCCAGAAGGGATGGCCACACCACAATCCCTTTTCCTCCATTCTCGTCTCAGGATTTGGGGCATGCACACACACGCGCCTGGCATGAGTTTTAAGCCACTAGGTCCGGGACTCCAACCACGGTCAACTACATGGAAGTTGAGCGATGTGACCATTACACCACATGCTGATCTCAATTTTGGTTTTTTTAAGCTCACCAGTTGTTTTCCACCGGGTCCACTCCACTGAGGGCCCTGTCGAGACGTTTCCCGTCCTGTTTCTGCGGTTGATTGCTGATACGTCCTCTGAGTGTTCCTTCTGTTTCCAGCTGTTCACACTGCCTGTCCGTCCTTGCGTGCCGTTCCCCGTTTCCATCAACTCCGTGAGCGTGTTAAACACCGTTCTCTTCAATTCTGCTCTGGCCATCCAGCACCTGCCTTACCAAAGTCTGGTTTCCCTTCCTTTGTCTTCACACTGTATTTTTTTCTCTCTCGGTATACCTAATATTTCTGAAGACTGGATGATAGACATGACATATTTAGAAAAGAAACTGAAGTGGGTAGCTCTTCGTGTGAGCTTTTGTGTTTATCTAGCCAGCAGGTAGATGGTTTTACTACTATCTGCGGCTGTCGGTGTCAGGAGGTCAAATTTTCGTCTGTGTCTATGAGTTGGTCTTCTCTGTTGTCTCTGTGTTTTCTAGAGTGTTCTTCATATGTCAGGTCTGAGACACTTATGGAGTCGTCCAGAAGGCATGGCACATTTTTGCATAGAAAAATGCATCACGACTTTCCAGACAACCTAACAGTGCAGTCACTGGACCCCTCCTATTTCACAGGAGCGCCGTTTATGTTGGGCGGGTGGCAGGTGTCAGAGGAGAGGCGTTTCATAGTCCTAGATCAGGTCCCTGTCTCTCGTTGAAGCTGTGTTCTTCTGCTGTGCTAAACCTTCATGAATAGTTCCCCATTGTTCCTCGTCCCCTCAGGTGAGACAGGAGGAACGGAAGAGCCTGGGGTTGGGTATTTCTCTTCTTCTAAAGGCCCAGCCACTCTGGTAGGACAGCTCCCTGGAGGGCAGCCTTATTAAGAACAGAATCCTTGGCATATTTCAGACGGGCAGCCTCCCCGTCCTCCTCCTGGAAGCACAAGGAGGTTTCTTCCTCTGGTCCTCACTGTGAGACCCTACCAGGGCTCCTGCCTGGGTAGGAGAGTGGAGGGACTCTACCACCATGGGGCCCCCGGGGTTTAACTCAGGTTGGTGTGCACCGAACCCCAGTCGTCTGGCAATTACAGTCCAGGCTTTCCTACCCTGGGGGTGCTCCCCAGGAGGTGCTGCTCCGGGGAGCTGTGCTTCTCTCAGCCCACCTGTCTGTCTCTCATTCTGGAAACAGTGCCTTGCCGTGTGACTTCAATTCTTGACAGATCTTGGAAGAATTTTTGATGCTCAGTTTGCTCAGCTTTTTTCCTGTTGTTGGGACGGGAGTGAAGACTTCCAAGCTCGTCACGTTCTGGGCCAGACACCAGAAGTCCGCCTCCTGTGTTTTTGCTGACACCTCTTATTTCAGCTTTTTGCCCCGAACAATGTCTAATTGGATGTAGGGATGAAAGACGGGAAGGTGGGGATGGCTGTCAGGGCTCAGGGTGACGCCGGGTAGAGGGGAGCTTGAGTAGTGGTGAGACTTCAGCCAGGGTAAGCCTGCCCCCACAGCTGCTACAGGGCGACTCAGACTCCTGCTGGTCCAGACCGGCCTTGCTGCACATCCGGTGCGGTGGGCGCAGCCTCCGTGTTCTCTGACTGCTGGAACTACAGCTGCTTTCTTACAACTTGGTGAACTACGAAAGCTGAGCTCGCTGGAAGCCTCCACAGTCCGGTCATCGCACATTTATTAGGAACCTACTATGTGCTGGGCGCTCTTGTCTTCAAAACAAAGGGGACAAAGATCCCTGCCTGTTTGGCCTGCTCCTGCCATTTTTATGTTAGGAAAAACTCCAGAAGCAAACGCACCGTATGCAGCGCACCGGACAGAGACAAGACGTACGGAGGAAACCGCCGAGGGGAGCGTGGGGACGCCCTTCTAAGTAGGGCGGTGGCAGCGAAATTGATTAAGTGACGAGAACCTTCAGGGCAGGGGGAAGCCAATGTCAAGTCCCGTGGAGAACACAGCTGGGACACTCCGGAGCACGAGTCACCTGGAGTGGAGCGGGGCGCGGGAGAACAGGAGCAGCGGGTGGAAGGGGCAGCTGCGCTCATGCTTCGAGAGCTTTGGCCTCATGTGTGAGGACAAGTGAGGGGCAGGGGACGTGCAGGAAGGCCCAAGAAGTGATGGCGGTTTGCACCAAGGTGTATTTAAAAAAAAAAAAAAGCCATGAGGAGCGTTGGGATTCTGAAGACGTGCCCCGCGTAGGGAGGACTGGATTCGGTGAGGCCCTTACGTGGCATGAGCAGAGAGAGGCACCGGCTGAATCGAGCTGTTTCCTACGGAGCCGAGGACCCCCGGGGGAGGGCTTGGTTCGGCGATCAGGGCAAAACCTTGAGCTGTCTGGCAGTACCGAGCTGGAGGTGCGGGTGACATCCGCGTGGGGACGTGCGGTGTGGCTGGGTACCCCAGGCCCGAACTCGGTGCAGAGTCCAGACATCCTGGGGGATCACTGGCGAAGAGCTGGCGCGTTCATCAGCCAGGTGCGATCGCCCAGGCGCGGCGGAGGGGAGAAGAGACCCAGCCTGAAGACTGAGCATGGACACCCCCATGTTCAGGGTGGGGGAGATGAGAACGCAGCCGGGGAGGCCGGGAGGGGCTGCGAGCTGAGCGCGCTCCAGGCCCCGCCTGTGACAGCTGAGCCATGCTGGGGTCACTGTCCTCCTCACCCCGCCGTGGTTGTCCCCGCTGAGCCCTGCGTGGTGGAGGGTCTGTGCCCCACTCGGCTGTCCTGATGATATCGAGTCTGCTTCGTCTTTCTGCCCCATTCCTGGACCACGGCCCACCCACAGAGCGCCTCCCCTCCCGGGCCGCGCCCCAGCCCTGCCGGGTCGGACTCCGTTTCTCCCTCTGATTCCCTCCCAGTGACCTTCCGTCCCCTCGGGATCAGTCCTATGTGAGCTTACTCCCCAGTCTTCTCTCAGCTCCGCGTTTGTCCCGTTCCTCTCCATTTCTCAATGAAATATAACATTAGCTGAAATATTTTTAGCCACCAGGCAAGTGTGCCAAGCTAACCAGGACACACGGTCATCTGAGAGAAATTATTTCCACCTTGCAAAACCTCACTGCGTGTGGAGCTTTGCACAAAAGCGATGTTTTCTTCATTGTTTATTTTACCTCAAAGCTTGACGAATCACAATAATAATAATTTTTAAATGCATGTCCTTTTTTTTTTTTTTTTAAGGCTTTTGCCGTGGAGTGCATGCACTCGATAGAGAGACAGGGAAAGAGAAATCACTCCCAGGGCGATGTCCACACCACAGTCCTTTCCCCTTCACTCTCCTCCTGGGATCTTGGGCTCACACATACATGCACCCAGCATGAATTTCAAGCCCCTGGGTCTGGGACGGAAACTGGTCATCCATGTGGGAATGTGGTACCTTAACCACAGCTCCACCCACTGGCCCCTGCGCGTCCCTTTTTAATGAGTGTTTACGAGCTTGGAAGGAAAAGAACTTCTGCAAAACCCTGTATGGTAACTGCAGAGTTACCCGTTTTATTTCTGTACTGCCAGCTGGTGGCATGCTGGCAAAGGTGGCTGGGTCCCACGTGGTAGCTGAGGCCCAGGCCCAGTGGACTGAGAAGCACCCTGGGTGTGTAAGTCACCCCCAAATCCCAGTAGGAGGCAGAAACGGAGAAGGGTTTGCAGCGCGACTGTGCCCTACGGGGTGCTCACTCATGCCGACTTTCTCCCCCACCCCACCCCACTCTCTCTCCATGAGCACACTCGCCTTCTGGGGAAAGCAGCCCGGTTCAGTGGAGAGTACACGAGAAAGGGGTGTTGTGTGGCCACTTCAGCTAATACAGTCGTCTTGACAGTATCTTGGCGTTGGAAGCAGGTTTCACTGAAACCCAATCCCACATCCCTGGGAGCCAGTCCTGCCTCAGAGAAGAGCCCAGACGCTCGCCTCAGCAAAGCCGTTCAGCCGCGGGCTGAGCTCAGGCCGAGTCGAGACCTACGGGCAGTGTCGATAAATAGTGCACCGCAGGAGGACTGTAGTGACAAGTAGCGTGAGGGACTCGGGGCTTTCGTGAACGAGTAAATGATACCTGCTCTCGCCTAAGGGGAGAAAGCGGAAACAACACGGTGACTGCGGGGTCCCGCCGAACCTCGCTGCTGTGCCGACGTCACACCGCGTCGTCGGTCATAACCAGACAGAAGACTTATTTCTAAAATGCGATTCATCGGTATGCGTGTACCCCCCCAAAATGGTCTCCACTGCTGCACTTTACCATCCAACATACGTTCATTAAACTAATGCCGTCTTGCTGCTGCTTTGTCCCATACTCTAAGTACACTTAGTAAAACACACACGCATCAGAGCACCTCAAATCCTAACCAGTCACACCTACTCAGAGCAAGTATTCAAATGATAACAAGTCAAAGTACATTAGTAAAATGCTTAGCAAACAGCCTGATACTTGGTTTTTATCTTTTGCTTTAACAAACATAAAGTAATTGAAAAGAAGACGTGGTGTGTCCTCCTTTATTGGTTGAATTTAAAAGCAGTGAAAAATGTATAGACATAAAACTGCCTGCATAGTATAAAAATGGTCATAAATTTGAGGAAATAGGCAAATAATAATTCGAGAACAAGGAATGTAATCTATCTTGCCTGTTGGGCTAACTTTGTGTGTGTCAGGAATCTTAAACATGAATGTCGAGGTTTAAGATACAAATTTCTTATGCTCAAAGTGAGCGGCGTGCTATTTTTATTATTATTTTTAAAGAGCAAATATGCATTGTGTTCAAATCAGATAGGAAAAATATTGAGCAATAAATCCTATAACGCATAATAATTCACAAGTAATAATACCTCACATCGATTTTGCTGCTTTGATATATTATACCGTTGAAAATGGTGAAAAACGAGCCCCTCCGGGTTGGTGGCAGCGCTAGTCGCTCTGCAGAAATTAAACCTGGCTTTAGCAGAAGTGCATCGGGACCTGCGCACGGCTCGTACTTTGTCGTGTCCAAGTTAAGAGTGGACAAACCAGAAAAATGAAGGTTGCCAGGTTTTCTCCGTTGAAGCACTAGGATTCAAAATGTAGGCACGGTTTTCCTTGTTTGATTTAGAACTGTCAACTGTGGGGATGCTCTGGCGGCCTCGGCTCCCCACCGCGCCCACACACGGAAGCCCAGTTCACGGACCACAGGAGGCCCCTCCCCGTCTTCAGCGTCCAGGAGACGTTACATGATGAACGTGTGTGGACTCCAGAGAGCCTGCTGCCCTGGGGTCACACTCAGTCCACCCGACCCTGCCCAGTCCCTGCTCCTCTCATGGGTGTCCTGTGAGGAGCCAAGTCAGAGGCAGAGGTCACACCATCTTTTGCCTCTAGGAACCCAAAAAGGAGCGGTAAAGAAGCCCCGTGTCCAGCTCGCGGGTGTGTCCAGGGAGCTTGCATCTCTCTGAGAACGTCCGTGCTGTTTCAACAGAATCAGAAACCTGGCAGGTGGTACCCACCACAGAAGTGGACACCAGATGTTCACACAAATGGTCAGCAGCCTTTATGAAACTGAAAACCAGCAGGGTCAGCAGGTGGCATAGTAGTTAAAGCGCTAGACTCTCAGGCTGACTGTGGTTCAAGTCTCAGACCTGGGGGCTTGGAACGCACACTGGGCACGTGTGCATGCATGTCCCAAATCCCGAGTGGAAAAGAAGGGATTGCGATGTGGCCATCCCCCCTGGGAAATGATTTCTAATCCCTTCTCTCCCCCCACCCCATGAGTGCACATACCTTATAGCAAACTAAAATAGCAAGCACACACACACAATGGAAAGGAAGACAGCCCTGCTGAACCTCAAGGGTTCAGCCCAGTGACCTTTGGTTTACAAATCTGTAAGCTAATCAATGTGCATTATTGGGTTAAGATTAGGGTTTCACCTGTTTTGATCAGTATATATCTTTCAATCTGAAGTGAGTCTTTTATAAACAGTATATAATTTTATCACATTTTTATCCATCCTGCTAAGCTAAGTCTTTTAATTGTATTGTTTAGTTCTTTTATATTTAGTGTAATTACAGATAAGGTAGGATTAACAACTGGAATTTTCACATTTGTTTTCTTTATCTCTTTTGTCTTTTTGCTTCTCTGTTTCTCCAGTACTGCTTTTTGTGTGTTAAATATGTATTTTCTAGTGTGCCACCTTAATTCTTTATTACTTACATTACTGTTTTTTAAAAAACATACGTTTTTAATGCTTTCTCTGGAGATTAGAATTAATATCTTACATAATCTTAATAAAGTTAGTACTAACATAGTTGTAGCAGTTTGCAAAAACTTGGCTTCAGCCTCCTTGTGACATACAGCTGTGCTGTCCCGCCGTCCTCGTCCTTGTGAGGTACGCTGCATCTTCACGCGTCGTAAGCCCCGGAGTGCTGCTCGTCACTGTCGTGTGCAGCTGCCTTCTGAGTCCTCCAGCAGTAGGGGGGTCCTGTTAAGACCCGTGGTCATGGTCTTTCATGCTCCCCTCCGTCTCACGGTCACCAGGTCTCTACTGCGGCTTCCGATGGCTCTCTGCCTCTCCCACCCACAGTCCCTCGAGCTCCGTGTAGGACAGGCATGTCAGGACGGACCCTCAGCTTTTACAATGTGAGACTGTCTTCATGCCGTAATTTTTGAAGGAAACTCTGAGCGACTTCAGAAGTTCCGGTGGGCGGCCTTCCTCTGGCAGCACGGATAATGTATGACAGCACTAAGAAACATTCCTCTCACCTTATGTCCCTCCCCAGCCCAGTCCGGCCTCTCCCCGGACCATCCCGCACAGCCGGCAGCCGGGAGCCTTCCGTGACAGGGTTTTACGTGCACGTTTGTCCTGCGGTTCGCAGTGTCACACTCAGTCTTCATCTCGGTGTTGACAGTACTTCCTTTTCTGAAACGGTGCTACCGAGCTATCTCACTTGTAAGTGCTGAGCAGAACCTTCGTGCCTGCCCCGTATAGAGCTTCAAGTCAAAGCCGTTTAAGGAAGACCTGGAAAGGACCTTTGCAGAAACAGCACTTTCTGGGTGGCCAGGCCTTGTGTGCGACCTGGTTTCTCTCTGTTTCAAATGGAACATTCCAAGTTGTATGGATTTATGCTCTTTAAGGCTTTAGAGGCTGGAGTTCAGGGAACAAGTACTATCTCTTCGCCACCCTCAGAGCCAACTCATTAATCTGACATGCGTCCCTTCGTGTATCCCACATTATTAATGCACACGTTTCTATCAGACATCTGTTACCGTGCATTCTGTGGAGCTGTGGGAACTGTGTGTCCCCTAATGAGGAGGACACTTTCTGAGAAATGCACATTCAGGCAGTGCCATTGCTGTGTGACCGTTGCACGGTGTGTTCACACCAACCTCGACCATCCCACCCACAACTCACCGGGCGACACGGCTTGTCCTGCCACCCCACCATCACCCGTGCGGCCCCCATTGGCCAAAGTCACTGTGCGTCGCGGCACTGTGCTCGTACCTGTGCTTTTGGTGTGTACGTGTGCGGGCTATGGTCAGAACGTGAAGGAGACTTCGCTTATGCCTGTCTTCTTTGTCCCAAAAAGAATTTGGGTGGGAGCTCAGCTATTTGCTCATTTCTGGCCCCGATGGGCTAGTGAAAGCACACAAGGTAACACCCAGTGTCAAGGACATTGGGCCATCTGTTTGGGTAGAAAACCTCACACACACACACACACACACACACACACCCCTATTTTAACACAATGTAAGATAGCATAAAATGAAGTCATATTTGAGTTTAGAGAAGGACCCGCCAGTTGGTCTGTGTAGACCTATTTTCTGAGTTGCCCCGAGCCTAGAACACAGCAGTCCCTGAGCTGCAGGTAAACTGCATCATCGGAGGTCAGTAGGGCCTGGTGGTCAGGCAGCCGAATCCCACATGGCTGGAATCCTGGACCCAGTGGCTTGAGAAACATGCCAGGTGCATGTGTGCATGTGTGTGTGTGTGCCCAAGCTCTTGAAAGCAGGGAGAGATGGAGAAGGGATTGCAGCATGGTCAACCCCCAAGGGGGTGCTCTCTTATTTTCTCTGTCTCTCTTCAGAGAGCACAGATACCTTCTGGCAAATTAAAAAAGAAGGAGGAGGAGGAGGAGGAAAGGCTATCAGAGAGTTGACTCGCTATCCCCAGACTGGACTGCCGTAAACTAAAAGCCGAGACACGAGAGTTTGAATAGCAAGTTTTGTTGCCGCCTAAAATCCGGCAGCCGTGTCTGTTTCTGGGAATGATCGAGAGAGAGCAGAGAGGGAGGAAGGCGTCAACCTAGCTGCGGTCGGGCACAGGGAGTGGCCGGGAGCTAACCTCGCACCAGCAGCTCCTGGGACGGAAATTTCCAGCACGGTACACACCTCTCGTGTGTCCTTGTCATCTGTAATGGAAGTTTAGCAAGTTTGGTGTTACTCTTCCCCTCACGGCTCTCCCCGAATTGTCCCGTGCACCTTTTCCTTTCACATGGCATCCATGACCCTGTTTCTCTTCATTGACGTTGAATCTGTTAATTCAGACTGTGACACATTGGTAGATTAAGGGAAGCTACAGTGTATTTTTCTTTCTTTCTTTCTTTTCTTTTTTTTTTTTTTTTTTGGAGAGGTTTTTGCTATAGGGAGCATGCGCTCACCAGAAAGACAGAGAAAGACAGAGAGACAGAAAGTGAGAAATCACCCCCCAGGGGGCATGGTCACGCTGCAATCCCTTTTCCTCCATTCTCCTCTCGGGATCTTGGCCAACGCATGCACATGCGCCCAGCGTGAGTTTAAGCCACCAGGTCCGGGACTCGAACCACGGTCGACTACATGGGAGTCCAGCAGCACAGCCATTGCGCCAACTGCTGGTCCCAGCTACAATGTATTTTTAAAGCTACACTGTTTAAGAAGACAATCTAAACATGGGTGAGTGACTATTAGGGTAAATGGTGACATCATTGCAGTTCCCCAGTCTAACCTGTTACATGGTGGCCCTTGAGTAAACATTCCCATCTCCTGGCCTAGGGCCCCCTTCCCAGTTGCAATTTTGTAACCGTTGTCTAAACAAGTGACTTGAGTCTCCTCTTCTAAGCTATAGGGTTATTCATGTGGTGTTTGTTACAGCAGTTACAGTTACATTGGTTACAGAGCTTAGAGTAGGAGAAAGAGGAGTAATGGAAAGCAAAAACAGAGTTTAAAGATTGTTTCCTTTTTCCCAGTATAGTTTAAGGCATGTCTGGACCCGTGACATGAAGGCAGGCAGGCATTTTCTACCTCGTGAGCAGACACTTCCCATCAGCAGAGCAAGTTTGAGTTCTCCTCGAAAACAGAATGGGCAGGCCTTTTCTCCCATCTACAAATCTCTGTGAAGATACTGGGTCGTGAGAAAAATCATTATGCATTTTCGCATAGCAACAAGGCTTTCCCAATAGCCCAATAGACCAGTAGATTCAAGAGCTAAAAGAACCTGTTGGCTACACTTTGTTACCTATTAGCTAAAATTCCAGCAAGTTGGGGGCTGGCCCATGGCAAGGTGGTTACAGTGCTGGACTCCCACATGGCCAACTGAGGTTCAAGTCTCAGACCTGGTGGCTTGCTTTCTCACTTTCCCTTTCTTTCTCTCTGGTCAAATTTTAAAAATAATAATAATGAATAAAAATAAATGAATAATTCTTTTTAAAAAAACAATCCAACACATTGGTTAAGTAATAGTGGGCTTTGTACTGCACACGTCCTCTGAGTCTGTTCAGGAACTCTCTGGGGAGACCTTGCACACAGGATGGAGCACTTAAACTGGGAGTGGGAATGCAGATGGGTGCCAGCTCTGCCCGTCGGCACGCAGGGAAGAGAGGGCCCTGGGGACAGTGCAGGGAGAAGCTGGGACCCACCACACTCGTCCAGCTTAAGAGGCTCTTCTGTTTCTCAAGCCCTGCAGTTAATCCCCATGCAAGTGGTTTATTAATTACATAGCGACGGTGTCTTTGTAATCCCTCTGCTTTCCCTAGAGTACCTAGTAACCTTTGTTCAAACCACAGTGCATTTTCAATTAATATATCAAACGGTGCAAGCTTAAGCTCTGACATTTGAAGAAACCTTTGACTTGGGAGTGTTTTTTTAAAGGGAGCTCCTACGTTCCCGACCTCAGGGCTTTAGCGGAGAAAGGTTTTATCCAAGACTCAACCTAGAGAAATATCTGACATTTGGCCCATTGTGTTGAAATGTCTTCAATTTTCCCCTCCCGATTATTAAAGCCATTTCCTGAGTGATGACACAGACCCAGGTCTTCACTCAGACAGAGGTGGAGCTGAGTCATAAGTGAAACACCCCCATTTTTCTACCCTGTTTTTTGGCTACTCAGGCTCAGAGCGGAAGCGCTCGCTGGCTGGTGACGTACAAGTGGCAGTCGGGTACTACTTAAGTCTCTGAAGGCAATTAAATCACGTGTCTAGTGCATGCCTATTTTGATTTTTATCCTATATTTTTAAGGCTACAAATATGATTTCTATCTTTTATCACTTTGCTATCATAGGTTTTTTTTGAAAGTAGTATCTATTTTTCAAATGACCTCTTTCTTCTCTGCAAAAGCCACTTAGCGTTTTAGCACTTACTTTTCTCCCTCCTGACAACAGGATTGTCACAACACTAAGTGAATCGTCATCATCATTTTTCAAAATATCCTTTCAGGGCCTTTTTCCATAGACTACGTTATGGGAATAAATAAGTTTATCTCGGGTTTTTACCATTGAAACATCTTAATAAGATGGGTATTATTTTCCCATGATTTCGTGAAGCCCTTTGCAATCATTCAGGAGAATTTCAGATGAGTCTCTACAACGCGGTCGGCCCGGCCAGGTGGCACATACTGGTCTGCAGCGCTGGGGCCGCAGGGGTGGCCTGGTCACCCTGAAACCCATCTCAGGGATGGGCGTGCCTGAGACGCCGTTGTCTGGAGGAAAGGGCTCGCGGCATGGCTAGACTCTGTCGAGGGTTCTTCTGTCTCTCTCCCTCCGTGTCTCACACACATGTTCTCTACCGTGAATTAAAAAGTAAGGACTGGCTCCATGGCCTGGTGGTTAAGGCAGCCGTTCCACAGGGCCAACTGCATGGTTCAAGTCCCAGACCTGGCAGCTGGGAAAACATGGGGCACATGTGCATGCACGCCCCAAATCCCAAAGGGATGGTGGGGTGGAGGAGAAGGGATTGTGCCGGTTCATCCCCACCTACAGCACAGCTGATTTATCTCCAAACCCACGGCGTCGTCAGGAAAGTCAGGACACGTTTGCATAGAAAAGGCCACGACTCTCCAGACGACGTAATAGTTCCAAAACCATGTGTAAGGGTCAAGTTACAGATGTGGTAGGACTTCCGAGCCTATTAATGGTGAGCTGAGAATTCCAAGAAACCTCTCTGAATACAAACTTCTAGAAAGCTCTTAAGGGGCCAGCAGGTGACGGAGTGGTTAAGGCACTGGACTTTCACATGGTCGACCACAGTTTGAGTCCCATACCAGGCGGCTTAAAACTCACTCCGGGTACGTGTGTGTGCGTGCCCAAAATCCCGAGAGAGGAATGAAGAAGGAGTGTGGCATGGCCATCTCCCTGGGGGGTGATTTCGCGCTCTGTCTGTCTCTCTGGTGAATGCATGTGCCCTATAGCAAAAATCTCTCCAAAAAATGTTTAAAGTTCTTAAACATTTTGGAGTGCTAACGACATTGAAGCTACAAGGAGCCAAGTTAAGGGAGAGGAGGAACGGTCAGAAGATGGTCATTTGGGGCCATTCTTCCCCTATGAAGAGTAACCGTTTTGAAGCTGTCTCCAAAAGGGTTCATATCTAAGAAGACCTTCTGATAGTCTCGAGACTCTGAAGACAAAATGAGTCTAAGGCCATCAAGGGGTCAGCTGTCAAACACCCCGTTTGGGGTACGGGCCTTGCAGGAGTAAGGACAGGCTAGGGGTCCGGGACTCAGTCCCACACGACGACCTGAAACCACAGGTTTTACGGGCTCCGTGCTAAGCTCACCTGTGCTCCAAGTTGCCCGAGCGCAATGCCGGCCCGCCCGGACTGTTTCTGTCCCACGTCCCAAAACGTGTTCACAGCTTTTTATTCTAATAGCTGGAGTTCATAGAAAATAAGCCAGCAGAGAAGCTCTGTCATAAATGACAAACGAGAGAAGCAGGAAATAGAAGCAGACCCACAGACTCCGAGTACCACAGTTCTCAGACTGCAAAGCGCTCTCCTTGGGATGCTCCAGTAACGAACACAGACACGTGACCTGACAGGCCACGTGGGGCGACAGCAGTCATGGCATTGGACCCACCTGGGAAAGGTCCTGGGTTCGTGTCCCAGGACTTCCTAAGCATGCCTGGCCCCGGGCACGCCTGGGATCTAAGCCAGCTCAGGGTGTGCGAGGGCTCCTTGGGGCTTCTGTCTCGGTCTCAATGTCTCTTTCTCTCCCACAGAAGAAATAAATAAGCTTTTTAAAAAGATATTAAAAATTATAATTAGAATTCGAGAACTCTGAAGAGAGCATTCGTGAACTAAAAGATAAGTCAGCATAAAAACCCAAAATGAAAATACAATGCAGAAAACCGAAAGGGTGGCAAATGCAGAAGCAGAAACAGAGAGCAGGTGACGCGGTGGGAGGGCCACGTGCCCTCGGAGTCCGAGTCAGAGGACAGCGAGTGAGTCAGAAGCGCGAGCTGAAGCAGTGAGAGCCCGCTCGGGAACTGATGAGAGACATCAAATCAGAAATGCAGAACCCCGCCTGAAGTCCAATCAGGATGAATAAGAGAGTGATTAAAAACACGGAGACACTCCAAAGCAGTCAGCTCACAAGCCAGACCAAACAGAAACGTCTTACAAGTGCCTGGAGCAGAAGCACTGGTTTTCTTCGAAGATGCCATCAGACGCGAAGTGCGTTCTCGGCCGAGAAGACAGTGCAGGGGACATGGAGGTGTCTCCAGGGACTCTAACACCTGACGTTGGGCTTCACGTTCAAGGACCGCCCCGGACTATGAAATGTCTTCTTCTAAATGATCGAGACCGTCTCTGGTGCCAGCGACAATGACAGCCGCCAGGGCCCCCGGCAGGGCCCCCGAGCACAGGCTAGTCCTGCCTGGAGACGCACCTGCCGTGGCCGTGAGCTGCAGGGCCGTCTGTCCAGTCTCCGAGTCTCCGCAGCCTGGCATGCCACGTGGTCCTGGCTGTTCTGCCCTCCTGTTACTGTGGGGTCCACGGAACGCCCCACGGAGCTCTGAGCTTGTGCCGATGGGGTCTTCCTGGGTCATCTGCTGCACCTGGGGAGGGCTGTCTAGTGTGGGGGGTTTTGTACGCACTGGTGTGAGTCTGAGCCGCAAGAAGGTACCAACACACTGATGTTCAGTGACCCGGTCGTGTTCATCCCAAGGAGTTCGGAGACCTGCGCTGTTGGCAGGCTTGCACTTAGGCCCCCTTTGACGTCTGTTTTGGAGGGTGGGGGGTATCTTACAAGTGTTTTAGCTCTTTAAATTAATTAATTAATTAATTTCCCCCTTGCCCCCTCCTCACGCCATTTCCTACCCTGCTCCCAGTCTCTGGCGTCGGCCGTAGCTATCCGTGCTTTTATGCCTGTAGCCCTTCAGTTTCTGTGCGATCCAGACATTCGGCATGTATGAGGTGGGGACATTCAGTGCCTCTCTCATAGTCCAGCCAAGGATGCAAAGACTTAAAAGCAATCCTAGGCTGGGGAACCTGATGGGACTTCGAGACGGTGCTCCCGTAACTATAGCGAGCACCAGAAGCACGCGCAAGGCTCTCGGGCGTGTGTCTCAGGAGGCCTGGGTGAGCCCTTGGAGTGTGTGTTAGCGGGAGCTCCCGGCAGGTCGGGCCTTAGTGGTGGGCACAGACCTGAATGTACCTGACGTCGCTGCCGGGCCACACGACTCCTGCTCTGGGCTGTGACTCCAGCCCAGATCCCCAGAGCCCTCGTGAGAGTCCGAACGGCTGCTTTGTAGCTCTGGAATTACCCTGACCACTGAGAGACTTACGTGGTCTACAGTTGGTGCCAGCTGAGGTCGGACAGGGGACCTGGGGCCACGGTGAGAGGGAGGCTGATGCGTCCCAACAGCGAGGGCAGCCGCGCATCAGTCGGGGCGTCTGCTGCATTTGGGATCACTCCTGAGAATTCCCGTGTGGCGTTTTTGTGCCTGGGGACGGGTTGCAGGGGACGGGAGCATCTCACCTGCACGTGGCACCTGCAGAGCTCTGGCTCTCTCTGAGTCCAGACGTCCGTGAGTCCAGACGTCCGTAAGTCCGTCTGTCTCCACATATTAGAGGATATAGACTCAAGTGAGGCCGGAAATGAACTGTTGATCTCTTTTCATCTTCTGTTGGTAATGCAATTTGAGATTTTTCTCCCCATAGTCAAACTTTAAGGTTTTGTTTCTAAAAAAATACACATTTATTTAATTTTAGTTACTATTATTACTTTTTAATTTGGTACAGGACACATGCACTCACAGAGAAGGACACGGGTGGGTGGGGACAGTGAGGAAGCAAGCCCCCAGGTCCAGGACCCAAAGCACAGTCAGCCGTGTGGGAGGCCAGTGACGTAAGCACCGCGCCAGCTGCCAGCCCCTCCATAAAGCACTTTGCACGGTATGGGCTGTGCGGCTGCTGAGAAGCCACGCTGGGAACTGTAAGACAATGAGGTGAATTTTTACACAACGGAGACTTTTCCAGACCCACCTCCAACAGCGCCTTTCATCTCCGCAGCCCTGGGCAAGGTCTGCATTTCTTCACCTGCATTTCTCCCTCCGCGTCCAGACTGGCCCTCGGGGTAGTCACCCCCTGCCCCACCTCAGGCTTTCCTGTGTCCCCTCATCCTTTCCCGGCTCTCTCCTCCACCTGCTCTCCAGAAGCGCAGTTGCCCCAGCCGGGAGCTTTCCTCGGGTGCACTCTCCCCAGAGCGTCTCACTGAGCCTCCCTACTGGGTGCACCCCCAGCGCTCCCGTCCTGTCCTGCCAGACCCCGTCTCCATTAGTCTGCGTCCTGTCTCAGGTGCACTCTCCCCAGAGCGTCTCACTGAGCCTCCCCACGAGGTGCACCCCCAGTGCTCCCGTCCTGCCAGACCCCGTCTCCGTTAGTCTGCGTCCTGTCTGAGCTTCCCCACTGGGTGCACCCGAGTGCGCCCATCCTGCCAGACCCATCTCCCTCCACCTTAGTCTGTACACCTGCCTTCCCTTGGTGCCGGGTGGGGCCTCAGAGCCTGCATGCTGGGTCTCTCTCATCCTTACGTGCTGTCTCCACCCCCCTCCCAAACCGCCCTTCTCTGCCGCTCCCCCGGGAAGGACGCCGTCTGCACCCTCACGCAGGGGCTCTTACCACCTGCGCGTTCCACCTGCAGTGGCTTCTCTCTGCTGCAGCGGTGGGGATTTTGAACTGAGTATCTGCACAGTAAAGTTTCTAGACTTAGGGAGACCGCAGGGACCTGGGACACCCTGGAGGATAAGCCGTTTTGCCTGAGAGCTCTTGCCTAGGGACCGTGTACACGGAAACATTTGCTGGGAAGTCGTTTTCTCCATAATGTCATAGAACCTTGCCGAGTGCATTTACTCCGCGAAGTGTTCCTGTGTTTTATGAGAACAGAATTACGTAAACAACAAGTTTCAGGCACCTTACTACTTGGGATAAAAAAGGAAAATGCATGATCCCTGCCTTCAAAGAAACCACTCTAACCATCAGAGGAGGGGCCGCCGAGGAGGCCCCGCCCCCCGAGGCTCTGTGGGCGCTCAGCAGGGACGGACCTTCCAGACCTTCCGTCCCAGGCTACGTCCTGCTCAGCTTCTGACTGGTACAGCGTGAACTGGAACATAGCCTTGGGCAGCGTTTACCACTTTACACGTTCGTCAACGGTGTACACACACCTGCTGGCATTCGGACGGCCAAGTGAGGACGCTTGGTTGTTCACGCTTCCAGACAGAGGCCGCCCTGGCGGGGTCGCTGGACGCCGAGTGACAGCAAGCTGGAGCCATAGGCCAGGTGGGCGTGAGCTGGCTCCCACGAGCCCTGCACGGGCTGGTCCGTGTGACTGTGCAGCCTTGGGAGAACAGGGCTGTCCCCGGCTGGTTCCACACCCAGGGCCATCGGGCTGGTGCTTAGTGGTGTGGAGCATGAGATCCCACTAAGGGAGGTGTGGGTGGCCCTCAGCAGCTGCTCCTGAGGGGGACACACCGAGCTCGAGGCAGGACCTCAAAGTCCAGCCGAGGCGGCCCTCGACACCAGCAGCAAACTGGAGAATCGGTGTTTGCCCGTCTGTTTTGGCCTCCCCATCTGGAGCAGCCTGCAAGCCCGGGCCCCATGGTAGGCTTAGCCTGTGCCCAGTGCCATAGCTACCCCACGCTGTCCATCTATGACAGGCCGTGGTCACTGTTCTCCACTCCCTGTCTCCTGGGGCCCTGACCCCTCTCCGGATCTTGCTGTGCGGCTCTATCCCCTTGCCCAGTTTGGAAGCACGGTGACTCAGGGTGGCAGCCACAGTCCCTGGTGGACGGGACGAGTGTTGCTCACAGTGACACTCGGGGTTCTGTCAACGAGCCCGGCGAATAGCCTCTGTGTGCCCAGGCTCTCGTGGGTCTCCATCCCCGGTGTGACGGACACCCCATCCTCACGTAACCTGCTCCAGCTTCTGCAAATAGGCAGCAAACACGGGCCACGTGGAATTTACTGTCGGGTCCATGCGGGCCGCTTTGTTTAATGAGGCTGTTTCTGGCTAGAGCTGCTGCTTCGAGTCTTCATGTGCCGAATCTGGGCCGTTAGTGGGGACGCGGTGGTGCCACCCTGGTCTGGGGTCTGGGACCCACATGGAGAGACCCTGGGGTCTCGTCTACACTGGGCCCGCATGCCGTGACCTCAGTTGGCTGAGGCTATGGGGGATCGCAGCATGAAGGCCTGTGGGGGGTCTCGCTCTCTCCCTCTCTCTCCCTCCCTCTCTCTGCCTCTCTCTCTCTCCCTCTCTCTCCCTCCATCTCTCTGTCTCTTTCTCTTTCCCTGTCTCTCCCTCCCTCCCTCTCTCTCCCTCCATCTCTGTCTCTCTCTCTCCCTCTCCTTCCCTCTCTCTGCCTCTCTCTCCCTCTCTCCCCTCCCTCCCTCTCTGTGTCTCTCTCTTCCTCCCTCTCTCTCCCTCCCTCCCTCCCTCTCTCCATCAGGAAATAAGCAAGCAGGATCTTCTTCAGCATTAGACTAACAACATGGGGAGAAGCGGACCCAGGGCCTCCGCAGAGCAGTCAGCACCCCTCTAGCAGGGCCCCAAGGGCGTCCCAAGTGCCTGTCTCTCCGCAGGCCTGCCCTTCGGCTTTTCCCAGAATGGGACATGTTTCCTCACCAACTGAGAAGAGAGGGTTTTAGTTCTGTGAACAGCGGAAAGGGGGCGTCTTCCGCCAAACCCTAAAACGCTGATGTGCGTTTTACTCGGCTCCTCCTCTGCCAGCTCGTCCCCCAGCTCGTCCCCCGCACGCAGCCTCGTCTCCTGCAGGCCGGCATTTGTAGCTGTATCGGACAGATCTGGGGCTCAGAGGCCGCGTAACCAGGTCGGCGGAGGGCGTGGGACGCGGGGATGCGCAGCTCCTGTGTCACTGTGCTGAGCCCATCTGTCCGGGCCACTTAGCACAGCACAAGACAGTCCTGGCGGCGGGGAGGGCAGGCTCCGCTTCGGGGGAGACAGTGGGGGAGCTGGCAGGGTCTGCTGACAGGCCAGGAGGGCGCACGGCCTCACGCTGCGCCGGGCCCACGGGGCGCCCTGGGGCGTGTGTCCTGGCTGGGAGGAAGTCGATAGCCACAACCACGTGGGCCTTGCTCCCCATGGATTTTCTACATTTCCCTTCAGAGTAGTTACCGACTCCCCAGATTCTACAGACACCCCTTAGCCTGCTGTGTGCGGCTCCCAGCAGGACCTGGGGCCGGGAGGTTTGTGGACAGACCTGGTGGCCGGACAGGCGACAGGCGGGGCCGCGTGACAGCCTGGCGGCTGAGGCACAGAGGATGGTTCCTCCCGGGAGCCTGCTCTGGCCCTTGCTAAACCCCCCTTTTCTTGAGAGATCTTTGCCATGGGTACCCAGGCCCTTACCAGAGATGCAGAGACAGAAAGCGAGAACTCACCCCCCGGGGAGAGGGCGCTGTCCCTTCTCCTCCATCCTCTCGGGACTTCGGGCCTGCAGGCGTGTGCGCCGGGATGACTCTAAGCCGCCAGGTCTGGGACGCAAACCGCAGTCTCGTCCCACTGACCCGTTTAGGAGAGCGAGAACTCACTGCTTGTTTCCAGACGGTGCTGACCCACTCAGGACGGTTCTGCTCCGTGACCCGACCTCTGGCTGCTGGTGCTCACCTCGGAAACGTCTCCCCTCCCAGCTCGCTACAGGAGGGACCGACTTCCGAACATGAGCTTCAGGCCGTGCACCGCTGAGCCGTAGCACTGCCCCCGGGTTTGCTCTGCCCCTCTGTGAGGACTCAAGCCGACATGCCTGAGTCTGAGTCTCCTTCCAGGGATTCATTGAGCTCTGTGGGGTTTTTTTTTGTTTTTGGGTTTTTTTGGAGAGGTTTTTGCTATAGGGCATGTGCACTTACCAGATAGACAGAGAGAGACATAGAGACAGAAAGCAAGAAATCACCCCCCGGGGGGATGGCCACACCGCAATCCCTTCTCCTCCATTCTCCTCTCGGGATCTTGGGCACGCACGCACATGCGCCCGGCGTGAGTTTTAAGCCACTGGGTCCAGGACGTGAACTGCGGTCGACTACGTGGTAGTCCAGCGACATAGCCATTACACTAACTGCTGGTCCCATCATTGAGCTCTGTGTTTACCACACACCAATACCGACCTGTTTTGATTACTGTAACTATATATTAAATCTTAAAATTAGATAGAGAGTTCCCCAAACTTTAATTCTCCTTTTTGACAGCATTTCACTATTCAAGTTCCTCTTCCTTTTCATGTCATTTTTAGAAAAAGATTGCCTGGGGACCAGCAGGTGACGTAATGCTTACATCTCTGGAGTCCCATGTAGTAGTCAACCACAGTTTGAGTCTGGGACCCGGTGGCTTAAAACTCACACTGGGCACGTGTGGGCCCAAAATCTCGAGAAGAGAATGGAGAAGGGACTGCAGTGTGGCCATCCCTACTAGACGGGAGGGTGATTTTTTGCTTTCTGTCTCTGTCTCTCTGTCTCTCTGTGCTATAAGGAGCACATGCACCTTACAGCAAAAATCTTTCTTAAAAAAAAAAAAAAGATTGCCTTTGTGCACCAATAAATCTAGCTGGAATTTTGAAAGAAAATGGGGAGAGTCATCATCTTTACTGTATTGAGTCTTTGAAAACAGGAACATAGCGTGTCTCTCCATTACTTAAATATACTTTTATTTATGTCCCCAGTGTTTTATAACTTACAACTTTTTTGGAGTGATTGTAAACAGTATTGGGTTTTTAATTTCTGTTTCCAGGTGGTCGTTGTTAGTATATAAAACTAAAATTGATTTTTGCCTGTTGATATTATATCCTGTGACCGTCGTAAACTATGACTTCCTACACAGCTTGCTCCATGACAGTTTTCGAATGTTACTTATTATCTAGAAATTGTATTTCTTGTGAAAAGGTTTACTAGTGATGTATTGTTTTCTTTTCTTTTATCTAAGAAGCTCTTAATTTCTACATTATTTTTCAAGGATACTTTTGCTGAATATAGAATTCTCGGTTTGGTGGCCAGCAAGTGGGGTGGTGGTTAAGGTGCTTGACTCCCATGCGACCGACTGTGCTTCAAGTCCCAGACTCAGTGACTTGAAAATCACCCCAGGTGCATGTGCGTACATGCCCCAGGTCCCGAGAGGATAATGGAGGGGAGGGGATTGCGGCATGGCCAGCCCCCTGGGGGGTGATTCTTCCTTTCCCTCTCACTGTCTCTCTCTCCAGCGAGGGCATATGCCCTATGGCAAAACCCTGAAGGAGAAAAGGAACTTCCGGTTGGCAGTCACTTTCTTTCAGCACGTTGAACATGCTAGCCCATCTCACTCTGACTGCCATGGTTTCTGATCAGAAGTCAGCTGTTAATCTACTTAGGCTCTCTGGGATGCAGGGAGCTGATTTCCACGGTACTTCTTTGAATGCTATGTCTTGCTTTAATCCATGAGAGAAAGAGATACAGACACAGCACTCCCAGCAGGGCCCTAACAACCCACCCAGCCCCAGCCACCCCGATCACGGGCATGCCTGGGCCGAGGTGGTCAGGAGTTCCCCACACGTGCGCCCCAGTTTGTCCCTGCTGTCCGGCCCCGAGACATCGCCCTTCTCTCGCTGATGTCAAGTGTGACTCCGAGGTGTCCGGTTGTGGGTCTCTTTGACCGTATCCTGCTTGGGCTTCATTTATTCTACTTGAGGTTTATTATGGATGTGTCAATAAAACCTTTTTCAAATTTAGAAAACTGTTGGCCATTATTTCTTCACGTAACGTTACTTGTCTTTTCTCTCTCTCTCCTCCTTCTGAGGCTTCGATTACACGTACATTCCTGGGAGCATGATTGTGTGCCGTGAGTCTCTGGCACTCTCTTCACTTCTTAATGCTTTTTTCTTTCTCTTCTTCAGACCGAGTAATCTCAGTAGACCTCTAATCAAAATCACTGGCTATTCCCTCTACAGGTTCAGATCTTTTCTAATGCCCTGTATTGGTCACCCCCATTTCAGTTGTACTTTTCAGATGCATGTTTCAATTGTTTGTCTCTCTCTCTCCCTCTCTCTCCCTTTCTCTCCCTCTCCCTCTCTCTCCCTCTCTCTCTCTCTCTCTCTCTCTCTCTCTCCCTCTCTCTCCCTCTCCCTCTCCCTCTCCCTCTCTCTCCCTCTCTCTCTCTCTCTCCCCTCTCTCTCTCTCCCTCCCCCTCTCCCCCTTTTCTCCCTCTTTTCTCTCTATGTGTATGTGTGTGTCTCTCTCCCCCTATATATATACACATACACACACATATACATATACATATTACGTATTACGTATGTATAAATGAATCCTATGTTTTTATGATACCCTCTCTTTTCTAAAAATTCTTTGTCATACGATCCTTTAACTCTTTAGTTGTGGTCTCCTTTAGCTTTTCGGACACATTTCTAATAGTTGAATATACTGTCTGTCTCTGGACTGGCCCAGAGTACAGTGTAGTAGTTCAGCTCTGTGCAGACGTCAGGCCAGATCCCACATGGCCAAGCACAGTTCGAATCCTAGTCCTGGCAGCTTGAAAAACATGCGGGGCACATGTACGCACATGCCTCAAATCCTGATGGGGTGGAGAAGTGAAGGAAAAGGGATTGTGGAGTAGCCATGCCCCATGGGGATGGGAGGGAGGGTGTTGTTTCTTTCATGAATTACCGAGACTAGTTCTGTCAAGTCTATATTCTTCGTTATGTGCAGCTCACAAAGTCCCCGTTCAATGAGCCTACTGGTAAGTTAAGTATTAGAGACAGAAATCCTCAGTACCTTGAACAAATAAGTATTCTAGTGTTTGCTGAGCAGCTTGGTGTGTGTGTGTTATGGAACGTCTTCAGTGACTTGGCATATAATTCGTAACTCTGCCTTAACCTCTACTCTTCCATTTCTGCTTGCACAGAGGCTCAGGGCCAATCAGAGATGAGCTAGTAAGACCTTCTTGGATTTCTTTCTGGGCATGCTCACAGCCCTGCACACAAGCACGTTCTTATGGGCCTCGGGGAATGTCAGAGCCTTTCAAAGCACCGTATTAAAATCTCATCACAATAATATTGGGGTTTTCCCCAGCATCTTGTTTCCACGACCAGTACCCCTGTGTCGGGCAGCTGGAATGCTTAACCACTGTGGGAAGTAGTTTCAGACTAAGGTTCTGTGGATAGGGACTCCTCGACCGAGCGAGCTCTAAGCCAGGTCTGAGAGACGTCAGCCCCTCGAGTGGGGTCTCTCTAGAGCTCGCAGCCCGTCACCCAGGCCAGGCGGCTCCCGCAGCTCCCGGCCCTCCGCTTCCTCCACATCTGCCAGCCCGCTGCTCTCCTCTCCTCGCGCTTCCCGGCTGCTCGGTGTCAGGGCTATGACAGAGGCCAGCAATGAGAATGCGCCGGTTCCAAATGCCACAGTATTTGCTTTGATATAAGACGTCAGCATTCCTGAATAACCACTGCTCGGTTTGTTTTTACTTGTCAGAGTTTTGAAAATTTTGATTATTAACCTTATTTTAGGGGGGGCATATTCTTACTGCCTGTGTAGAGGAGCACACCTTGAAAATCCCTTCCTCAGCCCTTGCAGAGGTGCTTCGGCTAGCCTTCTCTGTTGAATCTCTCTGAGTCTGCATTTGGAGTAGGTGTCACGGATAGCACGTACTTGGTTGACGGGAAAGTCATGACGTATTTCTCTGTTTTTCTTTGTGAAAAATGCATCGTGACTTTCCCGACAACCCTCTAGTTAGGGCTTGTCTGTGTTTTTTATATCCACTCTATCTCTGCCTTCTAACTGGTATGTTTACAATGTTTATATTTGAAGTGATTATTTACATAGTTGGATTAATCAACTATTTGACAACAGTTTTCATTGTACTGGGCTTTTATTTCTTCTTTTTTTAACCTCCTCTTCTGACTCGCTTTTAAAAAATTCTTTTTTAAGATTCTTTCTACCATGGGAGAGACGGGAGAGAGATAACTAGGAGACAGCACCCCAAGGGCTCTTCATGTCGTGACCCACCGTGGCCCCCCGCCGGCGTCCCAGGCACACGCCACCCCGTGCGTGCAGGAAGCCCCTTGGGCAGACCTGGGACCCTCCCCTGTGCCCCGCGTGTCATCACTGCTGTGCCCCAGCTGCCCTCCAGGGTTTCAGTCTTTTATGAGAGTCTATGTTTTTTCCTTCTTTCTCAGTAAGTCATTTCTACTTTTTTTTTTTTTTGTGGTTATAAATGGTTTACTTAGAATTTACAATTGACATATTAAATAATCTAAGTCATTAGTGCTCATAGAAAAAAATAGAAAAGTGGCAAATAGATAATTTAACATCACATCTTAAGGAACTAGAAAAGCAATAGACCTCCAGTAGTAAAGATTAGAGCTGAAAGAAGTGAAAGAGAAAACGCGCACGCATGCACGCACGCACACGCACGCACACGCATACACCCAGCCCCTTCAGACGGGGATAAAGCGCCGTGCTTGTCCGGAGAGGCGCCGTCTCGCCCACGTTTCCGTCCGTTGGCGTGTAGCTGCTCGCGGCCGCCTCTGCACCCTGCGTCTCCCGAGTGTCGGCTGTAGTACTGCCAGCTTCGTTTCTGATCGACCTATCTGCTTCCTTTGTCTGTTTGTCTGGAGTAATCCAGCTACTGGTTTATCCATGTTTACCGTCGGGTAAACCCAGCTTTTCATTTCGATTCATTGTGTGTACTCTGTTCCTCTCCGACAGCCAGCCCTATATTGCTTTGAGCAGTCACCTTTTAGACCGGTTCATGCCGTCCCTCCAGTCTTCTCTTCACTAGGTGCAGTTGAGGCAGGGGTCACCTCGCTCCGGCTTGAAGAGCTGCCCTGACTTCTCTTGCTAGGCCAGTGCTGGCACCATCCCCTCTGAGGTGCTCATGCGTCACCCTCCCCCCTCGTTTTTTCTGTCACGGAGCTCAAAGTGAAACTTTACTTTGCGGCAACGTGGACCCACACGCATGTGTAAGAATTCACGCGGGAGCTCCCTGTACTCTCAGCCCCCTCAGAAGCAGCGTCTCCCAAGCAGGGCGCACTAGTGGGACGGTGACACCGGCGTGGCGCGGGCACAGGAAGGTCGCGCCGTCTCCCAGCCGCAGTCACGTCCCTCCTGTCCCTAACCCTGAAGCCCCTGCTTTGTTCTGGCCTCGGGCACTCCAGGGCCATGCGTGGTATCACAGGATGTACCCTCCCCAGCCCCCTTCTTCCCTGCTGCTCAGCGCGGTGGCTGTGGCTCTGCCTGGTGCACGTGGACGGAGTTTACGCTGTATCGATCGTGCACATGACACCAGTCTGTGGACTAGGCTCGTGGATGGGAGCCAGGCGGTCAAGACGAGGAGGGGCATTGGGTGCTCTCTGACCCGGTTAGAGACGCGAACGTGGAGAAGGAACAGGTGGTCTGCGGCCCTTCTGATCCGTGTCCCGGCGCGCAGGGACTCTGCTGGGCTCCGAGCTGGCCCCGCTTCCCTCCTGCCCGTGGACCGGCTCCATTAGGGACGAGAGTTTTGGATCATAAATCATTTCTTTGAACTAAAGGCAAATATTGACTTCGCCTAAGGAAGTGCAAATTCAAGTGTTCTTTCTTTCAGTATTTATTGCTCTAGATTACTCTAGCATGTCCAGTTAGACATTACACAGTTAGTCTCTCCACAGAAAGCATCTCACAGTGGGGTGACCATTTCCTTTGTCTTGGTTTATGGCAAGTCCCTGTGAGAATGAATATCATCAATTGCAAAGTTATTGTTCACGTTTTGTCTACATTTGCTTCACATTCATCTTTTCAAGTCAGGGCAACCAAATAAAATCAAAAGATGCCTCCTTCCTGGAGAGCCAACAGCCAGTAAACGATCATATGCTCGCCATTTTAGCACTGCTTAGCAGAAGGTTGGACAGACACGCACGTCCGCTTGCAGGAGGTGTGCGTGGGGGGTGATGGTCACAGCTTCTCAGTGGCGTCATTCCGAGTTTGCTCTCCTCGCCGCCGTGCCCTGCACCCCACTGCTTCGCTGGCCGGTCGCGACACTCGTCCCTGTGTCACAGAGACAAGGCCCCCATTGCACACCGGAGACCTGGGACAGCTGCAGGCTGGGGTGGCCTGGAGCTCCTGCAGCTCAGAGTCTTCCGCCCTTGAGTCGCTTTCAGGCCTCGTGTTTTTAGGAGCTCAAACATCCCGTCCAACGAGCCTCCCAGCTCCTCTAGGGAGTAGGTGTTGGCCTCTTCAAGATGCTCTCGCTTCCTGTAGCTTATTTCCGAGGTTTTCCTTTCTCTTGAATTGTCTGTAGTGGAGAACACCGTGTGTGTGTGTGTGTGTGTGTGTGTGTGTGTGTGCGCGCGCGTGTGTGTTTGCTCTGCTCGAGTCCTCTGAGCCCCCTGGACCTGTGGATTCACGTGAGACATTGGTGAGGACAGTTCCAGTCACTGCTGTCTCCGGTTCGCTCTCCTTTTCTTTTCATCGTGTGTGTCACACCTCGTGGCGCTGTCCCACGGAGCTCCAACGTCCTGCTCCGGTATTTCCCCTTTTCCCGTCTGCCTTCACTCCTGGGGTTTTCTGTGGACGGCCCTCAGGCTCGGCTCCCTCCTAGCGCCATGGCCTTCCCACCCCTCTGCCCTCCCGGCCCGCGTGCTCTCCACGGCGCCCGCCTCCCTCCCTCGGGCCCTCGCACGTCGGTCCTCGGTTTCCTCCCTGGTCTGCCCGTTGGTGGCCCTGCCGGAGCCGAGCCGGCGCTGGCGCTGGCACCATCCTCAGCTGCTCTCCGCCTTTCGGTGTGTCCGCACCTCGTCCTCCACCGCCCCGTGGTGAAGAGCTGAGGGCAAGAGCGGCTCCTCCTGGTGGAGGAGGAGGAGGGCGAGGGTGGGCGAGGCCTGGCAGGGGCTTCTTGCACACTGGAAGGGAAAACGGCTTTCAGATAAAAAGACGCTGGCAGGTGACAAGTTTCAGCCCACTTCACACCGTGTGACAGCATGGCTGGGACTTGCGTTGAACCTTGATCAGTCGCGTTTACACTCGCAGCCCGTCCAGTTGCTTTTCTGACAGCTTGGTAACTCACTGATAAACCTTGGATAGACTTAAACAACAGCTTTCTCTGATGTATGCAAAACACTCTGAGAGAGATTTATTTCGAGTGTTTGAAGTGGTTTTTTTTTTCTTTTTTTGGAGAGGTTTTTGCTATAGGGCGCGTGCGCTCGCCAGACAGACAGAGAGATAGAAAGCAGGAAATCACCCCCCAGGGGGGATGGCCACGCCGCAATCCCTTCTCCTCCATTCTCCTCTCGGGATCTTGGGCACGCACGCACACGCGCCCGGCGTGAGTTTAAGCCAAGTGTTTGAAGTTTTTAAAACATCCCAACGATAATCTGTTTTCCATTTAACTTAAAACATTGGGGTGTTACCGTTCTGGATAAAATCGTCAAGGCCGCCGAGAATCTCCGGCCTCGTCTCCTGCCCTTGAACGGTTCACTGTCACTCAGGGTGGCCTTCTGTAGAGGAAGCGCTGCTCACAGTCCCTTCTCTGTCAGGGCACTCCTCTCAGTCCTTTCTGCATTTCCCTCTGCTGGCCTCTCAGCTGGACTGCCCAGGCAAAGTGAAGAGAGAGAGTTGTTTTAACTATTAAAAATAAGATAAACCTCCGTTTTAAAAAGGCAGGTAAAAGAAGGAAATGTGCTGTTAAAAGCAGTGCCATGGGGAACCAGCAGTTAGCGTAATGGCTATGTCGCTGGACTCCCACGTAGTCGACCGCAGTTCGCGTCCCGGACCCGGTGGCTTAAACCTCACGCCGGGCGCGTGTGCGTGCGTGCCCAAGATCCCGAGAGGAGAATGGAGGAGAAGGGATTGCGGCGTGGCCATCCCCCCTGGGAGTTGATTTCTCGCTTTCTGTCTCTCTGTCTCTCTCTGTCTGGCTGGCGAGCGCACACGCCCTGAAGCAAAAACCTCTCCAAAAAAAAAAAAAAAGCAGTGCTATGAAAGTAAGGTAACCCAGGGACTAAGAGAGAAATGCATGGCCTCACTTCTCTGCAGCAGCTGCAGACAGGAGCTCGCAGGCACAGGTCGGAGGGCTGCGGCCAGGGCCTCGGGTTCCGAGACATGGGGAGATGGCTGATCGAGGGTCCCAAGTTCATCACAGGACAGAAATGAGCTCTGGAGACCGGAGGTGCAGCCCGGAGACCACGGTTAATCCCAGGTTGCACGTATTAGGTTTGCTGAGCTCCTAAGTGTCCCCAACACACACCCAGTAACAGTGGGGAGTTCACTTTGCTAATTAGCCGGATGGTGGTGACCAGTTCACTGTGTCAATGCTCATCAAACACCAGACCCAGTGCACTCAGGGCGCCATGGACACTGCATTCTGGAAGGCTCTGGCCACCTAGGAGTCTCAGGATCCATTCCTGGCATGGGGGCAGGTGGTGCGCACCTGCAGTCCCAGCTACTTGCAGGCTGAGGCAGTGGTATCACAATAGAACAAGGGTCTAAAAAAGGAAAAACAATCAACTCGCTAAGCCTCGCTACTAAGCATGCTCAGCTTGGTATTAGACTGGGCTCTGAGGCCAAGATCAAAGCTGACGTTTCCACGGAGGGTTTAAGGGGAGTGGTATCCAAGTGTCACGAGCAGGTGGAGCCTCTTCTCTAGTCCGCTTCGACCCGTGAGCTGGAACTTTCAAAGGAGCTGAAAAGTAGAGCGAACTTGGAGGGAGAAAGCCATGCAGGGCACACGTTCATCGGAGGAGCAGGTCACCTCCAGGGACGGAGCGCCAGCGTTGAAGGTCGTCAGCCTTTCCGTGTCGAAGACCGTGGCTGGAGCTGTGCCAGGTGGAGGGTCTGCCCACCCGCCCGGGTGAGTCTTCAGCTCGCAGGCCAGCAGCCCCTCTCAGGCCCGGCGGGAGGTGCGGGGCACGAGGTGGGGTGAGTTTGGTCCTCACTGTAGCCTGCCCACGCCGGGCCCTGAGGAGGAAAACGGTAGGGATATGTGGGCCCCGGCGAGAATTAGCCTTCCGGGGCCTGGCGTCTGAGCCGAGAACATACCCGGGTCACTCCCGGGGGAAATCCGAGCACTGCCTCTTCAACTCAACCCTAACCGTGAGTTACAAGTCACGTGATGCCGAATCGAGGGGAGGCGGCAGTGAAGATGGTCCCCGAGGCACGCGCTGCCGCTGTGCTGTGGCCTGCCCTGCCCCAGCCCTCGGCTCTGCAGGTCTTCCGGGGTCCTCCGGAATCAAGCCTGTCACGTCAGCGCTCCGAAGTCTCACGCTCTCCAGAGCCCTCTGAGTGACAGCCAGACAGCGGACGTCCGGCCTCCGCCAGCACAGGAAATGCACCTCGGTTATTAACTCGACACTCTCCTGGGACCTGGCCCAAAGCCGTGCTACTAAATTTAGCGCTCTATATGGTGTAGGGCGCTGTGACACCACGGTGCAGTGCGTAATCGTTTAATATTTAACGTGTAGAACTTGGATGCCTCACACCAAGCCATCAGCACAGAAGCGCTCTCCGTGCGCAGCCTCCGTGGAGCCGTGCCTGTACCCCGTGCTCTGTGCTGTCCCAGCCGTTTGCCAGTGAGGTCACACCGCAGCGATGGTGGCGGGCGCGAGTGTGATCGGACAGTGCGCGTCAAAGCCCTGCTTCCCACTGGGGTCAGATCTTTCACTGTTCTAAGCCATTTGCAAAATAAAGATAATATAGGACCTTCTGCATGGAGCCATGAGACAGTGTGAATGAAACACACCATACAAAGGCACTTCCAAGCGTTTGTGGGAAAATGGAATTCAAGTACTTGTTTATCCTGGTGCAAAAAAATAAAACCGATCCATGCATAGTTTTGTCCTAATACCCATTTCCGATCAACATCGGGAAGACCCTGTGTAGACACAGCTGCTCACTGGCCTGACGTGGAGAAGTGCGTACTCCACGTTCGCGTTATTTTCGTTGTTATTATTACTAGGCATGTACAAGTGGCTGGCCCGGGTTTGTGTTTAGCAAATAAATACCATTTACAGGATTTGGAGTCAGACTTATGGCCAGTAGCATTTCATGCACACACACCAAAAAAAAAAAAAGGCGCTTGCACAGACAAATTGGAGCAAAGTACAGCGGCTCTGTAGTTGATTAAAACTATTTTTGTTCCTCAGTATGATGGAAGAGAAATTTGATTCTAGTCATCTGCTTTTGATTTTCTTCTTTCCTAATTTTTATATGCAAATATATGCCTGAATATTATCATAAATCAAGATATATCTAGCCTACCCTCTGGGATGGCTTGTTACGTTCTAGTTCCCTGAAATGTTGGACTTGAGCAGATAAACCTTTAAAATGCAAGTTGGAGGCTGCGGATTAGGGCTTTGAATGGAGAGCCCTTCCCGTGGAATGTGGCATTATGACATCCTTGGCTCCCACTAAATCTTAAAAACACAGCAGAGACGCACAGCTAACCTCACCACGGACTAAATCCCACACATGATAACCTCCGAGCTCCTGGCTCCTGACTGATTTTTTGTTTTCGCTACATGTATTTGCGGGGTACAGTGTGATTTTTTAATACATGAGTCCTCTGTATAATAATGAAATCCAGATAATGAACATGTTGATCACCCCAACCATTCATCACTCCCTCATGTTGGGATATCCAAGACCCTCTCTCCTAACTCCCTTAAAGCATAGAACATATTATGGTTAGCCACAGTCACCATCCTATGCCACCAAAGCCCAGGAGGTATGCCCTCTCTCTAGCTGTAACTTTGAATTTGTCAAACAATAGCTCCCACCTCCCCCCATCCGCTACCCTTCCTAGCCTCTGGTAACCACTATTCTGTCGTTGATCTGTTTTTTTAAAAAGGAAAGAGACTACACAAACACAGCAGTATTGCCGGGTGATTCACAGCGACACAGCGCCTAGGGTTTTCCCCAGGTGTGTTATTTCCCCATCTGGAACTATCAGACAAAATGAAAGCTGTGACTTAGCTAAGTGACGAGGGAAGAGGCACCTTCACACGAGCCCTGAACAATCGTTTGCCTGCTTGTTGACTCTGTTGTCCTTCTGGGGATCTGTGTGATTTTCAAAAATCAGACGACGAGAATCTGAATGCTGGTTAGGTTATGCAGGTTGGACCTACTAGCTGAATCTACAGCTTCCCACCAGACCACTAGACAAGAATAGGCCCGTCCAAGGTGGGCTGCAGGGAGGGAGTCTTGCCTCACCTCATTCCTTGCTGATTTTTCTGATTAAGGTACCAGGACGACTTAGGGTGTTGGCTGTCTTAACTGGATAAGCAAACAAACAAGCAAAGAATCTGAAGGTGAAGGGAAAAAAAAGTCAATTTAAATGTGCAAACCCAAAGGTTTGCAAATAGATCTCTGATCATTAAAATGCTTGCATGCAAATATCTCGTCAAAATCTTCCCTATGTACAGCAATTCAAGGAGGAAAACTGGGCCTGGACCACTGAAGGCAAGCTGTTAGCCATGTTCCAAAGACATTTTCATGAACATAAGCATCTAGTTTTATTCACAAGCATACATAAGGTTCAACGAAATTTTTGCCGTATAGAACAGCAGATCTCACCGAATATTCTGATGTGTTTAGTTTGATAATTTACTAATTAGAATCTAGGAGTAAGAATTGCTTGATCTCATTTAACAGTTGCAAACAAAGCTGAGCTTTGGAGATTTGGAGTTTTATTATTCATATCATTGTATCAGTGAGGAATGGAACGATTGGATGTCGCCTTATCTGACCTTTTTATTTTGTAGCTGAAGGCCATCTATCCGTGTTGGACCGTGGGCAGACCTACACGGCAGTGAATCCCACAGAAATAGTAGCAGTGCTTGTACTGGGGCCCAAGTCTCCTATGATGCAGGGTTCTGATGGTCCATTTTAACATAACAGTGGTAAGATATAAATTGCGGGCCAGCAGGTGGCATGGTGGTTTAGAGTGGGCTCCCACATGGCTGACACAGTTCAAGTCCTGGACCTGGCTGCTTGCTTTCTCGCCTTTCCTCTCTCTGTCTGTGTCTCTGTCTCTCTCTGGAGAGCACTTGTCCCTATAGCGAATTAAAGAATAACAATAACAGATAAAATTAAATAATAAAAAGAAGATATAAGTCGCATACCATAACATCACCATTTTGAGGTATGCAGTATGGTAGTTTGCTTTTGTTTGTTATTTCTTTGGCAAAGTCAAGAACTATGTAGCTGTTGCTGCCATCTAGTTTTAGAACCCTTTTCTTTTTTTCTTTTTCTTTTTTTTTTTTTGGAGAGGTTTTTGCTATAGGGCGCGTGCGCTCGCCAGACAGACAGAGACAGAGAGACAGAAAGCGAGAAATCACCCCCCAGGGGAGATGGCCACGCCGCAATCCCTTCTCCTCCATTCTCCTCTCAGGATCTTGGGCACGCACGCACACGCGCCCGGCGTGAGTTTAAGCCACTGGGTCTGGGACTCGAACCGCGGTCAACTACGTGAGAGTCCAGCGACATAGCCATTACGCTAACTGCTGGTCCCTAGAACCCTTTTCTTAATCACAGAATAAACCCACAACACGTCGCAGTCGCCTCCCGTCCGTGTTTCCCCCCAGCCCCGGCCGCCACTATCTAGGCTTCGAGTTGCTCTTCTGGACAGCTCATGTAAACGGACGAGAAGATCCGTGGCCTTCTGCCACTGGCTTTCCTCACCTGGGATAACATGTCCGTGGCTTGTCCACATTGCACAGGTATTAGCACCGTGTTGGTTTTTTATTGTTGAGCAGTCGTCTGTTGTATGGACTTAGCACGGTTGGATGACTCGTTCTGTGGCGGGTGGGTATTTAGGCTGGCTCCACTCTTCAGCCCTTATGGAAGATTCTGCCGTGAATCTGACATGCACATTTTAACTGGACAGTGGGATTGTGGGGTCATATGGCGGCTTACACGTACGTTTTCAGAAACTGCCAGACAGTTTTCCATCATGGGTTCACCATTTGGCAGTCCCACCAGTAATGAAGGAGAGTTCTGATCTCTTCAAATTCATACCACTGTGGTATTGCCTGTCATTTTGATATGAGCCATGCTAGTGGGTGCGTGTCGTTACTTCGTGTTAATTTGGCTTTCATTTCTCTATAAACTAATGTTGAGCTTTCTTAAGTGCTCGTGATCCATTTATGTATCTTCTTTGATAATGTGTTTACTCAAATCCTCTGCTCATTTTTCAGTGGGGTTATTTTTTATGGTTGATTTTTCAGATTTCTTTAAATATTCTGGAAATAAGTTGTGTATCATAATTATAATGCATAAATATTTTCTTGCCTTCTGTGGGTTGTCTTTTCACTTACTGATGTCATCCTTTGAATCAAAAAAAGATTTCACTGGGACCAGCAGTTGGCGTAATGGCTATATTGCTGGACTCCAATGTGGTCAACCATGGTTCAAGTCCCGGACCCAGGGGTTTAAACTCACGCTGGGCACATGTGCATGCATGCCCAAGATCTTGAGAGGAGAATGGAGGAGAAGGGATTGCAGCGTGGCCATCCCCCCTGGGGGTGATTTCTCGCTTTCTGTCTCTCTGTCTCTCTCTGTCTTCTGGTGAGCACACGCACCCTATAGCAAAAAAAACCTCTCCAAAAAAAAAAACATATATATATATATATATATACATATATATATATATATATATATATATGTGTGTGTGTGTGTGTGAATATATATATATATATATATATATATATATATATATATATATATGTATTTCACTAAATCTAAGTTACTTATTTTGTTGCTGTTACTTCTGGTTTTGGTATATTATCTAAGAGACTATTGCCCAGTGGAGGCCATAAAATTTTATTTCTAAGTTTTTTTTAAGAGTTTCACAATTTTAGCTCTGATATGTTGGTATGCAATCTATTTTGAATTAATTTTTATTTATGATCAGTGCAAGGGATATAGCTTCTGCACATAATGGGCAGCTGTTCCAGCACCACTTGTTGAAATTATTGTTCTTTCCTCCAATTAATTACCCTGGCATCCTCATCAAAAATTAGTTGACCGTACGCACGAGAGTCATCTCTGGGCTCTTGGACTTCGTTTGGCCGTATGTCCAGCCTATGACAGTGCCATTCTATCTTGATGACTGAGGCTCTTTAGTGAGTCTTAACATTGGCGTGATGGGCCAGCTGGTGGCGTAGTGGTTCAGGCAGCTGGGTTCCACAGGACTGACCGCGTGGTTTCAGTTCCCGACCCCACGGCTTGAGAACCATGTGAGGTGTGTGTGTGCCCCAAATCTTGAGAGCACAGAGGGTAAAGGACTGCACTGTGGCCATCCCCTCTGGGGGTACTTTCTCACCATCTCTCTCTCTCATCCTGTCTCTCTCCAGCAAGTACACACGCCCTGTAGAAAATTAAAAAGAAAAAAAATTAATTGGCATGAGTGAGTCCTCCAACTTCATTCTTTTTTAAGATTGTTTGGGCTATTCTGGGTCCTTTGAATTTCCATGTAAGTTTTAAAATAGTACTGCCAATTTCTGGGGAGTGCCATCTGGGAGTTCCTTATTATTTTTGTATTTGAATTATTCTTGTAATTTCTGTTTTGTATTGTTCACTGCTACAGTACGGAAATATCATTTGCTTTTGTGCATTGATCTTGTGAACGGAAATATCACTGAACTTTATTATCTTTAATAATGTTTCTGTGGATTCCTTCGGGTTGTCCATGTACCACATTACCCACCTGTAAATATGGCGCTAGTTCTTCCTCTCCCACATGGACGTCTATGCCGTTTCCGTACCCCATTGCCTGTGACTGGGAGTGGCGAGAGTGGGCATTGTCACCTTATATGGAGGAGGAAGGTGTTCACTCTGTGCGCTGTGAGTTGTGAATCAGTTTGCAAAACAGACCTTCTACTCCACATTTTTCTTGCCGTTTTTATCATGAAAATGTCTTGAGGAGCATTTTCTGCATCTATTGAAGTGATAATGTTATTTTTGTTCTTTATGAATAGAGAATCAAACTAATTGATTTTCCTGTATTTTAAACCAAGCTCACAGTCGCGATCTCGTTTTGAAGTCAGTTCTTGTCCCCCTGGTGGCTTCCGCTCGGATCTCCCTGTTATGTAGGAGCGCTCTGTTAGGACTCCGTCCTGGTGAGCTCCGTTACCCATTTGTGATTCGATGCCATGGTGGTTGCAGAACACTCCCGCCTGGCCTCAGTCACGGTGAACTTACCGAGGTTTGTTTTACATCACATGGCTCTTCCTGAAGGCTCTTCCGTGTGAGCGACGGGTGTCGTGTGCCACTGCGGGTTGCGATTTCTGTCCCTGTCAGCTGGGCTAGTGAGCACGTTACCGTTCAGAAAAAAGTTCAGATTAATACTGAATCACAACTTTGCTCCACATAGATCCTGGCCCCTCGCCCCACCTTTCTGCTCTTCGTCACATACAACCGTCTACACCCGAAGAGCCCATCGTTCACGTGTGTGACTTCTGATGCATGCCGTTGTTTTAAAGTTACACAGCGAAGAAACAGCATCGTAAGCAACATACATTCGCACTGTCGTATTTATCCAAGGGGCCTGGACCTCTGGTGGCTTCGTCTCTTGTGTGGGTTGGAATTACTGTCTGGTGCTCTTTCTTTTGCTGAGGTGACCGAGTGGCTCCGAAGGTCACAGGTCTAAGCTCTTCAGAGAGACCTCTGGGTGACTGTATCCTGCCTTAGACTCGTGCAGAGTGCCCAAGGCAATGCCACCGTCTTTGCGTTTACTCCAGGGCTCAGTCTTCTGACAGCGGGGGTCCCGAATTCAGCACCTTCTGCAATCTGGCGAGACGAGACGCTCGGGCCAGACGGTCCTGCCTCAGATCAATAGCGTTTGTCTCCTCGGTCTCCCTGTCCCTCTCCCTGTCACATTCTGCTGTTGGCAGCGAGAAGACGCCAGGCGGCACCGTCCACACGCGGCCGGGAAACCTCCGCACCTCCACACACAGTTCCTTATGCGTCCGAATTCCGCGCGACCGTGGAACACCACTCGGCCTCTTCCGCCATTCCCAGCCCCCACTTCCTTCTGAGTCTCACAGGAGAGAAACTGCCTTTCCGGAAGGGGGGAGTGCCAGGGCTCCCGGGGTGCTCCGTCGCCTCGCTCTTTCTGGTTTCTCGTGTCCTGGGCTGCTGTCTGCTGTGCCGTGGAGCAGCTGCTCATCGGGGTGTGGCTCCTCTACGGTTGGAGGCTCTCCCTTGGAGAGGGCTCTCCTGCATAGGTGACCATGGTTCAAGTCCCGGACCTGGCAGGTTCAAACTCACACTGAGCATGTGCGTGCGTGCCCAAGATCCCGAGAGGAGAATGGAGGAGAAGGGATTGTGGCGCGGCCATCCCCCCCGGGGGTGACTTCTCATGTTCTGTCTCTGTCTCTCCAGCAAGCACACATGCCCTATAGCAAAAGTCTCTCTGAAAACAAAAGAAGAGAAGCTTCGAATGCCAGGCTGCACTGAGTTGAGAAATCTCAGGACAGAGTTTCAGGGAAGACTCTGGCATGTTTTCAGACAAAGGCTTGAGCGGTTTGTGAGACAGCAGGAGACCGAACCAGCCCTGTGGGTCCCAGAACGTCCAGAAGACTCCGCAGTCTGTCTGCGCGTCTCAGAGGCCTCCCGCCCCGACAGCGGTGCATTTATCACGATGCTTCTCTAAGCTGCTCTCGAGCTCTGGGGCATTTGCGTGGGATTTGCATCAGGAAAATAACATTTTTCATAGCATCAGGAAAATTATTACTCGACTTGGACACATTAACAACTGCAGACAGGAAATTGATCACATTAAACAAAGCAGGGTTTTTATTTTCTGGCATAGAAACAGAAATAAACTCGGAACAGCTTTGCGGTGCATCTTTTCAGACAGCGCTTTCCTCTTTCCCTCTAAACGTTCCTCCAAGTAGATCAGATGCAACAGAAGGACGCCCCGCTTCACTCCCGTCACTCCAAGGAGTATCATTTTCCTGTAGGCAAAGGCGAGGCAGGGGCTAGCTTACCTCTGCCGCTGCTGCCTCTTGACCTGTTGTGTTCTAAGCTAAGTGCGCAGGGAGGGGGGACCACGGAGTTACTCATGTTGTCAGTGGTATAGTCCAGGCCAGTGAGTCTCCCCTTTAGAAGTCAGGAACTGGGAACCCCTAAGGGAGAGCTTCCTGGAGAACCCACCCGAAGGGAGACTTTTTTTTTTTTTTTTTTTTTTTTTGGAGAGGTTTTTTTTTTTTTGCTATAGGGCGCATGCGCTCACCAGACAGAGAGAGACATAGAGACAGAAAGCGAGAAATCACCCCCCAGGGGGGATGGCCACACCGCAATCCCTTCTCCTCCATTCTCCTCTCGGGATCTTGGGCACACACGCACACGCGCCCGGTGTGAGTTTAAGCCACCGGGTCCGGGACGCGAACCGCGGTCGACTACGTGGGAGTCCAGCGACATAGCCATTACACTAACTGCTGGTTCCCCCGAAGGGAGACCTTTTCAGCACACTTCCCTGAGGAAAGGATATAATCTTATGATGTTTGGTACCACAATAAAAACTACAGTTAACAGTAACTCAGCAAGGACCGGCCTGGAACACTGCCAAGCACTTTGCGGGTCTTAGTCTGCTCAGGCTGCTGTAACAAAACTGCATAGAGGGGCGCCTTAAACTGCTGGCCTTCACTCTCACAGTTCCGGGTGCCAGGAAGTCCCACCGTTAAGGTGTCCCCAGATTTGGTTTCCAGCAAGGATGCTCTTTGTGGTCCATACGTGGCTGCCCACATGCTGTGTCTCCACGTGGCAGAAGAGAGATCATCTCGTCCATACCTCTTTACGAGGGCGCTGATCCCGTGATGAGAGGTCCACCCTCGTGCTCCGATGCCCTCCTAAAGGCCTGTCCTCCTGGTGCTCTTATTCCATAAGGTGTTTCTCTGTCACACCAGTTCCTGTAAACTGGTTTCTGGCTAGGCAATTGTTTGGGGCATTGTCTTCTTAAAATATAAAGAATGATCTTTGGCCAGCCCCAAGGTTGAGTGGTTAAAGTAATCAGATCTCACATGGCCAACCATGATTCAAGGTACAGCCCCGGAAATTTCAGTAACACTCCAGGTATGTACGTGTGCCCCAAATCTCCGCAGGATGGAGTTATGGAGAAGAAGGAATTGCAACATGATCGTGCTCCATTGGGGGTGCTTTTTCCCTCTCCCTCTCCCTCCCCCTCCCCCTCCCCTCCCTCCCTCTCTCTGTCAAGTGCACATGCCCTTTGGCAATTAAGGAAAATAAACATATATATGTATAGACATACCTGTGTGTAAAAAATACACATATAGAGTCTAGAACAGTGACTTTGAAATATAGCCTGAAATTTTAACTGCTATGCAATGGTCAGGACTATAATTTGTAAAGCCCCCTATTGGAAATGCCGTGTATGGTAAAACCCGTGATCTGACTGTCACATGCTCTGTGTGTGCCTTGAAGACATACGGGGCACTGCAGAGACGTGCGATGACAGACTAAACAGCAAATCAGAGTTTTTTTAGACTTTAGTAACGTATAAACCTGTGTCTTCAACCTCCTGTTTGTTCTGTGCTTTTAGATGGCTACCCCAAAGAAGAGATGGTTTATAGATGGAGGAAAAACTCGGTTGAGGCAGCAGATCAGAAATCATGGCGGCTCTATCAGTTCGACTTCATGGGCCTCCGAAACACCACAGAAATCGTGACAACGTCTGCAGGTAGGAATAACTCCCAGAGGTGCAGCTCTCACCGCAGAAAGATGCGACTCCCTTCCCATCCTGCCTGAGGCCCGAGGCTGTACACAGTCATACCTTCAGTATGGAATGACTCCATTTCTATGTTTCTAAACATTAGGGCAGTCCTACTGCTAGGTGATATTTCAGACAGGAAACTCATTCACAAGTCTAAATAGTTTAAGATGTTTTCATTGGGACAAGAAGGTAGTTAAAGTCAATGTATGTGTTTGAATGGAGAGTGTGTTCGGGTCCTGCCTCACCTAACTAGGATCACTCCCCATTGACCACGCTTATTTCATTATGAAATCATTTATCTTCTAGCTTTTCCCTTCCTCTAAGCTTTATCTTAAACTAAGGGTTTCTCTAGTAACAGGTTAAGCACAATATTACCTCATTCCATTTTGCTAAGTGATTGGTATCTGCATGTTGTAAAGCATGAAATTAGGTGAAAAGGGGCCCCACTTATTCATGTATTTCCACTTTTAAATGGTTTTTGTTTTACATTGTTCTTTCATCTTTGGTATCTGCTCACTCCTGTGGTCTATTTTACAACTGATTTTCTTTGGGCGTGGTGTAGGGGGTGGGGGAGACTACGGTCAACTTTTATACTGATCTCATGATTCACTAATATGAATAGTCTGTTAGCTTTTAAAGTCCCATAATAACTTATGTCGTCGGCCAGTAGATGGTGTAGTGGTTAAGTCACTGGACGCCCACATGGCCAGTCGTGGTTTGAGTCCCAGACCCAGCAGCTTGAAAATCATGCCAGGTGCATTTGTGTGCATGCCCAAGGGCCTGGGGGGTAGGGAGGAGAAGAGACTGTGGCATGACCATCCTCCCTGGGGGGTGATGTCTCACTTTCTCTCTGTCTGTCTGTCTCTCTGGCAAGCACATGTGCCCTAAGGCAAAAACTCTTAAAAAGAAATAACAACGTACATCATCAATGAGTAGATTGAGCTGTCAGATTGGATAATTAGTGGTAAATATTTTTAAAGAACAGACCAAAGTCTTGGTAGCAGTCCAAAACAGCCACCTGCACATCAGGAAAGGCCCTGTGGGAGAGCTCTGGCACGGTGGGACTCCGCTGTGCTTCGAACCCCGTGCCCGACAGCCCGACACGTGTCAGCATGGAGGAGAAGCAGAGTAAGTGCTAGTGTTATAAAGTGCAGTAAGGTAGCTATAGTTTAAAACACCTTAGAGTGTGTCTTAGAGTAGCTTAAAAAGAGGATTGTAAATATTCCCCATCGAGTAATGAGAAACAGTTAAGAGAAATGACCCTGATTTAACCATTATGTGTTGTATTCTTGTACAGAGAATTACTCTATAAATGTGTCAATAAAAATTAAAGATTAAATGAAAATATGAAGTGATATAGAGGCGTAACAGCTGGAGCCCACAGAGCTGGGAAGTCACACTACATGCAACTGTGATGTGTGGTTTCCTGTGTGTCTGGGCGTTCCAGAGCCAACGCTGTGGAAGGCCAGCCTGCAGCCTGGTGGTTAAGAAAGCTGGATCCCACGTGGACATGGTGCAGTTTAAGTCCCAGACTGGTGGCTTAGAAAACACATCAGGTGTTGGGCCAGTCAGATGGTATTATGGTTAAGGCAGCCAGATCCCACATGACCGACCGTTCAAGTCTTGGACCCAGCAGCTTGACAAACACACAGGGTATGTGCCCAAAATCCCAAGAGGAAAGTGAAAAAGAAAGGATTGCAACATGCTTTTTTCTCTCTGTCTCTCTCCAGTGAGTGTACATGCCTTATAACAAACAACAAAACATCAGGTGCATGTGCATGCTTGCCCAGAATCCCAATAGGAGGGAGAAGTGGAAGAGAAGGGATTCTACTTTGACCGTTCCCCATGGAAGTTTCTCTCTCTTTCTCTGTCTCTGTCTCTAGTACATGCATACACTCTCTGGCAACTTGAAAAAAAGAAAGAGTGAACACTGTTTAATGATTGTGTAACACAACTGCTTGCTAAACATGGCTGGAATGTTCACGGCACAGAGGGTCAGCTGTGGTGTTCCAATGGAATTTGGGGGATCTCTAACAGATAAATCCCTTTTTATAAATGAGAGGGACCAGCAGTTAGCGTAATGGCTATGTCGCTGGACTCCCATGTAGTTGACCCTGGTTCGAGTCCCAGACCCAGTGGCTTAAAGCTCACACCGGGCACATGTGCATGTGTGCCCAAGATCCCGAGAGGAGAATGGAGGAGAAGGGATTGTGGCGTGGCCACTGCCCCGGGGGGGTATTTCTCACTTTCTGTCTGTCTCTCTCTCTGGGTGAGCGCAAGCACCCTGTAGGAAAAAAACCTCTCCAAAAAAAAAAAAAAAGAAAAGAAAAGATTCTATGAAAAGGTCCCTCCTTGGGTTAGAGCACCAAGGAGATTCAATCATTATAGGTGCAGTGAGCAAAGACGTCGGGATGAAAGGAAGGAAGTGGATGTGAACTTCATACACCAGACACTGTCTGAATTCTAAAACTGTGAAGAGAAAAAGTGATAATAAAACCTCCAAAAATCGGAATCTATCATGATCGGCAAGACAAGGGTTATCCTTGGTGATGGTCCAGAGGAAGACCCTGCACTGAATGCTCCAGGCCCTCAGGACTCCTGGGGAGTCACTGTAGAGGAAATACGACAGAGACTAGAACAAAACACAGCAGCCCACACCAGCCTGGGGCTGCCCCAGCCTTTGGTTAAGGTGACTAGCCCCAAAACTACTGACCTAGAAAAAGACAATGATGAATCCACTCTGAAGGGTGATCAAGTCTCTCTTATAAGTTTCCAGAATGTATGTTGTTGTCAAGTGACCAAGTTGGGAGGGAATGACAGCGGAGGACAGAAACAGACCCAGAGGCCTTTAAGAGGTTAGCTTATCTGATTCAGGCTTTAGAATGGAAATAACTAATATTCCCTAGGTAACAGAGAGAGAAAAGTGATACGTGAAAATATGAATAATTTGGACAAGTAACAGGAATTGATAGAAAAATACATGGAAATATGAAGAATTTTAATCAAGAATACAAGATATAAATTTAATAACAAGTTGTTAGATGAAGAAAATATGACCAGGTAACTGTAAAAATAGATGAATGGAAAATGCAAAATCTGAAGTAAAAATAGAAAAATAGTAAAAAAGTGGTATGTAATAATGTGTGGTGTATGATGTGAAGTTCTCACATGGTTTATAAAGAAAATCAGAATAAAACTAAGAGTGATTGGAGTCCCAGAAATTGTGACCAGAGAGCAGCAGACAGCTGTGAAGAAAACAGCTCCGACTTAGTCTACGTGGATGGAAAAGAGGACTCACTGTCCCCAGGGTGAATGTGAACGGAACCGCTGACCTGCTGAAGACCAAAGGCAGGAACGGATGTCTTGAAGCATCAGGAGGGAAAAAAGCAAGCATAAAAAACCAGGCACCTTCACAGGAGCAAAATGAGTACAGACAGCTGATTTCTCTCCAGGGATCGTGGCCCACAGAAGACGATGGAAATCTCTGGAGTATGAAAAGAGCAGAGGACTTTGTATTTAACAAAGGAGTAAATAAAAAGAAAGGCAAGAGAATGCTGTCTTCAGACTGAGGGGAAAGAGAGGGGACTGTTCCCGTGACCTGTGCTGAACTGCTTTTCCCTCTTGTGGGAGCCCTCCCGATGTTTGCAAGCAGGGCTGCCCACAGGGGTGGGGACCGCAGTCGCTTCCACGGTGACCTGTGTAAAGTGCACAGCATTTTTCGTCCTGGGCGTCACGCTGTCCACAGCAAGCGTTGGAGGTGGGAGCCGAGAGGCAAGGTGTGTTTTCCGTGTGGACACACCAAGCGAGCCCAGGGCTTGTTTAGGGCAGGCTCTGCGTGGGAGCAGCCCTAGGAAAGGCCACCTCGTGTCGGAAGCCTGGGACCCAGGGCTCGTGGCACGCACACATTTCCCCGAGTGCCTGCTTGATGGCAAGGCCCCAGAGAGGCTCCCTCCGAGGGTAAAGCCGTCCCAGTCGGGGGGACCAGGAAGAGGGGCTGCTCTGCTGTGGGGATGGCAAAAGCCACACAGCTTCACAGCTTCCGGAATCCCTGAGCCCCCTGCAATTACTGCGTGTGTGAAGTTTCAGATATTCTCCGTGTCCGACGCTCTCACTTTTGTTTACATATCTCCCTGACACCGAGAGGAGCGAGCACAGAGGGTGGGTGGTCTGCGCGGGAGTGGGCCAGCCTGCTTCAAACGCAGCCACGCCGCTCGCCTGCCCTGGGAGCCGGCCAGTTCCTGGGGCGGAGGCCAGCCTGCCCTTAACGCGGTCAGCGTGCATTTAAACGGACGGGCCTGTGCGAGCCCACGGCGCCCTCCGCACGTCTGATCCCGGCTCCCACGCGCCCTGAGTGTCCTGCGGGAGAGGACCTGAGAGGGGCACGTCGGCTCTCGACGGCACGCAGCCCATTACGCAGGCTGCTACCATGTTACTCTAGACACGCTTTCCCAGGCGGCGAGGTGACGTTCAGACCTCAGCTGTGAAGGGGGAGGCATGTTTAAAGAGCTCCCGGAGGAGAGACAAAGTGTCTGCTTCTCGGTTCTTCATCATACTTGTCTGAATGCAATCTGGGTAATCAATCAGTCTGGCTTTCAAAGTCATCGTTTTAAAAATAGCGACAGTATCTTTGCCCACAAGATTGAGTTGGAAATCTTTCAAGCCCACCGTGAATCATCCTGCTTCTCTAATTTGGAGAGAAAATGCAGGAAAACCTTTGCTTGGTCTAATGAACTGCTCATCCACCAAGAAAATTGAAATTGTGTGATACAAATCACATCCGGGATGTCTGTTCTTTTAGATCAGATTTAGTTCACTGCTCCTTCCGTGGGAGCTGAATGAACTAGGCAGTTAGTACACGCCGACATAGCGTGTGTGCATGTAGCACGGTACGCTTCGCCTGGCCTTGCTGTACACCGTCGGCGAATTCACAGGTGGATTAGGAATGATAAACGTACATTTGTATATTGCTAATCTCGGGAAGGTGCTGGGTGTGGCCTCGGCCTCTGCCCTTACTGAGCCCAGGGCCTTTTCCAAGATGCCGCTGCTACAAAGAGTAGCTTCTCACGTAGCAGCCGCACTGAGATGAAACTGAGGAGCCGTGGCCCTGAGGGCTTGTTGTACCCGAGTCGTCCGACTCCGCCGCGGCCCTCGCTGCCAGCCCAGGTCGGTGTATGTTACAGCAGCCTCTGCTCTCCTGGTTAAGCTTGCATGATGTAATGGTTTCGGTCTTCTGCGGTCTGTGATTATATTTAAGTGTGTTTCATGCAGCTAGCGTGTGGTTAAGGGGTCTGTGTGTAGCTCACCCTGCAAACCTGCATCTTGTCTTCGCTGTGAGTAGCTCACTCGTACTTACGGCAGTTACGATCGCTCAGCTCATTCTCTCACTTTATCTTGTTGTCTGTCTCCCTTTCTCCGTTGTATTGCCTTCTTCCAACCTAATTTCACTAGTTTTTCAGAATTCCACTCTGATTTTCCCTTAGTGTCTTAAACACGCCAACTTTGAGATGTAACGCACCTATCTCCCATTCAAAGTAGTAATTCCTGGGCTGTCGGAAAACTCCTGATGAATTTTCGCATGGAATACACATGTCAGGACTTTTCTGACAACCCAAGAAACGGTTTTGACCATTATTTTCAGAGTTGTTCATCAACACAATCTTACATGATTTTCATCATCTCTCAAAAAACATCATGCCTTTTACCACTTCCTGCTCCATCTCCCGTAGGCCCCCAGCTCTATGTGCCTCCTCTGGGTATGTCCTCAGAACACAGTCACGCGGTCTGTGGTCTCTTGTGGCTGGCTTCTTTCACCGACCGTGGTGTTCGTAGGGCTGAGCGTGTTGCCGCGTGGAAGAGTACATTGTTTACATGCATGATGAAGAGCGGCCCACGAATGAAACACTTCCCGCATCCGTCTGTCGATGGAGACGTGGGGGCCACTGTGCAGAACGCTGCTATGAGTACCCGTGACGAGCTCTGGTTTGAAGTATTGTTTTCAGTTCTTTTGGAAACGTACCAGGAGAAGAGCTATCACTGGTCCCCGCTCACCTTGTTAGGAACCCACAAGCTGCCTGGTGGTTCAGTAGCTAGACTGGCTTCTGAGCATCCCGGAGCTCTCTAAGCTGCTACATTGTTTCTTTCTGATTGTAAAACTTGGTCCTTCCAGCAGTTAGGGTAATGGCTATGTCGCTGGACTCCCACGTAGTCGACCGCGGTTCGCGTCCCGGACCTGGTGGCTTAAAACTCACGCCGGGCGCGTGTGCGTGTGTGCCCAAGATCCCGAGAGGAGAATGGTGGAGAAGGGATTGCGGTGTGGCCATCCCCCATAGGGGGTGATTTCTCGCTTTCTGTCTCTCTGTCTCTCCCTGTCTTTCTGGCGAGCGCATGCGCCCTATAGCAAAAACCTCTCAAAAAAAAAAAAGAAAAAAAAATCTTGGTCCTTGATAACATTTGTCTCTGTTTCTTTTGCATTACGTTTCCGCCTTCATTTCTTTGGTCACTCTGTGCCTCCTCTGACCCTAACTCCATTTGCCAGTTAGATGTGGGTCATCTTTGACTCCCACCTCCCGCTGACCTGAAGCACGTGCATGCCAGAGAAGGAGCAGCTGGCCAGTTTTCGTGATAATCCACGTGACCGTCCCCTACTCCGCCCAAAGGCTTGTCTGCTGACGTCTGTGAAAAAGCAGGGTGGCCTTTGGGGAAACGATGGGCTTAATCTAGCCCTTCACTACCGTTTGGGAGAAAGGCCTCTGCCCATCATCCTCTCTCCTCAGATATACTGGCCATCCCGAGGATGCCAGGACAGCGCTTTCTGCCTGCTGAGATAAGTTTCTTTGCATATTCATAATTACACACTGAAACAATTCTTAGAATTTCCAGGATCCAATCTGATACAGAGATGTAAGATGAACTCTAGGGTACTGAAAACCCGGACTTGATGAAGTGGCCTTTGTCCCCGTCTAAGCATTGCTGGAGCTGAGGTAGAGAAGTCCCCTGGGAGTCCCAGGCCCCCTGCCGCTGACCTGTCCATTCACCTCTCCCGTTACTGACTCGGCAGCAGCGCTGCAGACGGATCGCAGAGAATAACCCCGCGGGCGCTCGGGAGAGGCACGGCCATTAGAAGACATGCTCAACGCTTATCTGAGGTTAGGCCTGCGCTCGGCTTCCAAAGCTAACTCCCTTTTCAAAGGAGGCTATTGTTGTAATAGAAATGTTTCTTTCCAAGTTAGTAGCAGTGTGGTCCTGAGAATGTGTGATAAGCAGTGAACATTAACGTCAATTAAGCTCGTAACCCTTATTGAAGAAATTAGATACAAATCACAAATCTCATTGCCTTCACTTTGAAAAACGCTGAGAATGACACGCAGTGTCTACAGCATCGGCGGATTGTAAAACTAAGCTGGCAGCTTTCCACGCTTGAGTTATGAGGTTGAGGTCTGAAGGATTTACATTCATTATTTCATCCTCCCAATAGGCACAGAGAGAGAGAGACTGCGAGTCCCCCAAGTCACAGAGGAGGACAAGAGGGCACAGAGTCCAGCCCCTGGGCCAGCTGGGTCCCACGTGGCTAACTGCAGGTCTGAGTCCTGGGCCTGGCAGCCTGAAAAACACACTGGGCGTGTGTGCGTGCGCACCCCAAATTCCAAGGGAGACTGGAGGAGAAGGGATTGCGGCACGGCCATCCCTGCAAGTGCGTCTCCGTCTCTCTTTGGCAAAATATTTTTAAGTGCCCTATAGCAAAGTACTTTTAAACGAGGCGAGCCACCTAGTCTGAATCCAGGCCCTGCGGCTATGAAATAGTGTGCATTCTGCTTCTCTATGAGATGAAAGTGTTGATGAGAAGTGAATAAATACACGGGCCACGCTGATAGACGCAGAGAACAAAATTACTGCACTGGAGTCTGGGAGGCACATCGGAAAGTAGGAAGATACTGAGGTGGGCCGCTGGGCAGAGGAAAGAAGCAGGGCCCAGAGGGGCTCCCTGCCCCTGCTCCCCCTCTTGGCTGGAGTCAAGTGTAGAAACCCAGGTTTTTATTTACGTATTGGCTCACACAATAATTATCAGTAGAAATAACCTCTCTCTTTTTTCTTTTTCCTAGAAAGAGTTTTTTCTATAGGGCATGTGTGCTCACCAGAGAGACAGCAAATGAGAAATCACCCCCTGGGCGGATGGCCATGCCAGTCCCTTCTCCTCCATCCTCCTCTTGGGATCTTGCACACACACATATGCGCCTGGTGTGAGTTTCAAGTTTCAAGCTGGGTCTGGGACTTGAACCACAGTTGACTGTCTGGGAGTCCAGCAGCATAACCATTACGCCATCTGCTGGTCCCAGTACTCTTTCTAGACGTTGGTAATGAAACAGGGAGAGAAGAGTAAGTGCGGCTCGAGTGTCTGTGGTCTTAGAGGGCAGCCAGACGCAGTCACAGACACAGCCAGCTGGTCACGGGGCAGCGATGCCGGACCAAGGGGAGGCCCCGTGCAGACCAGCTCGCGCCACGCCCATGACCGGGGCTGGCTGAGGCTGGGGAGGAGTCATGGCCGCAGATTCTGCTGGGGTGCCCATCTCTCTCATTCTCTCTCTCTCCATCTCTCTCATGGAAGAGATTACCGAATTTTAAAACTGGTGTCGAGGATAGATACAAATCAAGGAAGTTCCTCTGTGTGTCTACTTTCATGAAGTGACCGTTTGACCGTGACGATAATGTCCCTTTCTTCCCTAGCAGTATTTTTACTGACTCCTGCTTGTTCTAGTCCAGCATTGTCATCCCTTCGTCTGCCAACCGTCCCGGTTCTGAAGTCCATCTTGCCATTCCTAGAGCCGCTTGCGTTTTCCTCCATTAGTACCAGCGTGGCGTAACTTTCCGCCTGTTTCTTTGTAACCGGCTGCGGTCCTTAGAGAGTTTCCCCTTCTTGCAGGCAGCCTGGGCACTGCTTCCTCGGGGACACCCAGCCTTAGCCGGCATCTGTACACCGTTTACGTTGGACGAGATTATCGACACGTTAGCTTTAAACCTATCATCTCGCCAGTGTTTTTCTTCCAACTGTCCAATATGGTTTTGCTCGCTTTTTTCTACCTCTTCTGCCTGTTTTATTAATGAAACACATTTTTTTATTCCACTTATCTCCACAGCTGGCCTTGTAGCTAGAATCATTTGACTTGCTATTTAGTAGTTCATGTGACAATTCATTGGAACTTACTACAGCTGCTTTTCAATGACAGTTTTGCCTACCTTAATGTTTATACCTACCTAAATGTAGGTATAAAAATTTTAGAAGTCCGTATTTGTTTCTCCGGTCTCAAACACTGCAGTTGCTATAATGCATTTTACTTTTATACATAAGGGATATTCTAAAAGTTCATGAAAATGCATATTATGGAAAAAACTTGCATGAATTTCCAATTTTTGCACCAAAATAAACTCAATTTAATTCCACTTTTCCATACCATATGCTACATTATTAATATTTTGTTTAAAATATTTAAATACTGGGGCCAGCGGGTAGCACGATGGTTAAGGTGTTGGAACTCCCACATGGCCCACCAGAGTTCGAGTCCCAGACCTGGCGGCTTTCTCTCTTTGTCTGGCAAAACTCATGTGAAAATAATAATCAATTTTAAAATAATTCTAAAAAAATGTTAAATACTAAGAAAAAACAAGCTATGCAATTATCCAGACAGTGGCCACTTCCAGAGACAGCCACTGTTTGTTGCGTCCATCCTCCCAGTCAGTATCATCGTTCTTCCTCCCTGAGAGCGTTCCGGTAATATTTCGTGATCGGGGTCTTCCAGAGATCAATTCTTTCAACTCTTATTTCTGGAAAATTCTCTTGTACAATTGCTATTGTGCATTTCACATTTTTATGCTATAAATAAAATGTAGAATCATACATTTTACTTCAAACAGTTGTATTTTAGAGTTAGTAAAGTTAGAGAATAGATCCTTACATGGTTCTTCATTTCTTTGGAAGGATGCTAAGAAATGAAGAGCCAGAACACATTTCTGGATGTATTGGGTTGTCAGGAAAATCATGATGCATTTTTGCATAGTAAAATATGTCGCGACTTTCCCAACCTAATATATTCCTTACATCTAAAGAACTTTTTATTCCTTGTTAAGAAGGTCTGCTATCAATGACCTTGCTCCATTTTTGTTTATCTGAGAAAGTTTTTTTTTTTTCTTTTTCAGTTTTAAAAGATTATTTTCACTGGCTTTTATTCTAGCATGATAGTCTTGGGGTATCTGTCATTATTTTTTGGAGTTTGTTGTTTAAGCATTTAAAGACCTAATTCCATGTTCTCTGTTCTCACATAATTTCTGATGAGAAGTCTGCTGTAAATCTCATCCTTGCGTCTCTGCAAAAAATGCATCTCTAATTTTTTCTGGTTGTTTTCCTTTTGTTTCTGGTTTTCAGCAGTTTGACTATGGCATGCCTAGGTAATATCTTCTTGGTTTTATTTGTTCAGTATTTTTATCCAACTTGATGTCTGACCATCTTGGATTTGTAGTTTGGTATCTGTCACAATTTTGAAAATTTAACAGCTATTATTTCCTCAAATGCTGCATTCACCAGCATTTTTATCCATTTCCTTACTTAATTTTATTGTAGTTATACAGTTTTACCCAAGTCATTCCTTTAGCCAAATTAAATTATTGGAGCCAACTAGTGGTGTGGTGATTAAGGCAGCTGGACTGCATATGGCCAACTGCATGGTTCGAGCTCCAGACCTAGTGGCTTGAAAAACATGCCAGGCTCATACACGCTCAAAATCCCAAGAGGAGTATGGAGTACAAGACACTGCAGAATGGCCATCCCCCTGGGGGGTCATTTCTCACCACCCCCACCCTCTCCCTCTGGTGAATGCATGTGCCCTATAGCAAAACTTTTTTAAAAGTTATTTCTCTGAGTTGCTAACCCATGAAAGTTGTCTCAATTTTGACGTTTCGTTCCAGGGGATTATGTTGTCATGACTATCTACTTTGAATTGAGTAGAAGAATGGGGTACTTCACTATCCAGACCTACATTCCCTGTATACTGACTGTGGTTTTATCCTGGGTGTCATTCTGGATCAAAAAAGATGCTACACCAGCGAGAACAGCACTGGGTGAGTCTAATCTCCTACCGTTTCGTATCATTTTAATATAGAAACATTTGTTTGAAAATATAGCTGTGATAAAGAAAACATAGTTTAAATGTGAATGATATCATTTGAGGGTTACTTGAGCCACGCTTAGATTTTTTTTTAAGTAGCCATGTTAAATTGTTCTGATGCTGGTTAAATTAAGACAGAGTTAGAGATTCACAAGGAACCAACGGTGTCCTCCAAGGCTGGGACCACCACAGAAACGTGGGCGCAGACTGGAACCTGCCAGTTCACCAGTCTGACTACCAAAGTGCAGAAAGTAGAACCTGCCATACACTTGTGAAGACAAAGACACAATCTCAGTAAAACAATCTCTCAATAAAAGAGGCTCTGCTTCTGTATAGCGACATACCAGCACACGAGCACACAGTCATTCTTTACATCTGTGACCCATGTGCGAAAGGCCGGTCTTGTCACGGTATTTTTTCCTGGTCACCACAGTCTTTCAGTAGTTTTCGAAGTATGGAACATATTTCTATCAGTTTTTCTTAGGAGAGGAATTTTGCCTAACTTTCAATGTTCTTATTTTTGAGAATAGGTAATATATAGGGCTATTAAACTAAATGTAGGTATCTATTCCTCCTCCCCCAACATCCCCTAAAATTAGAGCTATCTCAATGTTAAATCCTTGCAAAGTCTGTCATATTGGGTCATTGAAGAAGTCACTTTTTCAAGTTTCCTATGTAAAAGTGCTCATGGCTTTTCAGAGAATCCAACATTTACATCGTGCTTTCCTTGTTCAACCACAAAGTACCCTCTGAACAAGATCAATAGCCCGTAACATCCTTTTGCACACTGGCCGTGCACGCTTACAGAAAATACACAACAGACTTGGTAACTGTTAGGCAAAGATATTGAGACAAATTTAGCTACTACTCTTGAGGCTGTGACCTCACAGTTACAAGGTTAGGTGTCATCGTACACAAGATGTCAAAGACCAGATTCAAAGCAACACAACATGTAGGTGTGTGTGCACAACCTGAGTCTGTGAGAGTCCTCCAGGACTAGAGCATGGGCCCAGAGACGCCCTGTTACACGGGGCTGCACGATACAGCCCAGAAGTGGGGAGAAACTTCATTACGACGTTTAACTGGGATGCCAGAAAGGTCGTGCCTAGGAAAGACCTCCTTTAATAAAGCTTGAACCAAGGACGACAACATCAAGGAGAGCCACACGCATTGTCCCAAGAGGACATTCAGCATTCAGTCTGCTGTTTAGAAAGATGGCTTAACCCAGACTCCTTCCAGTGTATCCGCAACAGCAAGTACACAATGAAAACAAGTATCGGACAGTCTAAGAAGCTTGAAAACGTGACCCATCTTCAAGGGAAAAAACTGTTACTATAAAAATACAACCCTAACGTTCGATCAGGAGACATGGGCTTTCAAACAGCTATTATAAGCTATATTTAAGGACTCCAAGGAAAATACTGTCTTACTGAGTACACAGGGTATCGCAACAGAGGAAAGTATATTAAAACAATTCTAGAATCAAATGTGATATAGTAATTGCAAACAATTACTAAATGGGCTTAGGCTGAAGATGGCAAAAAAATATTTATGTAAACCTGAAAAGCATCAGATTCATTTACTCTGAAGTACACAGGGATGAGATGTTCTTAAAATGAACAGTCTCAGCGTTCTGTGGTATGTTGAAAATACGGAGAACGTGACCATAACTGAGGTTGAAGGATGAAAACAGAAAAAGAATGAGGCCAAATTTTTGTTAAGAAATAACATTAAGAAATTTTCAAATTGGGTGAAAAACACCAGCTTACAAATTCACAGGAAAAGAAAACTGTCAGAGTCCACATGTTGAAAACTAAAACTAAGAGAAGTCTTGAAAGCAGTTAAATAAGAAGGTCTCATTATATGTGGTAGGACAGTCACGGGGCTTGTGGCTCACGTTTCATATACGAGACGGCCAGGAGAGAACAAATGACCATCTTTAAAATATCAAGAGTAAAGAGAAAGCTGTCCATCCAGAAGTCTACCTCCAGAGGGAGCAGGCTTCGATAATCTTGTTGGGACAGACAATTTCAGATAAGAAGCTATGCAAATTGTCACAAAAGATCTGGAACCACAATAAAAATATGGCAGCTGATTAGGCTAATGCAGATGAACCACAAGAAAAACTGGACCTGCAGGAAGGGAGAAAAGCACACCAAAGATAGCAAATATTAAAACTCGCTTTCTATCTCCGTCCTGAGTACAGTCAAAATAGGAATGCACTAAGATGAGGTTTCCCACACGGGAAGCAATCAAATGTGGGCCGCAATTAGCAAGGAAGTTAGGGGCTGTATGGACATACATTACTATGGGGTGACTTAAAAAAAGACTCAGGTAAATACTTAGAATTATTTGGGGCCAAAGAAAAGGTTGGAAGCCAGTGAGCAAACAAAAAAGCGTACCGTGAGAAGAGAAAAACTACAGTATGCATTACACCGAGATGGCAGTCGCGCAGCCAACCATTCAAACTTTCCCTGCACGGGGAAGGCCCACCATGTCACGCAGTTCAAAGTAGATACTGTCGGAGTGGAAGAGTAAGTCGAGCCCTAGCTACATACTGACAAAAGAGAGCACAGGTTAAATATAAGAACGGGGTGATTTGGAAAATGAATTTTTAAAAAGATATAATACCAACAGAAAAAAAACTGGTAGACTATATTAAATAACACTAAGTAAAGGTAAGGAACTAGTAGCGGGGCCAGCAGGTGGCGTGGTGACTAAGGGTGCTGGATCCCCAGATGGCCAGTGCAGTCGGGTCCCGGACCTGGTGGCTAGCTTTCTCACTTTCCCTTTCTCTCTCTCTCTTACTCTGTCCCTCTCTGGTCACATTTAAATAAATAAATACATAAAGTTAAATAAAATAATTCTTTTTAAAAAGGAACAAAAGCTAGTAGAGATCAGTGAGAAACGTAGCAATAACAAGGTCAATTCTGGGGCCCGGCAGGAAGGCCCGTGGTGAGGACCGATGAAGAAAACACGTGGAGACGGCGGACACGAACACCTCTTTGAAACAGACACTGCAATTGTGAACTTTCGAGACACCATATGGTCACTAGATCTTTTAAAAATTAGATATTAGAAAAACATTTTCCATAAAACTATACCTTAGTTTTTTTCTCAGTTTCTAAGCATTTTTACATGGAGGACCACAGTCTGTCCACACACAGAACTTGGGGAGCCTGCCACCCCGTCTCGCTGCACTGAATAAAGGCACTGAGCCCACGAGGGCCAGCTCTGGGAGGCTCGGAGCAGGCTGAGGCGCAGACGTCCGGGTCAGTGCCGTTCCGCCCGGCCAAGCTCCTAGCCTCTCCGGCAGCCCTGCAGAGCCAGGTGCAGGGAGGGCTGAGACAGGTGGGGTGCGTGTGTGTGTGTGTGTGTGTGTGTGTGTGTGTGTGTGTGTGGTGGGGCCTTCTCTGACGTGGACTGGGGTGCAAACATGTTATCGTTTTCCCATTGCACCAGAGGCGGTAAGAGTTAAACGCTGGGTTCCAACCATTCTGGGGCACGACTTACCCTGACCGGTCACTGGCAGGTCCTGGATTCCCTGAGTTCTGCCAGCGGATGGGTGTGTCTCTTTTCTAAATCTTCCCACAGCCTTTGATTAAACCTCTGGTGTTCCGCCACATGAAAGGGTCAAACCAATACTGAGTATGACCAGTTACTTAACTCCGTGCAAACGTATGTTCTAATACATACATTGTGCCAGTGTCGGCTTTGGGTGTTCTCGTCCCTTCTGCTGCTAATAACGAAATGGCCGGGGCGCGGGTAATTTGTAAACACTGATGTTTTGGAGCTCACCGCTTGGAGGTCCGAGGCCGCGGGGACGCATCAGTGAGGGTCCTCTTGCCGAGGGACAGCATGTGGCCGGAGCTGGGAACAACACCAAGCTCATCCGTCTTCCTACCCTAACCCAACAGGACTCTGTCACGGGCCCGCCCTGGGGCCTAGCCACTTCCCCAAAGCTCCACCTTTCGACAGCACAACAGCAGCAGGTCCCCACCCTCACACATTACAGTGGCTCAGAAAGGTGGCCCCATGGATTTCAGGAGGACGCACAGACGGCCGAAATACACAGTCGTCGGCAAAGCGAGGACATGCCTTTCCATGCAAACCTGCATCGTGGTTTGCTCTTACCTGTCACACCGTCTGCTTGGGGAGACATGCGTGTAACAGAGGCCACCCTCTGACGACGCAGGACAGACAGAACAAGGGCCGTGGGAGGTACAGGGACGGTGCAAACGCTCACCTCGGCCCCGTCCGGCGCGTCCTGATGGGCGGAGCTTAGGCTGAGGGTGCTGGAGCTGGGCATCTGGGCAGGAGAAAACTGGAGCCGCAGGGATCCACAGAGATGCACACTGTGTCTTCATTTTAAAAAATGGCAAAATGGCAAACAGGAAGAGAATTCTTGAATGAATGGGAAGATACCCACTTGGCTCAAGTATTTGAATGCTACTGTGAAGACTGACGAGAGAGCTTACTGAAACGCTGCTGAGAAAACTGTAGACAGAGTCAGGGAGACGGTGGCACTTTGATAGTGCAACTGGACATGCCGGGCAGGTCCTGCGCTGTGAGCAGGGCTCCCTGTGCACGCAGGCCTTGCACGCGTGTGCCGTCATCTGGGCTGACTCGGGCTTTGGGTGCCTCTGTCCCTCCCTTGTGGAGAAATAAAGTAACAATATATAGACAGGAAAACCTCAGAAAGGTGCGTGTCACGCGGCTGTGCCGGGGTGGGCCGTGGGGGCCGTGCTCTCGCTGTCGTGTCCGTGTCGTGTCCGTGTCATGTCCGTTCACGGCTGTCCTCGTGCAGGCATCACCACGGTGCTGACCATGACCACCCTCAGCACCATCGCCAGGAAGTCCCTGCCGCGAGTGTCCTACGTGACCGCCATGGACCTCTTTGTGACCGTGTGCTTCTTGTTCGTCTTCGCGGCTCTGATGGAGTACGCCACCCTCAACTACTACTCGAGCTGCAGGAGACCAGCCGCCGTGAAGAAGGCCACGTCGGTGAGTCGGGGCACGGGGACTGCGCTCCTGGGAGGCAGTGGGGAGGTGTGAGACGGGAGTGTATCCGAATACAATTTTAACGCACGCTACAAATACCCGGCTCAAGATGACTTTTGTAAAAGTGGCCACTCCTGGCCCCAGAGCACATGCCGGTCCCCACACCCACCACACTGAAGCTGCTACTCGCCCTCCCCCTGCACCCCCGGCTTGGCACCCGGCTGCACTTCAACCAGAGAGGTGGGTGTAAGTGAAGGGAACACGGCCACTGACAGGCGACCTGCCACCACTGCCTCCACCAACACACGGGCCATGGCCCCTGCGTTTGAGCAGCCCCCAGAGAGCAGAATCAGGCCAGACTTGGGGGACAGGAGGCGCCAGCAGGAATTGCCAGACTGCATGGTTCTACTTGCAAAGGAGAGAGGAGCCCACTGCCCGAAGCCAAGGACGCTCGGGAGGGTGGCCCCTCTGCAGTTTCACTTCCAGAGGAGAAAACGAGAGACTCTCCTCTGAGCCTCCGACTCCCAGGCTCGCACCCACAGAACAGGGCCACTGCACAGAGCTAACGCACACAGGGGCCTGTGAGAGCGGGCAGCTCCGGGAGAGCCCCTCGGCTGGGTCTCCCAGCTCACACCCTGCTGGCCGGAGGGCTCCGCCTTCTTGCCACCTGACAGCAAGTGGGCGCCCCGTCTTCATCAGATCTCCACAGCCTGCAGGGACCAGAGGACTCCAAAGAGAGCACCCCCACCCTCACAGAAAATCGGAGATTGAGTTTTGGGGACATAACGAAAGCAGTCAGAATAGAAAAGATCGTGGCAATTAGTACTTGCAGGAAAAAAAATACCTGACAGCGCATCTCGAGAAATAATGGAGAATAGAAAGCTATACAAAAATAAACAACAGCGAGAGCTGGCTTTTTGAGAAGAGAAACGAAATTGACACAGCAGTAGCTAGACTAAGGAAGAGCAGAGAAAGGAACAGAGAGTCAGCAGTAAAACAGGCATCGCGAAAGGTCACGAGCGAATACCACGAGTGAGTCTTTGCTAGCCAAGAGGAAACCCAGCTGAGGCGGACCCATTTCTGGACACACACAAGCCACCTATTGGGTGGTCAGAAAAGGCATGACACAGTTTCCTGGTTTTCCATGCAAAAATGTGGCATGACTTTTCTGACCACCCAATGGATTGAACCAGGAAAAAATAAGGTCTGACTAGACCAATAACAAGCAATGAGATCGAATCAGTAATAAAGAAAAGTCCAGGTCCCAAACGCTTCACTTGTGAATTCTACGAAACTTTTAAAGAAGAGTTAACCACAATTGTCCTAAAGCTATTTTTTTAAAGAATTAATTTTTATTTTTTATTATTAATTTGACCAGAGAAAGAGAGGGAAAGTGAGAAAGCAAGCCACCAGGTCCAGGACTCAAACTGTGGTCAGCCATGTGGGAGTCCAGCACCTTAGCCACCACAGTACCTGCTGGCCTGTCCTCAAACTGTTTCTACAGATCCAAGAGTAAGAAGCCCTTCCAGGGTCCAGCAGATGGTATAATGGTTGCATCGCTGGACTCCCACATGATCAACTGTTGTTCGAGTCCCAGACCCAGTGGCTTGAAACTCACACTGGGTGCGTGTGCATGTGTGCCCAAGATCCTGAGAGGTGAATGGAAAAGAAGGGATTACATGGGGCAATCCCCCCCGGGGAGTGATTACTCGCTTTCTGTGTCTCTGTTTCTCTCCAGCAAGCACATGCACCCTATAGCAAAAATCTCTCCAAAAAGGAAAGAAAGAAAGAAACCCTTCCAAACTCTATGACTTGTCCATCACCTTGATCCGAAAAGCAGTCAAAGCATGACCAAAAAAGAAAACTACAGACCAACATTCTTGATGAATACTGATGCAAAAATCAACAAGATATTAGCAAAGTGAATCATGAACACATTAAATTGATTATGCACCATGAAAGGTAGGTTTTATCCCAGGGGTGTAAGCATAGCTCTACATATGCAAAAGAATAAATATGATACATCACATTAACAGAAGGAAAGATTAAAAGCATATGATCACATCAATTGATTCAGAAAGAGCATTTGACAAAATACGACATCCTGTCCTGACTGACTCCCAGATAATCGTTACAGAAGGCACTTCTCTCCACACAGTAAAGCCCAGAGTTCCGTGGTGAATGGGGAAGGCTGGAAGCTTACCCACTGAGCAGCGGCACAGGGCGAGACCGTCCCTTTTCCCCACTCCCTTCCAACGTGGTACAGGAAGTCCGAGCCAACGCAGTCAGACAGGAGAGAAATAAAAAGCATTCAAATAGGAGAAGAAGTCAAAATGTCCCTGTTTGCAGATGACATGATTATATAATAGAAAATCCAAAAGAATCCACCAAAAAAAAAAAAAAAAAAAAAAAAAACAACCTCCTAGAAATGACAAATGAATTTGGTAAAATACAGGCAGGATACAAAATCAATATACAAAACCATAGCATTTTTATGCACTAATAATGAGAAGACTAAAGTAGAATTGAAGAAAGTAAGCCCATTATAATAGCCACCAAAATAAAAGAAAAAAAGAAAAAAAAGGAATGAAAGACCTCTACGATGAGAACTATGAAAAACGGGAGGAAAAAAATTGAGCATGACATGCAAAAGTGAAAAGATACCCTTGTTCCTGGTTTGGAAGAATTAGTATAGTCAAAAGTCAATTCTACCCAAATTAATTTACAAATTCAATGTGATTCCAGTCAAAGTACTGGAGGCATTCTTCACAGAAACAGAAAAATAAATAAATAAATAAAATCTATCACCAGAGTAATTAAAGGAGGCATTTACTACCCAACCTCCTAAAACCTTACAAAGCTGTGATAATCAAAACAGCATGGTACTGGCACAAAAACAGACATGCAGACCAATGGAACAGAACAGAGACTCAGAAATAAACCCCAACACATACAGCCTACGGATTTCTTTTTTGTTTTTTTGGAGAGGTTTTCGCTATAGGGCGCATGCGCTCGCCAGACAGACAGAGAGACAGAAAGCGAGAAATCACCCCCCAGGGGGGATGGCCACGCCGCAATCCCTTCTCCTCCATTCTCCTCTTGGGATCTTGGGCACGCACACACACACGTGCCCGGCGTGAGTTTAAGCCGCCGGGTCCAGGACTTGCACCACGGTCGACTACATGGGAGTCCAGTGACATAGCCATTACGCTAACTGCTGGTCCCCAGCCTACTGATTTCTGACAAAGGGCACAGACAGTCCTGTGGGGAAAAGAAAGTGTCTTCAGCAAATGGTACTAGAAGAACTGGATGTCTGTCTGCAGAGAAATCAAACTGGGCCCCATTTCTCACCGTTAAGCAAACATCACCTCAAAATGGATCAAAGAGCTAAATGTAAAGCCTCAAACTATAAAACTACCAGTGGAAAACACAGAGAAGACTCTTGAAGACATTGGACTCTTAAATAATACCCCGAAAGCACAGGCAATAATCCCCAATAAGACAAGGGGGACTGTCTACACTCTACGGCAGACAGCGAGTGCAGATACAGAGACTTTGTAGGAGAGAGTAGACAGTGTGGGGAGGGAGGCTCTGGAGAAACATGCGAAAACGTGCAGTTACCTGCTGAAAATTCTGTGCATGGTAGTATCTTTGACTTGATTGACATGCACTGCGTGCATGCTTTGCAAATCGTATGCTGTGAAGATGTGCACGATTCAATGTAGAATGCTTTAAATGGACAGGAATTCTTAAGACGTGAATGAGCCCTTCAGGCATCTCTCTGGCGTCTCTGCCAGTGACATAGATGACTAACACTTTTCTTAAGAGAGATTTTTTGCTATAGGGCGCATGTGCTCACTGGAGAGACAGAGAGAAAATGTGAGAAATCACCCTACGAGGGATGGCCATGCTGCAGTCCCTTCTCCACTCTCCTCTCAGGAATTTTGGCATGCATGCACACGCGCCCAGTGTGAGTTTTAAGCCTCCGGGTCTGGGACTCGAACCACCGTGTGGTCCCAGATTAGTAGTTCATGTTGCTCCTAACGAGGGTGGCCTGGGATGCACGTTCTGTGGCCATCATCTAATTACTTTCTCCCTCTTCTCTTGTAGCTATTACACCCAGACTCCTCCAGGTGGATCCCTGAGCGGATAAGCCTCCAAGTCCCCTCCGTACGTATAGCTTCCCGGTGCTGACACCCCTGAGAGCCTTTACTCAGCTGAGACTGCATCTGAGGGCCAGCCCCGCATGGCTGTGGTTTGAATCCCAGCCTCGGCAGCTTGGGGAGGAACACTGACCCAAAATAAAACGGGTACTTTAACTCCATTTGTCCGTAAGCTTTAGGGAGTTCCCCCCCACTTGGAAGTCGCTCTCCGCTGGTCATGTGTGCATTCGGATCTTATAGACTAGTATGATCTATACAGTCACGCGAGGAGCATACTAGGGGCCGTACCTGATTGCCCCGCAGTCTTGGTCCGGCTGTCGTTGGCGCCACTGTCACGGCCCTCTCCTGTGCGTGTCAGAGCTGCCAGCCTTTCCGCGTGGCTCTGTGGCCTGAGTGTTGCTCTGGAAGGGCCTCCTTACCTGTGTCAGCCTGTCCTCTGTCACTTGATAGCTGAATACCCCACATGGGGTAGCTCAGATCAGTTTTGCAGGTCCTGCCGAGCTCTGAGGTGGTGGGGGAGCGTGGGAGCTGGTGTGTCTGCATCGTGCCCTGCGTCTCGGCTCGCGCCCTCTCCTTAGAAACAGGCCGCGCTCGAGCACAGGGTCCCTCTGTGATTATCTTAGCTAAGCTGAGCCACCTCCCGAATGCTCCACCTTCCCCCAGCCCCATAGTCACATTAAGCTGACGTCATTACAGTGGCTCACGGCACCCCGACCCAGGAACATGGGAGTGACACCTGCCCCGGCCCACCCCCCCCCTTCCTGCGAAGCCCTCAGTGCCACATCCACCTGCAACTGATTCTACCCTCACAGCAACCCATGCGCAGAAACCGCATGCGACAATGTAAACACAGTTTGTTACATCGAATTACTCCTGCACCAGAATTTTTAGTTTATGGCTTGAGGAAAGAATCTATCAAAAAGTATCAAGAAATGCCTCTTTAAATTGCTGATGTCAGCTTTCGCTTATCTACCAGACTTCATATATATAATCAGGACTTTGATCCCTTCATACACACATATATATACATGCACACACACACACACACACACACACACGCATACATATCAGTTCACTCATTACACCAGATGTTTTATTGTTTGAACTGCGAGAGGGTGTGTCTGAGCAGTCAGAGGGGGAGACGGGGAGAAAGCACCCCAGTCGGACGTATTCCCGCCACAGTCCCTTTCTGTTTCTCCAGCCCATCAGGATTTGGGGCACTCACACACACGTGCCCAGCGTGTTTTTCAAACCACAGAACCGGGTTCCAAACTACATTCTGCCACGTGAGAGCCGGCCCCGCACCCAGCAGGCCAGCCCTGGGGTTGTGTCGTGCCCACGCGGCACCCCAGGTGGCTTCCTACCTTGTGTGCAGTGTGTCTGAGCCCGCTCCATAAGGAGACGCCAGGGTTGCCTCGCCCCTGCATGCGTGGCCCTGGCTCGCTGGTGGGCGGCAGCCTTCGCTCCAGGGAAGCCACCCCGGACACACAGCTGTGGCCAGCAGACACTCCCAGAGAGCAGCCGGCTGGAGCAGAGGCGAGCTGGCTAGTGGGGGGCCATTACCACACACAGCCGGGCGTCGGCAAGACACGGCGGCCTGTGGGTGGAAGGGACACTGCAGAAGGAAGGGAAGTCCTTCAGCGCAGGGCAAAGAGAAAGGTCACAGAGAGAACATCGGGGCGGCGTTGGGAGGGGAAGGCAGCCACCTCGGAGAACGTAGAAGGAAAGTCGTTCCCCGAGAGCTGGCCAGGAGCCCGGCCACAGCGAGGGCAGAGGAAGCCAAGGCTAACCCACACCGCCTGTGCCACGTAGTCGCGGGAGAAGTCTGGATGTCACCAGGCCGGGCAGCCGCAGAAGATGCTGACTCAGGGCACCAGGAGGCTCTGCGGGGGAGGACAGCTCAGTAGAGATCTAATGGGGGACTTTGGGAGGCTGCAGGCGCAGACGGGCCACGATTTCTGGCGCAGTTCAGTTTTTCATGTAAGAAACTAAAAGCCCTGGGCCCTGATGCACGTAGACACATGGCACAGCCTTTAAGGCAGCTCGTCCTGTCGCCAGAGCTCACATTTTGCAGTAATACTAATCCCGCTTACAAGACTGAGAGGAACCTAGGTGCCCCGAGCCCCGAGCACCGCATCGTCCTGGCTTGGTCCTCCCCACGTGCCGCTCTGAGGCGTCGTGAGGGTGGTCGGTCTTGTAAAGTGGGATCAGCCACATTCTCACCATAACGAGCACCTGCACAGGTCTGAGCGCCGTCAGCTCTCCGGGTAGGAGAGCCCCAGAGCGGCTGCCACCAGGAAAGGCAGTTTTCTGGCTGGCACTCATCAGAAAGGCGGTGTCCCAGACGCAGAGGCCGGGACAGCGCTCTGTGTTGTTCCAGCAAGCCTCCCCACCCCATGGTGCTCACACCTGCCCACTCGGGCTTCAGGACTATTACCTAGAGGAGACACACCCCCGTCAGAGCTGTGGGGACAGCGGGCTCACATCCCACCCACCCACTGCAGCTGCGGAGGGCGGTGGCCGCTGCATAGGAGCCGCTGCATAGGAGCCCGCCGGAACAGGTGGCCCCGCCCGGTCAGGACAGGCCACGCTCAGGAACCGCGGTCCAGGCGCTACACAGTCCCTGCCTGTCTACCAGGACACACCGAGTGGCTGCAGGCTGACTGCGTGCGGGTCACCACCACCTGCTGGCCTGACTCCACACAGCCACGAACACACCCACACATGGGGACCCAGAACCAGGAGGGAAGGGCCGCCTGTTTCCTTGTAACGCGAGTGTTTGGTAAACATTTAAGCCACTCAGAGGAAGGGGAGCGGCCTGGTCTCCAGCAGGCGTGGAGCTCGGCGCAGGGACCGGCCAGCGGGGAGACAGGCTTCTCTGCCCTCTGCTAGCAGCTGCCCCGGGTGCCGCCAGCCTGCCGGGCTCAGCCAGAGCGGCACAAACACCACTAGCCTGGAGCGGCAGACACACCGGAGCTCTCCCGTGGCTCCCGGGAGCGTCCGATCTCCCCACGCGATAGCCCCCTGAACTCGGCTGCCCGGAGGACCTGGCGGTGCCCAAGTCAGGCCGAGGCCGCTGCAGGAGGGAGCTGTCAGAGTCCCTCCCTCCCCTGCTGCGCCAACTGCTCGCTCTGGCAGCAGAGCCGACGAGGCGACCCCCCAGCGTCCCTCTGCCCCACTCGAGAGCTGGCATTTTACCTAAAATACACAGAAAAGAAAATCCCCTCGTCAGTCTCTATATTTTTCACTGCTGACTGAGTAGAAAAATGTACCAGATTCCTTTCCGCAGTCCAGCCCACGTGCCGTTTAGCAGGTGAGGGCTGAACTATAACCCGCACCACCAGTCCCAAGGGGGCGCGACGGGGACTGGAAGTGGCGAATCCACCCTGGAAAGATCTCAGCCTCCCTCACCAACACGCCAGGACTCACGGCGTTCCCCTGCCTTAGCTTCACCGAGGTCGGGACGACAGCCTCTGCAGCTCCCCAGGGGCAGGGAGGGGTGGGCCTGCACAGGCATAGTCGCCTTAAAAAATTCATGAGTATTGGGACCAGCAGTTAGCGTAATGGCTATGTCGCTGGACTCCCACATAGTCGACCACAGTTCACGTCCCAGACCCGGTGGCTTAAACTCACCCAAGATCCCGAGAGGAGAATGGAGGAGAAGGATTGCGGCGTGACCATCCCCCCTGGGGGGTGATTTCTCGCTTTCTGTCTCTCTGTCTCTCTCTGTCTGTCTGGCGAGCGCACGCGCCCTATAGCGAAAACCTTTCCCCAAAAAAAGAAAAATTCATGAGTATTTATTTCATGAGTAATAAAGACAGCAAGAGAAAGCCCAAGGGGGCCGCCCCATGTCACAGTGAGGCCCCGCTGTGGACCAGGTCTGCAGAGGCCTGGGACCTGGCCAGCGGGTGAGCCCTGCAGCGCGGCAGGACCAGGCCGCGCCCCCAGTCAGGCCTTCCCTCCCGTGGGGGGCGCGCCGTGCGGCCACGGGCGTCCTGCGCCCCCTGACCGTCCTGTTCTGGTTGCCCGCAGAATTACTCCCTCCTGGACATGAGGCCGCCGCCAGCCGCCATGACGGCGCTCAACAACTCCGCGTACTGGCGCGAGCTGGAGGACACCTGCGTGTCCGAGTGCCTGGACGGCAAGGACTGCCAGGGCTTCTTCTGCTGCTACGAGGAGTGCAAGGCGGGGTCGTGGCGCAAGGGGCGCGTGCACATAGACATCGCGGAGCTGGACTCCTACTCGCGGGTGTTCTTCCCCACGTCCTTCCTGCTCTTCAACCTGGTCTACTGGGTCGGGTACCTGTACCTCTGAGGGCCGCTGCAGGGGCGAGGGCCCGGCCTGGCCCAGCCCGCGATGCCGAGGGAGCGGCCAGGAAGGACAGCGCGCAGCCGTCTGAGGTCCGAAGAGACCTCCCAGCACAGGAGGCAGCCTGACACGGCGCCTCTGTGTCTCACACGCGCACGCACACGCACACACACACGCTAGGTGAGTTTTACAGTGGTGTTCTTGTCCACCCCTTACTGAATCTGTAGTCTGGTGATGTTTCCGAGTGCTGTTTAGATCCCTGAAGCCGCTGTCCGTCACCGTGCGAGGGTCTGTAAAGCAGGAGAACTGAGCAGCTCTCGGCCGGCCCCACGCCCCCGCCCTGCGGCCCGGTGCCAGCCCCGAGGACTGAGTCCCTCCGCCTGGCCTGGGCTCCGGGGCCACAGGGCGGTTGAGGTCGTGTGTGGACTCAGTGGCTTTGTCCCCGCTCCCTCTCTCTGTGGCCTCTGCTCTGGCCCGCCGTGGCTACCCAGCCTCCCTGTCCTAGCAGCCTCCCCTTGGCCTAGGACGAGTTCATAGACATCGTCCCTCGTTTCCATTTGAGGAAAACACCCGAGTCTCAGCCACTCACATTGAAGTCAGAGGTGCCGATGGTCTGACCAGCAGGGGTCGTTGCCCTGTCCAAGCTGCCGAGGCACGGAGTCCCACACGTCACCGTCACAGCCACGCTCTGCTGGCCCGAGCCTGGCCCCAGAGGGCGTCCCACCCTGTCACAGTAGTATGGGTTCGATGACCACTGTCGTCTCACAGGGGCTGACGGCTGCTCGAGCCTGTGTCGTGAAAACATATTCCAGAGTTGAAAGACACATAGGTAGAATTTTTTAAATTTCTTAGTAAATATTCATTTTCAAGTTAAAAATGACTTTTGAGGCAAAAAAAAAAAAATGGGAAGTGGCTATTATCAATGATATATTTTGATGAACAAAAATTATTTTGTACTTTTAAATAAGAACATGTAGCAAAATCCAAAGAAAAGAACCCCCCCCCCCCCAGGTCAATACTCTTTTGATATTTTTGTAACAAAAATCAAATTTGCTTCTTGATATTAGTTCTTTGTTATAACTGAATGCCAGTCCGTACTTCCTAAGACTCTTGGAAAACTCTCCCCCATCAATAGGAGAAAAAAAAAAAAAAAGTCCTTCCAGGCACTTAATGCTTTGGCATTCTTGAAATTTGGTACCGGAATCTGTGTTTCTCATGTTTTTCACACAGAAAACTGAATTAATTTTATTTTGAGTCAGAAATTTTTAAATGACCTACTGTGCATACAAGTGTTACTCAGAAGCGAAGTGAGATAGCATGCAGAGAAATACTGACGCCACACAGCGCCCCGGACAGAGGGGCTGGAGGGAAGAGGCCAGAAGACGTGGAATCCAGTCTGCGTTCGAGCTGACACCGCCGTGTCTCAGCTGAATGCAGACATACACATGCCTGACTGTCTGCTTTGGACAGGGTCTACACAGCGAGGGAAGCTGGCCCAGTGTTCTTCTTCCAGCAGTTCTCTGCCTTGGGGGTTGACAGTTAGGACAAGACTTCTATTCACCAACGGAGAGGTAACAATACTGGGTCATTGGAAAAGTCATGACACATCTTTGCATAGAAAAACGTGGCTTTCCCAATGGCCTGGTAAGTAGTGGTGGGACCACAGGCTGCAGCGGCTCAGCCCAAATCTCTCTCCCACTAGAGAACTTCACGTGCAGTGCCATGGCTCTGCCCGCGTGGAGACGGCTCCGCCCAGCTCTGGCAGAGGCGCCGTGGCGGTCCCTTGACCCAGGGGCTCCCGCTGCCCCGCCACAGCACTCAGCAGAGAGCAGTCTTCTTCTAACACAATTTCCAGTTTCATGAATTAACGCTAGCCATCTGAAGGATTTCAATCTGCGACATTCAAAAAGTTCTAGGCAGAACTGAATTTTCTAGTAAAATTCTTCTTGGGAAGAAAATAACCTAAAAGAAACTTTTATAGCATACATTTGGCCCAATTCCACCTTTAAAACAATTTGCCAATGTCTCTTGTTTCAAAACCCACAATATTTAAATATGAGCAAGTCTCGTGACGAATAGGAAACAGGTACCCACAGCCTCTGTTCTGAATCAGCCACTCTTTCCTGACATCGGCTGTCTGGATCAAGACACAGGTGTCCACTGCAGCTGTCTCCATGATGGAGAGCCCACATTTCATAGTGTCTCCTAGGAGTTCACCAACAGGACATGGAGAGCCCTGCATGGAAACCTGGGCCTGGCCCACGGGGTCTGGGCATGGAAGGAAAGCCCGCCCAGAGAGCCCCAACGCCTGCTCATCTGCAGGCTTGCCCAAGTCAGCTCTCGGCCTCCACCCTAACTGTCCCAATGAGGCTTAGCAGCGCCTTGCACCTCGCTCAGGGGCAGAGCTCAGGGGCTCTCGAGCAGGTCTGTGCTTGCTTTCTGGAGGGAGGAGGGAAAGAGAAGGGCACAGGGAGAGTGAGGAGAGGGCGTGTGGCTCTTTACCTGAAGGCTGTCCTTTGCCAGGATGCTCGGTGACAGGGTCGCATGGGGCACAAGGGCATGGCTGCTCCACCCAGCGTGCAGGGCATGGGGCTCTGGGACGCCCGGTGCTGTCTGAGCGGTGTGCATTCCAAAGGTGCTGCTGTGTCCCTCACTCTCCCAAATGCTCCAACTCAAGCAGGTGACAGTTCCATATTCTGACAAGAGTTCCCAATTTCTGTGCATCGTACTCGAAACTGTGACGTCTGTGAGCCTGCATGCTGGGTGCAGGGCACAGACGAGGAGGAGGCATTCCCTATTAATGGAGTCGGAGCAGATGCCCCTTCCGAGCCCAGGGGGGGTGCAGCTTCTGCAAGCCCCAACACCACTGACCAGAGCAGAGACTCCCAGGCACTGGATGAGGAAGGCAGCCTGCTACGGTGTACGGGGACCCAGCCACTACTGCCCCAGGTCACCCAAAACATGCCTTAAATAAACAATCAGTATGTATCTTGTAAGAGTTTCCATTTCCTGCGATCAGCTCTATTTCAAAACAGACATATATATGTATTTATGTATTATTGGGTCGTCGGAAAAATCACAATGACTTTTCCGACAACCCAATACACACACAACACACAGACACGTGTATGTGTGTCTATATACGCACACACCTACGTCTTTCGTGAATGGATGGAAATAGGATTCATTTCTTTATATGCCAAACAGTTTCACCCTTAGTTTTACACCAGAGCGGTGGGCACATTTCTGTGGGTGCCTCAGTGAGGAAAACGCTTGTCCTTGAGCGCAGTCTCATGCTGCCTGCGGGAAATGGGGCTGACGCGGAGTCCTAACAGCTGGGCTGAGAGAGTCCCTGCAAACAAGCTCGCTGCCCGGCCATGGCGTGCTGCGGAGGGCCCCGTAACCCCACCCCGCCCTGACGAACACCTGCCTCCGCCAGGAAGCAGCGGGCCCCCTGCTCCCTAAAGGGCTAGCACACAAACGAGCAAAACCTCCTCTTCTTCGACCGTGTTTCTCTCCGCTGCGGGGACTCCCCGCGTGTCCTGGGAGACCGGGAGACCCGGGGCTGGTCTCCAACCGCCGTGGCCTCGCTGTAGGATCTGAGCGCGCTCAAGGCACGGAGCATTTCTGAATCCACTCCGTCGTCTCGCAAACTGTGTTTGAGTGCTTCTGCTGAGTTTATAAACTGTATATGAAATTTCATCTTCGATTTCTGCACAAAACAACTAGTTAGGGAATGTCTTCGGATAAGCATAATCCGATGTAATAGCAAAAATAAATAAATAAATAAAAATAAAAGCCAATGACAGGGAACGGCTTCGGATAAGTGTAATCCAGTGTGCACTGAAGCCCAGTTTGCTCAGGGTGGCTCAACCCGGATTGAAACGCTGTCCCTTTCGGGCATCAGGACACCATCATCTCAAAAACACTCCGAAAGGTAACTGGAAATAAGGGGAAGAGAAAGACTGGGGGTTCACGGGAAATGGTCAGCTCCCTTTCTGCTGTTGGACCTCTTCAAACGGCCCAGGATGAAGACGCGCGGTGCATATCCTGTACACTTCTCCCTAACCGGCCTGCAGGACACGGCCAGGCTCGGCATTTCAGCAGCTCCTTCGCCTCTGCATTCTCCACACCCGCTCGTCCAAGCACCCCAAATCGTCCCAGGTCAGCGGCAGGCCTGCCTCTGACCCCAGCTGACGTCCCTTCATTATAAAAATGGACTTCTACCCTGCAGGAGAACGCATGGATGTCTTGAAACAGCAGAGCAACCCGGTCCTTTACTATTTCTGCAAGGACAAAAACTTGGCTGCTTTGGTTTGTTAATGTCTGATCGTTTAGAAGAGCAGAAGTCACAGCATCGTCCTTTCAAAAGTCCTTCCGATTCCAAATTCGCCATGCCAGGATATAAGCCTGGCCTGGTCCCATTACAGTCAGGGAGAATGCTGCTGCTGCTTAATTTTCTAGAATGCCCTCTGGCTGAGGGATGCGTTGCACTTTAACGTCAGAAAACCCCTCCAACCCCTTACTAACTGCTCACATTACGATCGAATCTAAGGCTAGTTGGAATAAGTCGGTGATGAAAAGTTAGTTGGACAGTTGATCTCGGGCACATTTGCCATGATTTGAGTTCACCAGGCGGGCTTTTTCAGATCATGGGACATACGCTGGAAAATAACCAGACAGACCGAACGCCCGTCCATACACACTCTCCAGATGAATGTAGTGCTCAGATAACTGAGGCGGCGGTAAATCGCTTTGCTTGAACGATCGGATAATCACCTGTTTTCCGCATTTCATTTCTCACATTTCTAAACCCGACCTGCGGTTTTCCAGCCCAGGGAGAGGGCGCCATCCGAGAGGGTGATGTTCCACGTGGGGAAGGAAGGCCTAGCGCCTGTAGACAGGGTAATCCAACAGGCCGGAAAGAACACCAACTGCCTATGCCGGGGCCCAGCCCAGCGGGCTGCTGCTGGGTCTTCCTGTTCTCTCTCTAGGCACCCCGAGTTCCTCCTCTGCTTTTCCTAACAAAGTAACACTTGCCTTACGGCAGCCTGAGGCCCAAGTTTCTCCTCCACGCCCCACGGACCGAAGTCCCGTCCTAACCCGGTGTTCACACACACAACACGTCGGACGTAGACTTTCTTAAGCACGTGTTTCTTAGACCAGGAGCCTGCAAGACAGACGTTCAGTCCCTGCGACGCCCCTCTTCTCCCAACGCCAGTCCTACCCCTCACAGCACAGCGAAGCTCGTTCCACCAGACGTGTTTCCCGCACAGCCATCCGTACAGCGGACTCAGGTCACCTTTCGGAGAGCAGCCCTTGGACTCCGGGGTTGAACTGTGACTTCATGGACACTGTGACCCTCAGGACAGATGGCAGTAAGTGTGGGGGAGCCATTGACGGAGAAGGAACGGGAGAGACGGGTTGGCCTTTCAGCCAGGGAGCTGACGTCGCAGGTCGGCCAGGCGGCGTGACCGCGCAGGCTCCCGGGTGACAAGACCACCGTGATGGACGCGCACACGTGTGCGAGCACGAGCCTGTGCCTGCCCAGATGGCCTTCTTGGAAACAGGGAGACCCACCCGGCCATCGGAGAAGTCGACAGCATCTTTTCTATGCAGAAATGCGTCGTGACTTTCCCAGCGACCCAGTATTTCAAGGGACGGCGTTTGGCTTCAGATTTATAAAAAGGCGTGTTGCAACATCTTAATTACAACACTGGCAGGTCCTCACTTTCAGAACCAAATGGCAGCTGCTATTTGTAAAGCACGATTAATCAAATATGCCCGCGTGTCTACCAGGGAGGGTTTCTGTGCGTGTGTGTCAGTCTCCGCAATACATACAACGTACCGCTCGGCAGGCCAGAGCAGGTCGGAGAACCCGCGACCCGCCGGCCTCAGCAGTCCTGGTCCGCCCGTATGAAACCAGCGGCCAGGGGCCCACGCATTGCCAGGGTGGGCTTGGCAGCTGCAGAGAGATGAAAAAGAAGTGATTTTCCATGTGAATGAAGGATAAGTGCGGTAGAAGACGTGCATGCTCACGGACTAAAGTTTCAAGTTGTCGGCCAGATATGACGGGGCCTCTGGATGAGATGAACACCGTCACTTCCACCGTCATCGATTCAACGTCGTTTCCAAAACGGAACAAAATTCCAAACGGGAACAACATTAGGACTTACATTAAGGAAAGGAAAAAAACAGGGAAGATTCGTGTTGTTTCAATATTAATTACACAGATCATAATCCAAAATTTCGCTTGTTGAAAACATTCTCAGAATTGCTCTTTTTCCCAGAAGTCCTGTCTGTCTCCCTCGCCTCAGTCGGAATTTGACATTACTACGTAGGAGAAACTTCTACCCAATATTTGTTAGTCATTTTCATTCTCATGTTTTACCTCGTTTGGCTTTTTCTTCCTTATTTTTGAAAGGCAACATTCAAATTGGCTGAGAACTATCTTTCTTCCTTAAAATGGATGCATCTCTGGAAAGCGCAAATGTTGTGAATTCAAGGACAATCGGTCCCTTCTGCGTCACATAGTTCGAAGTCCGGCTTGCGTTCCGTCACCTCCCTCAGCACTTGGACTAAGAGTAGACACGGTGCAATTCACAGTGCTTACTAGCGTCTTCTCTCTGTCTGGAATAGCTACCAAAACAGTCCGACGGCACTGCCGACGGCGCTTGGCTGTGCGCGGCGGCAGCGAGTGGCACTGCTCACGCGCCCGCACGCCTCCGCGCCGTGTCCCTGGCTGAGGCTCCCGTCCCAGCAGAGCTCCTTCCTCATGAGGGCGTTGTCCAGGACAGAGTCTAGGAGACAGTGAGCGTCGGGGACTGGGCCAGCGCTCGTTGGGACCGAGGGCTCTCCGTGTCCCTGCGGTGACTGTGACACGTGCCTGCACGTCGGCGGTGACCTGGAACAGCTGACCCGTGCTGTGCACAGCGCCCTCTCCCCAGTCTAGCTGAAACCTGCACGACAGAAGGAAATGCAGAGTCCCCGTGGGGGTCGTGAGCTTAGGCGCCTCTGGTTACGGGAGAAGGAGAGGGCGAGAGGGAGGAAGGGGGAGAAAGGGCGGAAGTGACGATCTGTACGTGTCGTGAAAATGTAACGCACATACCGTCTTCAAAAACAATAGTAATTCCAGGCCTGATCAGAGGGGGTCCAGGCAGAAGCAGCCGCTGCCTTGGCGCGCCCCAGCAGCACTCCCCGGCCCCACTGGCCGCTCCCTGCCCACTTGGGCACGGCGTCATGGTTCTCTGACACGCAGGAGCAGCCCGGAGGCGCGGGGGCCAGCTGTCCCTCGTGGCCGGGCAGCGCGATCGAGCCCGGTAACAGGGAAGCCGCAGGCTGCAGGAGGCTGCCACGCCGCCGCAGGAGCCAGGGCCTCTCTTGGTGACGCTTGTGTGGGAGGTTGGACCGGCGGGTCGGGGAGATGCCCGGGCAGAAAGGGACGGCACGGTGGGGTCTCTGCATGGTGCAGACGCCCGGCCCAGCTGGGACCCCCGTCCAAGTGCAGTGCCCACCTCTCACCAGGCGAGCAGCAAAGGCCAGGCCAGGGGTCCCACATTCACCAAGTGGCCTCCCACGCCCCCGCCCCCTCGCTGTCCCGTGACAGCTTGGAGCCCCGGTCCCCGGGTGTGCGGGCCACCCGGGGTAATTTCAAGGTCCCGCTGTCCCCTCCCCTCCCTGAGGACGTGACTCCGCTACCCGTGCAGCTCGTGATGTCCTAGTGAAACAAGGGCGCAGGTGCGCCCGACGTGCCTTGGCGACATGGCGGCGCCGCGCCCTCTTCGCGCGTCCCGCCCCGCCACTCCGTTGGGCGCCCCTGCCCGCAGCCAGCTGGCCTCGTGGCCGCCGGCCCTCTGTGTTTGTACCTGGTTCCTACGTTTGTACTTCTAACACAAATAAACGCACACGTTGTCAGAAACGCTGCCAGGGTGGGCGTCCTTCTTCCTGGCTGGGGTGCCAACCTTGAGGACGGGGTGTGGATCTGCACCAGCGGTTGGGGGGGCGTGACCCCAGCTGCCCCTCTCAGCTGTTCAGCCCCCAGAGTCCCACCCAGGAGTGAGGGGCGGAGGGAAGGACTTTTTCTCTGGCAGAAAAGTTACAAATGCCGGTGTCCAGGGACGCACCTTCCTCCATCCCGCCTACGCCGTGAACCCCCAACCCATACCTGCAGGGCAGAGACCTGAGACCCCCACGGCCGCTCCTCGGCTTCACCTGCAGCTCAGACATGCACTCAGTGCTGCTGGAAGGTTCCAGAAGTGGGGACCGGCCACCCTGGGGGTCTGCCCAGAGCTCCCAGAGGAGGCTCTGAAGCCCACGTAGGAGCAGGGCACACCAGCACATGTGGGCCAGAAACAAGGCCCGGCGACCACCAGGGACATCTGAGGGTCTCACGTGCAGCGCTTTGGTCTGTCTGAACTGAACACCTTTTTTTTTTTTTTTTTTTCTTTTTTTTGGAGAGGTTTTTGCTATAGGGCGCGTGCGCTTGCCAGACAGACAGAGAGAGACAGAGAGACAGAAAGCAGGAAATCACCCCCCAGGGGGGATGGCCACGCCGCAATCCCTTCTCCTCCATTCTCCTCTCGGGATCTTGGGCACGCACGCACACGCGCCCGGCGTGAGTTTTAAGCCGCCGGGTCCGGGACTCGAACCGCGGTCGACTACGTGGGAGTCCAGCGACATAGCCATTACGCTAACTGCTGGTTCCCGTGAACTGAACACCTTTTACCAAAAAGAAGCAACCCAGGTCCCCTGGCTCCCTCCTTCTGACCACACCACAGTCCCGCCCCTGCTGGGGACACCGCGCTGGTGAAATAGGGGTAGGGTGGGAAAGGGTTAGGGCACGGTTTCGCCCCTTCTCTGCCTCTGCCCTGATCCTAGGATGGGCCTCTCTCCAGGGCTGGGTTCCCAGAAGAGGACCAGGTCACTGCAGGGCCCACGTGTCTTCTCAGAAGCTGCCCCAGCGGTCTCCCACCCCACTCCTGCCCTCCCTTCCCCCTGTGGTGAGCACAGCCACAGGGCCTCCAGAGACAGGCCGGGACAGCAGCCCCCTGCCGGGCGGGAGGACGTCACACAAGGCTCATCAGTGCTGGGGGAGCTTCTAGCCGGGCCCCACCTCCCTGCTGAGTCGGCCGAGGCTGCCGCCTACAGACCCAGCAGTGTGGGTGAAGGGCATGGGGTGCAGAGCCGACCCCCACGCCCAGGCCTGTGCTCCACTGCACACTGGCCCCCCACGGCCCCAAAGCCATGACCTATCGTGGGAGACAGCCCACGTCTCACGTGACTTAAACCCACTTCCACTGGAGAGCCTCCCTTCCGAGACACCTCTCTCAAGGGTACAGAGGTGGCGCCCGAGGCCCTCTGGGCTGGCCGGAGCCGCGGCATCGTGGCTGTTCTCAGCCGCAGAGGAGCACGGGTCTCCGCTCGGGTGCACGGCCTGGAAGGCGGACAGTCTGTGCAGAAGCAGAGTGGGGCTGCGGCTCACACTCAGGGCCCGGCTCCTGGCTCAGGTCTGCACTCCAGGTAGAGGGGAGACTTCAGAAAGCGGCAAGGAGAAGGGGACCCGGGACTTGGACCGGCATGTCTGAACTCGCCTTTCCTTTTTGGTTTTTGCCATAGGGCATGTGTGCTCACTGGAGAGAGATGCAGAGAGAGGGCCAAGTGAGAAACTACCCCCCGGCGGAGGCCACACCACGGGCTTCTCCACCCTCCTGTCAGGATTCTGGGTGCACACCACAGGCCCAGTGTTTTGTTTTTTTTTTTCTTTTGGAGAGGTTTTTACTCTAAGGCATGTGCGCTCGCCAGAAAGACAGAGAGAGAAAGCGAGAAATCACCCCCCGGGGGGATGGCCACACCACAATCCCTTCTCCTCCATTCTCCTCTCGGGATCTTGGGCACGCATGTACACGTGCCCAGCCTGAGTTTAAGCCACCGGGTCCGGGACGCGAACCACGGTCGACTACGTGGGATCCAGCACCCTGAGCACCCACCACTTGCTGGCCTGCCTCTTCTTTCTTTATCTTCATGAGGAAGACAGAGAGATACTCTTGACAGCATCTTGCCATACCGCGGGCCCCACGGTTGGCCAGGACCACCCATGTGCAGGGCACCGGCATGTCGGGGGGCCAGACTCTGAGCCCAGGCCTCCCGCGCAATCCCAGTTCTCCGCGGCGGCTCCCCACTCTCTGAGCCACCACCGGGCAGCCTCCCCTTTCTAACAGCCCCTCCCTGACGTTCCCTGGGGCGGTCTCCCAGAGCCCCCGTTCTCAGAACTGCCACCTCTCATTACCTCAGGCCCAACGCAAGGTCCGAGTAAGCACATCCCAGCTTGGGCACCGGCTCTCACCTCCTGCACCGACGGAACAGAGGTGAACAGACGTTCGCATCAGAGGGCTCAGGTGTAAGAGGGCCGCCAGGGTTCTGGACAGGCACCTGGATCAGCCACACCATCAAGTAAACGTCACCACCCACGCTATGGGGCAGAGAGCCTCTGCAGCCAGTGCGGTGACAGGCGACGAGCAGCTCGCTGCTGGCCCAAACCCCTGCCTCCTCACTCCACGGCGAGTGTGCCTCAGGGAGGGCCCAGCTCCCGGTGCCCCAGCGATGGGAGAGAGCCCAGAGGCCCCCGCGTGGACGGTGGCTATGGCCACACTTGGAGCGGCCCACGGCCCACCGGCCAGCGCCGAGGACAGCGTCACCCCTTGCCGACTGCAGAGGTGGAAGGTGCCGTCTGGCTCTGCGTCAGGGAGAAGAGAACCGGGCCTGTGGGGAGCCAGGGTGTCGGGAGTCGGAGGTGCGCTCTGCCGGTCAGATGCCAGGGGCGTCAGGGCTCCACCTCCGCTCGGCGCAGCCCGGGCCCTCCGGGGACACAGTGGCCCGGTTACCTGACGCCTGCCGGCCAAGCAGCCGGGCCCGCCCCACTCCACGCGATGACGCTGCATCCACAGCCGTGCACATCCCAAGAGGCCATACTTGGGCTCGTTAACTGTGTCTCTCCTTTCGTAAGGTTATTATTTATTTATTTCTTCTAAGAGTGAGAAAGTCAGGGGGAGAGAGAGGGGAGAGACGGAGAGAGAGAGGGAGAGACGGAGAGAGAGAGGGAGAGACGGAGAGAGAGAGGGAGAGACGGAAAGAGAGGGAGAAACACAGAGAGGGAGAGACGGAGAGAGAGAGGGAGAGACGGAGAGAGAGAGGGAGAGACGGGGGAGAGAGAGGGAGAGACGGAGAGAGAGAGGGAGAGACGGAGAGAGAGAGGGAGAGACGGAGAGAGAGGGAGAAACACAGAGAGGGAGAGACGGAGAGAGAGAGGGAGAGACGGAGAGAGAGAGGGAGAGACGGAGAGAGAGAGGGAGAGACGGAGAGAGAGAGGGAGAGACGGAGAGAGAGGCCGCATCCTCACAGTCTTCCCCTGGAAACCCCCAGCTTCAGCCGGCCCCGGACCAAGGGCACTTGCATGGTCTCCATACGTGAGGGGGGTCTCAGGGCTTGAACCTGAAGCCTTCCCGTGGGTCAGCCTTGCACACCATCGCATCTTACCACCACGCCACTATCTGGGTTCCCAGCTTACTCTTACGGAAACAATGAAAACGAAGATTCCAATTCAATTCAGATTTACCAAATATTTCCACACAGGTCGCCTCGAATGTAACAAAATGAAAATAATTCGTTCAGGGCCGGCTCCATAGTCTAGCGGTTGACAGAGCCAGATCTAACACGGCCAACTGCCCGGTGTGAGCCTTGGCCCTGGAGGCTGGAAAACACCCCCAGCACATGTGCGTGTGTACCCCAAACCCCGACAGGCTGGAGAAATGAAGGAAAAGGGACTGCACTGTCACTACGCTTCATGGGCGCGATTCCTCCCTCCCTCCCTCCCTCCTCCTCCCCACTCTCTCTGCAAATGCACGTCCCCTGTGGCAAATAAGACCACGTAAGCGGCACTAGCTCCCGAGCGGCGTGGTGACGTGTTCCGCAGTCTGTGCTGACCCGTGCACATCTAGATCAGAACCCGAAGAACCCCCGCTGGCACCCTGGACTACAGAAAGAACGCCCAGCAGCCCTCTGTGGGAATCCGAGCCCGTTCTGGATCAAAGTCGGGTCAGACCCGGCCCTTGGATCACGGCACAGGACGCGGAGCAGCTCGGTGACGCAGCTGCGACTGACGAGGGGCAGAGCGGGATTTCAGAAGGGCGCACCCCGGGAGCGAGGTAGGCCGTCAGCCCAGGTCCGCTCTGCAGCCGAGGTGGCTCCGAGTCTACACTGCTGCCGCGGGGAGAGCCTTCCTCCGGTCAGGGGCGAGCCGAAGGGCACCCCTCGCTGCCAGCACAGATGGCACACAGGACAGGAGCTCCGCACAAGGGGCTCGCGGAAAAGCCGTCCCTGAGGCTGATGGGGCGCGCTGGAGCTGTGAGCGCCCCCACGGTACCTCTGTGATCCCAGGGTGCACACCGCGCACGGTCCTAGGGAACGCGAAGTCGGCTCCGGGAGGGCGTGACCCCTTGAAGACCGGGAGCTAGGACGAGGCCACGTGGACGGCGCCAGGTCCTCGGCAGTGCCCGCTACGCCCTGGAGAGATGGGCCCGCCATCCTCGGCGTCTTGCCTCTTACTTATTTGTGAGCCGCGAGGAAAACGAACACGTAACGAGGGAAAGGAAGGAGCACACATTCCAGATTACCGGCCACAGCCAAGAGCACACACGACCAGGACCAGCGTAAGGCAGGGAGCTTAGCTCTGGGGACTCGTCCGCGCCTCCAGCTCTCCGGAAACGCAAGAGAAAATCCTCGTGCACGGTCGGCCCGCGTGCTGCCTGCTCTCTCGGGCAACCGGGGCCACGGCGACTCGCTTATCCGGAGCCGGAACCGAGGCCCGTCACCGGCTCCTGGGCCTGCGGCAGCAACAGAACGGCCGCTGGCCTCGAGTGCAGCTGCCCGAAGCTGGAAGTCCGGAGGCTGGAAACACGGGGCCCCGCCCCCTCCAGGGTGGTTCTGCTCCGCTCGGGGGTGGCAGGGGCGTGGGGCTCCCGCAATGCATAATGAGCGTCGTTCGCCCTGAAGTCTCAGCGCCTCTCTGGACACACATGTGCGTCAGGGCGTCCCTAATCAACGAGCCCCCAGGTACCGAGGCAGCGTCTCAGGGCAGCAGGCCACGGCCTGGGAGGCCCCGTCCATCACACTGAGCCTGTCACGTCCCTGCGCTGTGGGGGCATCAGGCACCTGCACTGCCGGTGGCCTCAGCCAGGAGCTCTCCAAGGACAGCCTCGCAACAGGCTCCTTTTCAGACCCAAACTGGCACCCAGTCTGAGAGGCGCAGACCCGGGCGGTCCGTCTCTGTCCCTCGTCTATGGGCGTGGCAGCGGGGGCAGGGGTAGACACCCTGGACGAGGCGCCCTGCGGGAAGCTCGCCCTGTGTGCAGGCACCGGGGCTCCTGCGCCTGCCGGCTGGGATTTCTCTGGGGGAGGCAGCGCCCAAGGAAAGGCACTGCCCAACTACACCGGGAGGGCTCACTCCAGATGCTTTCGGCGCCATGGGCTGTTTTATTTATTTATTTATTTTACCTTTTTTCTCCAAATTTAAAAGTAAGGGCCAGCTAAGACCCTAGGTCTAGACACAGAATTTAGAAATACTAAAATGTTCTATAGGGCTGTCTTATAAAAGAAAGCACACACCTGCCCTCGCACACACACGTGCACACACGCCCATCCTCCAGCCACAGGAAGAACGTTCTCTTTCTCTCTGCCTCCAACCCCACCTCTCAGCGGTCGATCCCAAACCCTGAGAAAGCCTACGATCCGGGCTACCCCTCCGGCACATCCCTGCCTGTGCAGACCTCTGAGAGGTGAGCCAGACACTAGCTCGGCTTCCAGTGGCCCGAGACCATGTCCCTGGGTGGACACGGCTCCCTAAAATATCTGTGTGCGAAAACTCAGTGTCCCCCCTCTGCTCGTCCCGGTCAAATTCATGCATTTGCTTCAGCCAAAACTTTGCAGTAGGCAGAAAGTCCTCAACCCCTGGTAGCACGGTTGGCTTAGAAAGCTTGCAGTTGGGCACCTGCAGGTGGCGTAACGGTAACGTCACTGGACGCCAATGTAGTCGACTGCGGTTTGACTCCCAGACTGGGTAGCTTAAACTCACGCCGGGCGCGTGTGCGTGCATGCCCAAGATCCTGAGAGGAGAATGGAGGAGAAGGGATTGCGGCGTGGCCATCCCCCCTCAGGGGTGACTTCTCACTTTGTCTCTCTGTCTCTCTGGCAAGCGCCCGCGCCCTATAGCACAAACCTCTCTTTAAAAAGACATAAAGAAATGTCGCAGTTGTAAGTGCTCCCTCTGCTCCTCTGAGATACACACGCGTGTCTACGAAGACCTGGGAGCGGGCTGTCTGAAATGCAAACACCCGAGGTGGTGCCCCAGGCCCCTTCTCCACCTGCTCACCACCCTGTCACAGAGACACAGAGGTCTGGGGCCAGCTGGGGAGAGGCTGGTTAAGGTCGAGCAAGACCGTGATGGGCTGGCCTGTGGCGCGGCAAAGCGTGGCCCCGTGGGTGCGCGTGGAAGACGGGTCTGTTCTCCAATTTGCCCACACGCCTGGCACGCGCCTGTGTCTGGGCTGTCCGGGACAGCGGGGCGGCTGTGGGAGGAAGACTGTGGCCCGAGGCCGGTGGAGGGGCCTCTCTCCTCCCTCCCCTCCCTCTCTCACGAAGGAAATAAGAAACTTGGACATGAAATAAGGACTCTGGCATGGGGGGCTGGGGGCCAGGCCCCTTCTCCAGCCCAGGTGCACCCTCGCCGTCTCCGGCCCGGCCGCATTCAGTGCGGTCATCACCTCGGTATCTTTCGATCCCAGTAAAATCAGTTTTATAAGTGAGAAATTTACTGCAGGAATTCTCAATTTTCTCTGTAACCCTGAACTGCCAGCCTGGTCTTCCCTTGAGAAATTAACAGCAAAGAAGAACCCTGTACAGCAGATCAAAAGCTACCTCTGCAAATAACGTGGACGCCAAGGCCCAGACGGCTGTTTATTGGGGTTTTCAGACAGTCTCCTCGGGCGAGTCATTTTCTCTCTCCTGCTCTAGAGCCTTAATGAACAGAGGGGGGGTGCGGAGGGGCGGGAGTCCTGCAGACCAGGGCTTTGAACTGCAGGGTTCCCTGGCTGCTAAAATAAGCCAAGGGACAAGACGCCCCTGCCTGCGCCCACACACGGCAGCTCGAGGACTCGAACGCGACCACAGCTCACGCACCGGGGGCCTGGGAGAGTCGGGCTTTGCACCGGGGCACCGGTGTGAGCCCGGGGAGCATGCTCGGGGACTTGATCTACAAAGCGGGACGGACTACCTGCCGTAGGGAAGGCACTGATAAACAGCTCCAGAGCGTCCGCTCAGACACGCCTGCCAGGAGAGTGACCCCTGGCCAAGGCGTCCAAGCAGAGCCTGGGCCGTGGCCGAGAACTCGGCGTGTACCGACTAGCCGCGAGGAACACGGCCCATGCCAAGGTGATCGGCAAGGACGTTTGTGCGGGAAGTGAGGGTCTCCTGAGAGGGTGACCACGTGTTGGATCAGGGTCAGGCCACAAGTGGGGGCGGGGAGGTTAGAGTCGTGAAATGAGGTTGGTGCCAGATTATGGACGCCCTAGTCAGAAGGAAAACAGAAGGCATCCTTAGGCAGGAAGAACGGGCGACCACGGAGCAGAGGCCACGTCAGAGGACCTTGTCACAAGAGCAGTTGGCAGATGGCGCGCTTGCGGGGCAGGCCTCGCTGACCGCTCAGAAAGCTGCTGCGCCGGCCTCGCTGTGAGCTACAAGCCGCCGCTCGTGCACTGGACAGACGGGCCTCCCCGCGGGTTCCTGCAGGACAGAGCCCCCAGGACGGGCGTAAGTCTAGGCCGGTGCTGGCCTCTGGGGAGCACCCCGTGCCGGGTCCAGCCCTTCCTAGTCCCGGGCCACAGTGGGCCCTAAAACAGCAGGTACCACGACGGTACTGGAGGCCGAGTCGCCACTGCAGGCCGGGCCTGGTGACCGGACCACAGGAAGACAAAGGCGTTACAGGGACGCAGTGCTGTCTGCGGGGACACAGACGCCAGACCTCCACCCAGCAGGGGCAGACGGAACCCAACAGCCTGAGGACGGGAGCTGCCCCGGGGGACATCGGGGACCTGCAGAGGCACTCGGGGCGGGCCAGGTTCTGAGAAGAGCTCGCTGCAGTGACCGGGCGCCACACGCGGTGCCTCTCTGCTGGACGTGTGCACAGGCCGTGGCTCTGGGAGCCAGGGACAGCGCAGAGGTCACGAAGCAGGAGCCACCGTCCCTGTTGGCGGCTGTGCGGACTTCGGAGGCCAAACCTCAGAGTCTGGACTCGCCAGAGAAGCCAGAGCGCGGTACCTCAAGTCCCACAGAACGGCCGCCAGTAAGTAAGCGCTCCGTCTTGCCCGAGGCGTCCTCCCAGTGCGTTTGAAGGAGTGACATGACTGCCGCGACACACCACGGATTCTCCGTCCGTGAGCGCACACGCAGGGCGTGGGGAAGGGCACTGTCGGAGGCGGTGAGGAGCAGGCTGGAGCTGACGACCCCCGCTGCCTCTCAGCTCTCTGCTCCCCCTGCAGGGCCACGATCCCTCCTCACCCCGGCACCATGCCAGCACCTCACATGGGGGCCTCCTCCTGGGATGACGCAGCAGCACCTGCTTCCGGAATGAGGCCACCACGGAGGCCACGTGCCCGTGATGCCTGGGCCCCGAGCGATGCGGCCTCCTGCCCGGCCCACGATGGTGCCCACTCGGCCAGAGATGACTCCGCGAGACAGAGAGGATGGAGGGGGACTCTTTCTGCCGGTTTTATATGAACTTGTTCTGCTTCACCCGGTGCTGGGACTCTGGGTGTTTCCTAACAGCGTGTCCAGGAAGACTTGCCCCGCCTCTTAAAAAAAATTAAAAATAAGAGTAGTTTTGGAGGAGAGAAGTGAGACCAAAAAGTGCAATTTTCATTTGTATTGCAAAATGTGAAGATAATAAAGTTGTCAAGTCTTTTAGTTAAAAATAAATAAATACATAGCGATCGAAGGAGACGTCACAGTAAAAGCTGCGTGGCGGGCCGGCAGGCGGTGTGGGGGCCGGCAGGCGGCGCGGGGGCCGGCAGGCGGTGTGGGGGCCGAAGCACTGCACGTAGCCCACAGGGTCTGCGTCCTGGACTGGGCGTGTGCGAGCCCACAGTCCTGAAAGCACGGTGGAGAAGAGGGATTGTGGTGTGGCCACCCCCGGGTGACTTCTCGCTCTCTGTCTCGCTCTCTCTCTCTCTCTCTCTCTGTTTCTCCAGTGAGCACGTGTGCCCTATAGCAAAAATCTCTCTCTCAAAAGGAAAAAACAAAAAGAAAAGCTGCACGAGCCTCTAACCATCTCACGGCAGGGAGAGAAAAGCCGAGTGGAGGCCCCTACACGGAAGGCTACCTGACTAACACCTCAGGGGCTCCTGTGGGCCCCCAAAGGCTTTACCCTGAACCCAGGATAAAGCAAGTATAGACCGAGCATCAGAGAGGCCGAGGCACGGCCTGGAGCTAGGTGACACCTGAGAGAGACGTGTCCCACACCAGCTGCGGAGCATGCGGGGTCCTCTCTCGGGAAGGTCCTGGCGTCCAGGCCCTCTGGGCCCTCCACGTGGAACTGCTGTCGTGTAACCCGGCCCTGAGCAGCCACGTCCAGAGGCAGGACAAGATGTCACAGCAGATTTCAGAAACGGGCCCACAGCGGTGAGGAGGTTCGAGTGAGTAGAAGTGAGCTTTAAAGCAAGTTGAATTATTAATCCCGATAAAGTAGAAGACAAGGTGGAAATTTTCAACTGAGAACTATGCATGTTGAGAATAAAATGGAATTTCTGGAGCTGAAATTAAGAACATGTGTTTTTAACAGATGATTAGAAACTAGCAAAAATAGAAAAATGGAAAATGGGTCAAGAGACAAGTCACGCTAAAGCCCTGAGACAGAAAACGTCACCCTTGGGAAACAGGGTGGGCTGTGGACAGCGAGCAGCAGAGAGCACAGAGGCTGGGAACGTCGGTCGTGTCATCGCGGGCCAAGCCGTGCGGCTGTCGGGAAAAAGTAATTCAAGAGAGACTGGCTGGAATCTGTCCCCATGGCCTGGTGGGTAGGGGAGCTGGATCCCACGTGGCTGACAGCAGTTTGAATCCCAGCCCTGGCATCTTTAAAACACACCAGGCATGTGTACGTGCATGCCCAAGTCCCAGCAGGACGGAGAAATGGAGGGGAGGAGATTGCGGCAGGAGCAGGCCCCAGGGTTTCCCTCGTTCCCTCCCTCCCTCCCTCCCTCCCTCCCTCCCTCCTTCTTCCTCTGTCTCTCTGTCTCTCTCGCTCTCTCTGGTCAGTGCACATGCACTCTGCAATTAAAAAGAGACAAAGAGAAAAAGAGGTACAGGCTGAGAGGTTTCCAAACTGATGAGTGGCACCAAGCCCCAGACAAGAATTTCTAAGAAAGCCAGTTGGGATAAATACAAAGAAAGCACACGAGAGTCCATCAGAGTTAAACTAAACAGAAGAGGACAAGCTGCAACAGCCCAAGTAGGAAGAACAAAAACAAGTTTCCTTCAAAGAAGCAATGAAAAGACTGGCCTCAGACGTCCCAAGGAAGCAATAGAAACCACAATATAATGGACGACCGATGATATGCACAACTAAATATTCCTATGTAAATTGCAATCCCTACCTTACACCATATAGAACATTAAATAAAAATAGATCAAAGACGTAAACACAGAAGCCAGAACTACAAAACTTCTTAAGAAAACAACTTATGCAAAGATTTCTCAGACACAACTCCAAAAGTGTGATCCATAAGGGAATAAGAAAAAGAAATTGGACTGTACCAGAGCCACAAACTTCTGTTCTTGTAAAATATTGTTGAAAGGATGAAAATCTGAGCCACATACTGGGAGAAAATGTTTACATACCACACGCTCTACAGAGAATTCGTATCCAAAATATAAAAAGAACTCTTCGTTCTCAACTACGCAAAACAAACAACCAGGTTTTTAAGTGAGAAAGGACTTGAGCAGACAATTCACCCAAGAGAATATAATTACAGTAAATAAGCAAATGAACCGATGTTAAATAGCATTAATCACTGTGGACGTGCAAATTAAAACAATAATGAGAAACATCACACAGCAATTAGAATAGTTAGAATTTTTTTTTAAATCTGAAACTCTTGGGGCCAGCAGGTGGTATAGTGGTCAAGACACTAAACTCCCACATGGCCAACTGTGGTTCAAATCCCAGATCCAGCAGCTTGAAACTCACACCAGACACATGGGCATGCGTGCCACAAATCCCGGAAGAGAATGGAGAAGAAGGGATTGCCAACCCCCTGGAGAGGATTTCTTACTTTCCCTCTCACTGTCTCTTTCTGGTGAACACTCATGCTCTGTGGCGGGCGATGGGGGGAGACTGAAGCACAAGGCCAGCTCCATAGGCTAATAGTTTAGGGAGTCAGATCCCACACAGTCAACTGTGGTTCAAATCCCGGCCCAGTGGCTTGAAGCACATGACAGGCACATGAGTCTGTGTGCTTCAGATCCCATCAGATGGAGAAAGGGGAGAGAGCGGATTGTGGGGTGACCACAACCCATTAGGGGTACCTTCTCTCTCTCTCCGTGTCTCTCAGGTGAGTACATTTGCCTCTGGTAATCTGAAAACAAATCAGAAATACAAAATACTGGCTAGGATACAATGTACGCAACTTTCTTAAGTTCCTGGTGGGAATGGAAACTGCGAGGGTAACCCAGGGAAATAGTTTGTCAACTTCTCATAAATTCAAAACATAAACGTTACATATCGTCGAGCAATCTGACTCCTGAGTAGAGAAATGAAAATTGACGTTCACACAAAGCCTGCACGTGAATATTCATAGCGGCTTTATTTGTAATAGTTGAAAACTGGGAACGATCCAAATGTCTATCAACAACGAGATGGGCAAACAGACTAAACTACATCCACGGAAAGGGACATTGCTCATAAATAAAAGTGCCGCACGTGCAGACCTAGTGGCACGTGAGGACGACCCAGATGGAGCTGAAAGGTATCGAGTGTGACGGCGATGGAGAAAGACCACGTGAGGTAGGGCTACGTCTATATCGCGCTCTTGCAAAGCTACCACTGTGCGAAGTTTGGTCAGATACTTCGCCTGCAGAGGAACGGTGGAGAGAATTTAGGAAAGCCCTGTTAAGAATCGTGCCAACCAGAAGGCAAAGGAATGAAAACTTTAAAATGTTGAAAGCAAAAACTGTCAACCCAAAAGTCTGCCACAAAAATATCTCCCAAAAAAGAAAATATGAAGAATTTAGAAGGATGATTATAAATAGCTTCTTTAAAAAGTTCAGTAAAGTTGATAAAAATAAAAAGAGAAAAGATAGAATGAACCACCGTACGATCCAGCAATTCCACTCCCGGGTTATCCACCCAAAGGACAGGAGAACGACCGGTAAGGCGTCTACAATAGCTTTATATTGTTTCTGTGTCTAGAGTTTATAGAGTTCTGCTTCTTCTGTTATTTCTGCCTTCAACTGGATTTGTTTTGTTCTTAGTTTTCTAATTTAAGGTGACAATTTTGTTGATTTGCAGGCTTTTTCTATCACTGAGCATCTGAATGCTATCAATTTCCCTCTAAACACTGCATTAGCTGCATTCCATACATGTGGGGGGGGGTGTATACACGTATTTTTTTCATTTGCTAGAGGGTATATGCACTTGCTAAATGGAGAAAGAAAGAGAGAGACAAAGAACGAATGAAAGAACGAATGAACGAACCAACGCACCCCTCCCTGGGGTGGTGGCCACACTGCAATCCCTTGTCCTCCATTTCTGCTTTTGAAATTTTGGACACGCATGCTTGGTGTGTTTTTTAAGCCACCCGATCTAGCACTTGAAATGCAGAGTCGGCCACGTGGGATCCATGCCATCAATTAGCCCGGATGTTATATATTCAGTTTCACGTAGTTTAAAATATTTTGTCATTTCCTTTCAGATTCTCCTGTAGTAAAATGTAAACGAGATCCAGTCGGTTGATGACATTCTGTTTTCCAGGACTTCCTGGTTTTTGGATTCCTTTTTGATTACCAGTGGAGAGTGGTGAAGCCTGCAGTGATAACTGTGGGTAGCCTGTCTGCCTTTCCGTTCCGGCTCTGTGCTTCCATCTCCCGGTAGGCGCACACACTTTTCGAAGTGTGGTGTCTTCCTGGTGAACTTACCATCCTGTGCTGTCATTTATTAACACAATGGCCGCCTTCATTCCTGATAGTTGTCCCTGCTCCGGGAGGCACTTTCTCTGGTGTGATTATAGAGATTCTTATAAGCACAGAAAAAAATCACTGGCTCCTTATTTTCTTTTGCAAACAGGCTTTGCCTCCATGCTTCTTCCCCTCAGTGCTGCGTATCAGTTTCCTGGGAGAATGTCAGTAGTTGTCTGATGCAATCATGCAACAATGAAAGTAATATTTAGAGAATTCAGTAACCTCAGTTAAAAAGTCAATGGGCATTCAGTTGGCTTAACAAATCTAACCCCCGGATATTTTGATATTCTGCAAACACAATTTAGTGTGTAATGACACAGATTTCTATTTCTCAGAAAACCAAATGAAGATGAATTAAAACCCTAGAGGCTACGCTCCATCCCTCACGAACCCGGTCTTCAGTGTTCCTTCGAGGTGTCAGTTGTGTCAACCACCCTCCTCACCCTGCTTAGCGGAGACTAAGATTATTGATGTGTGTTTCATTGGAACGTGCTTCTTTGGTGTGTGTGCGTGTGTGTGTGTGTGTGTGCGCGTGCGCGCACGTGCTTTGTGAGAGACACCGAGAGGAAAGAGAGTGGGGTCGTGGTCAGCTCTCAGGTTCACAGGCTGCCCCCCCCCCCCCTGGTTCCGGCCTGGCAGCGTGCCCTCCTGCCGTGCCACCGTGGTGGGGCCGGTTTTAGTGCCTGAACCCTCTCAGGCCACACCGGAGCTGCTCCCTCCTGCTCTGCTGCTTACTGCCCCCGCAGTTTCCCGTCCACCGAGCACTTGGCCCCCTCCTTTGGGACTTTGCCCAGGCACCCCTTTTTCTCCCATGTCTTTTCAAATCACTCTTTTTAAAATAATAATAATATTAATAATAATAAAGGTTTTTGCCTTAGGGTGCATGCACTGGCTGGAGAGAGAGAGAGAGAAAGGGGAAGTGAGAAATCACCCCCCGGGGGATGGCCATGCTGCAATCCCTTCTCCTCCAGTCTCCTCCCGGGATCTTGGGCACGCACACACACGCGCCTGGTGTGATTTTCAGTCGCAGTCAGCCACGCTGGAGTCCAGCAATGCAACCATTATGTAACCATCTGCTGGTCCCTCCAAATCACTCTTTAAAATGGTTTTAGGGGACAGCAGGTAGTGTGGTGGTTAAGGCACTGATCGAAGACAGTTCAAGTCCCGGACCTAGCAGCCTGAAAATCTCACCTGGGGTGTGTGTGTGTGTGTGTGTGTGTGTGTGTGTGTGTGCACATCCCAAATCCCAAAGGAGAATGGAGAAGAAAGAATTGTGGTGTGGCCATCCCACGGGGGGTGACTTCCCTCTTCCTCTCTCACTCTCCCTCCCTCCCCAACGAGTGTTCGTGCTGGGGAATTAAAATAAGCAACCTGCTGCTGTGGCCTGTTTCCTGCCTGCTCATCCCCACGGTGCTGCTACTGCACCCAGTACCTCTACGGGTCCATGCCCCTCAACGCAGCTGGCGCCGGGTGCAGACCCCGGCAGGGCAGAGCCTGGCTGTCCGCAGGCGCACCGGACACAGGAGAGGACATTGCCGGCCTTGGAGCTGCAGCGCACCGGGCCCATCTGGCTGACCAGAGCGGGCTCGCAGGGACCCATCCAGGATCCAGGAACCAGGTCCGTGGCTCAGCCCAGTCCCCGTCCTCCCGTGTGTGGTGTACCGGAGCGCAAACCCTGACTTTCTGGACAGATGCGGTTCCGTGTGCTGTAGAGTAAGCCGAGCATCTAGGACATCTACGGAAGTCCTTACACGGGGAGCGGCGGTCCCCGGGCTGGAAGCCAGAGGAAGGCTATTTTTAGTCCCTTGAGTACAGAGTCGTGTGAAGCTAGTCACGTGGAAGATGAATTGATCACTTTGCAGGAATTCTGTGAACACCATTGAAATCAGAAGAATCAGCATTTCTAAGAAAGACGGTTAAAGAGGCAATAAAAGATTGTGATTCTAGGGGACTTCCTCCAAACCCTCTCTGTTTTCGTTTCTGGAACAACTGATCCCTGTCAATCCAGGTCACTGACAGCGGTAACAGAGGGCAGCGTCTAGGTCACAGAAATAATCCACTGTACCTCATAGTACAGTAGCACTGGCCCTTGGCCCCATCTGGGGCTTTCGCGTGCTAACGCATGGGCTGGGGGACAGACATGAGCCCCTGGCAGGGTCGTAATGCTGGCATCTCCTCAGACAGGAACCCCCATGCCTGCAGCACACAGCAGGGGCAGAGGCCGCCACGCCGAGGCCTGGATCAACAAGGCCCGTCTCGGGGGCAGAGCGCATCGGGTGGGGAGAAGTTAACGCTTGACAGACAGACGGTGCCGCACAAGCCCACGTGCACCCGATGGGCCTGTCCCAGGCGGCCTCCACCGTGTCCCAGACCCAGGAACAGCGAGCGCAGGGTCAGAGAGGACTGTGCTCCTCGGTCGCGCCCGGGCGGCCCTGATCGCTGTGCCCGCTGTCTCCATCACCCCTGCTTTGCCTCAGGACTGTGGGGGTGTCCAGACACTTGACACCTGCAGTGGACAGGTGACAGGCCTGGCGGCCGGTTATTCACGTGGACCCACGGCCTGGGGCTGAGGGCACCGCCCACCACGCAGGCCGCTCCACGTGGCTCTTGGAGCAGAGTGACGCACCAGAGCCATGGGGAGGAAGCTCTGCAGGACTGAGGGGGCCTGGTCCCCGCGGACGGTGCGGTTGGCCTGTGTGAAAAATTCCCGGCTGGAAGGGCCCCAGGGCTGAGGAGGGCTGTGACTCCTAGAGTAGGGCGGGGAGGGGGCTTGTGGTAAGGCCGCCCACACCCCTGCCCATGGTACTGAGCGTGAAGGAGCACAGAGCACTCCGGGCCGTCGGGAAGGCACAGCGTGTTTTCTCTGTTTTTCTATGCAAAAGGCACCGTGAGCTTTCCGACAGCGGTCCTTTAAGACCTTCCCCCACACGGGGCCTTCCAGGCTGAGCTGCACACCAGCTGCCTACACCAAGGCGTGTGTTTCGGACACGCTTAACCACAGGCTATCGAAGGAACACTTGAGAACTGACGGGAAAACCAATACTCTCCAGCTGTTGCTGCGGCGCGTAAAATCAATATCCTTGCAAAATTCTCACATCTCATCAGCATTCTGTCATGACAGGCCCGTCGGTCTCCAGCTCGCTCCCAGCTGGCACCAGGAACTGAAGGAACACTGGCACCCCACGAGTAGAGGACCCAGCGAGCAGCACGTGCGGGTGCCAGGAGCCGCAGCGCGGGTCGCCGCCCAGACGAGACCGAGTGCATCGTCTGGTCTCCTGCAGACTCCGCCGCCCTCGATGGGGCGTTGACCCCGGCCACTCGGCGTGGACCCAGAGCCCCGGAGCAGCTGTCCAGAGGCCAGCAGAGCAGGACCAGGGCGACGGGCACGGCCACTTTCTCACGTGCTGGACCCTTACAAGTTCGTCAGAGACCGGGCGAGGTCTGAGTACGGCCCCCGAGTTCACACGTGGGAAACGTCGCCCCCAACGCCGCGCTGCTGAGAATGGGGGCTTCGAGAGGCGGTTAGGCCACGTCCGGGGGCGTGGGTTAACGTCACTCGGGAGTGGGTCCCTACTAACAGGCTGGCCCTGCCTCGCTCCCACCCACCCGCTCCCTTCCGCCACGCAATGAGGCAGCGAGGAGGCCCTCAGCACGCGGCTGGACCTCGGACTTCCCCGCCTCCAGAACTGGGGGCCAAGGATAACAAATGCCCAGTCTCGGGACTCCGTCAGAGCAGTGCGCACAGCCCAAGGCGACAGCTCCGTCCCCATAGGAGGCACCAGAGAGCACCATCCCTGCCCCGTGTTCGGGGAGGCCTCAGGGCACAGACCCAGAACTTCTCGCACGGCCAGAACCTGAGCGCACGTCCCAGAGCCAACAGGCCCCACCCCTGCCCCCCAGGCCCCGGCTCTCGGCTGCCTCCCTGACCCGGCCCTCAGGGGCTAGCGGGCACACCGCACACCAGGGAGCAGGAGAGGAGATGCACACTCACTCGCAGCCGGTTCAGGGACGTGCACGTGCCCACGGGGGCCCAGGACAGGCAGCTGGTGGCACCGAGAGACTCCAGGAGCATCTCAGGAGACCTGAAGTGGCCTGGCCTCACACAGGTGCCTCAGCAGAGACCCCAGTGGACCGCCAGGCAGGGTTAGATAGGGCAGTGGCAGTGCCCTCCCGTGGGTGGGGAGCCCCCAGGGAGACCCCTTCACAGGAACGCGCACAGCCAGGGTGGGCACAGACACAGCCCTCAGCAGCGCTGAGGCCGAGCAGAAGACCTAGGCTTGCGTTCTGAGCCTCCGCAGTACGCCAGGCCCTCCCGGTGCCCGTGATCTGGGCTGTCTGAGGCTGGGGGTGGGTCACGGCGTGAAGACCCTGTTAGACCGTGTGTGTGTGTGTGTGTGTGTGTGTGTGTGTGTGTGTCAATAAATAAACAAACTTTGCTTAATGCAATTGCAGGGCCAGTCCCATAGCCTCGTGGTTAAGGGAGCTGGATCCCTCATGGCCAACTATGGTTCGAATCCCAGTCCTGGTAGCTTGGAAACATGCTGGGCACAAGTGCACGTGTATCCCAGATCCCAACAGGAAAGAGACGTGGAGGAAAAGGGACTGCGGCCAGACCACACCCTGGAGGAGATTCTCTCCATCTCTGCCTCTTTCTGGAAAATGCACACTTACTAGAAACGTGTTTTTAACGCAGCTGCAAAGTGTGTAAAATATTATGATGTTAATTTTTCAACAGTGAACTTCCATTTGTGTCTCGAATTCTAGGTATTTATCAATATCTGCATTGTTAAAAAAAATTCATCTCAGGTTCAAAAAGAAACCTTTTGCATAATAATAGAGTAGTGCAGACGCTTCTGAGAGGCAGGTTTGTGTGTCTTCAGAGAAAAAAGAAAAGATCTGTAGCCCTGAGCCCTGAGCAGTGGAACAAAACTACAGTGTTACACGTTGGCGTGAACGGGCGGCCGCCACCCCGCCCTGCCTCTGCTCCCCGGCGCCTCGGTCCGTCCTCCCAGAGGCCAGACGCTTTGTTACGCGGAGAGCGCTTCCAGAGACGGAGCTGGAGCCTGGTCTCAGAGCTGGCGTGAGACCAGAGGCTGGACAGAGGCCCGGTGGGCTGAGTCGTGCCGCTCCTCGGAGAATCGGCACAGACACAGACGGATGAAAAGAAACCCGTGGGCAGCCGTGGTGGCCCTCGCGTGCAGAACAGACGCCGGCACTGTGCGCGTGGAGGTCCCTTCTCTTACTCTCTTCCCTGCTTCCCCTCCTCCGGCCACGTCACTGCCCCAGAGCTGGCAGGGTGGGGTCAAAGGGCCCAGTGGGGGACGGGGACTCCCCCTCACCAGTCTGAGCTGACTCGACTCATCAGGCACACTCCTGGAGAACCCGCGGCGTGCCCCACACACGAAGGGACGCAGGCAGATGTCCGACCCGGTCCCTGCTCCAGGAGCCGAGCCTTGTGGAGAAGGGGCTCTGCAGCAGCGGGCGGGAAGGCTGACCACTGTCCCTCGGACTCGGGCCCCCATACGGCCTGAGGAGCACCAGGCCGCGCTTCCAAACCTGTGGAGTGTCAGAACCAGCCAGGGGCGCCGAAGCAGAGGTGTGGGCTAGGCCTTGGGTCTCGTGAAAGAAAGCGGGACATCTAGGTTTTGGTTACAACTCGCTCGTCCTAACCACCAGGAGGATCTCACACGGAGTGGCGAGGGAGCACGAGCCGCGCCGACACTGCCAGAGAAGTCGGGGTTCCCGATGACCGACAAAGGCGGTCTAAGTGCACCCTGCCCGGCAGCAGCGGACGGCCTAGAGACAGAGAACGCCTCAGCCAGGAGACAAGACGCAAGGACGTGCCGCAGGAAATCAGAGCTGGAAGTGCAGAAACCGAAGCGGAGGCTCAGGGACAGACGGAGAGGACGGAGAGACAGGTCACCAACCGGACGGGGGACAGCACAGGTCCAGAGGAGCCGCCAGGAGAGCAGAGAGCCCCAGAGCCAGGGCTCACGGGCCGAGGACTCTCCTACCGTCGGGAGGAAACTAACTACAGCTCCGCGAGTCTCCCCGACACGCGTGCCTGCGTGCCGGCGTGCGTGCGTGCGTGTGTGCGGCAGGGGCGTTCACTTCCAGCAGGTGAAGGGTCGGTGCCCCGGCTCCTTGTGACCTCTCTGACACCCCCCTGGAGCGTCTCCTCACAGCCCCTGCAGGGAGAAGCCCAGACCTGCTAGTGGGCGTTGGGGCGTCGGCCTCACTTTGTGGGGTCTGGAGTCGGAAACGTCGGATCGTCCCATCTTTCTAAGCAGTGCTCCCCAGTCCTAGCTGCTGCCTGGGCTTTTGTTCTGCCTGTGCCCACCGGGCGGTCTGGGCTCCTGGCCCGTCCCGGACACAGCCTGGGATAGAAGAGGTAAAGAGGGAGCTCACGGCCGGGCCTGTTCTCCGAGGGCCCTGGCTGGCCTTTCTCCTCAGCTCGCAGAGGCCTCTCAGGTCCGTTGTCTTAAGAACACCACCAGGAGCCAGCTGGTGCCTGCTGGTAAGGTAGCCAGAGCCCACCTGGACAACCTTGCAGTTCGACTCCTGGCCCTGGCTGCTTGAGTGTGTGCATGCATGCCTACAATCCTGGGAAGATGCAGAAATGGAGAAGGGATTGCGGAGTGGACGAAGGGGCCCTCTCTCTCTCTCTCTCTCTCTCTCTCTCTCTCTCTCTCTCATGAGCCAGTGAACTCTAGCAATTATAAAAATAATCTATTTATTATTATTATTATTCCATTTGACCAGAGAGAGACAGAGAGAGAAAGAGAGAAAGCAAACCACCAGGTCCAGGACTTGAACTGTGGTCGGCCATGTGCGAGTCCAGCATCTTAACCACCACGCCACCTGCTGGCCCGTCTGGAAATTTTTTTTTAATTTCTAATTGGGAGGTCATTGGACTAGGGTGGCTCTGGCATTTTAAGTTTCTACGAGAACAAACCAAAGTCCAAGGTAAAGAGTCGCTTGAAACCAGAAACTACGCCGTTCGGAAGCCCCAGCTCCCCTCTCTCGGGTCTGGCCTGAACCACCAGGTGCGTCTTCTGGGCCCCAGGCAGGGAAGCCCTGCCCTGCCGCAGACATGGACGCCCACGCGAGCCCTTCCGGCTCAGGGGTGTCCTTGCTCAGATCAACTCTGTCAACTTTAAATACACTTAAGGCTTTATTTTACCCACCTACTTAGCAAGATGAGTAAAAAGAAGAATGTCCTCATTTTCTTGGAAGTGTAACTTAAAATACCTTTTAAAAATTCAAATCCCCTATTATTAATTTTAAAAACCTGGGCTTTCTCGGGGTTGCTAATGGGCCTCCCTCTGGTGGGACGGCTTTTTTGTCTCCCTCCTCCCATCTCCAGTTAAAAGATCAAGAACTTTTGGGACCAGCAGTTAGCGTAATGGCTATGTCGCTGGACTCCCATGTAGTCGACCACGGTTCGAATTCCAGACCCGGTGGCTTAAACTCATGCCAGGCGTGTGTGCGTGTGTGCCCCCCCAAGATCCCGAGAGGAGAATGGAGAAGGGACTGCGGCGTGGCCATCCCCCCCACCCCCGGGGGGTGATTTCTCGCTTTCTGTCTCTCTCTCTCTCTCTCTCTCTCTCTCTCTCTCGCTTTGTCTTTCTGGTGAGTGCATGCGTTCTATAGCAAAAACCTCTCCAAAAAAAGGAAAAAAAAAAAAGAACTTGTCACGGTTTTACTTTAGGTCAGAAAAACACACCGTCTGGCCTAAGGCTGCGCGTGCACGCATCTCCCGCTAATGAGGAAAGCGAGTCTAATCACGGGTGCGGGCACGGAGCAGCTCGCCCTGGGGACAGCCGGAGGACACGCCTCTCCCCACGCTTCGGAAGCTGCCATGCCGAGGGCTCCTCTGCTCCAGAGTCAAAGGTGTCCTTGTTGTAAAAAGCTGCGTCGTCCTTACCTGGCCAGCACTAAGAGCATCTCAACTCAGGAACAGATCGTTCTCGGGCAATAGACGCCATGAGGCAGAAAATGCTGCGTGTGTTCATTTCCTTATAAAGTGAGCCAGCGCACGCCTGGGGGCTCATTATGATCAGCGAGGTTTTCTGTCTCTGAACCCTGGTTTCGTGATGAAAGGGATTCGTGTTTATTGTGACATGCTCCACCAGGGAGGTGGTGTCACCATCCCCACTGCAGAGAGGACCCTCAGACCTCTGATAACGGAGCCAGGTGGCCTCACAGCAGCAGAGCGGGAAGGGGCCCCCGAGCTTTCCCGACAGCTCAGGGTCTTCATCCCCGCTCGGCCTCCTTGGTAAGTGGGTCCACTCGATGACCTTCTTCCCCTGAAGGTCTGGCCTGAGGACCGTCTGCCCCGGGCACACTGGGCACTGTCGGGAGCATGCTACTGGCGAGGACGGGAGAGGCTGGGGTGCTGCTACCCATTCTACCTCCGGGACAGCCCCCCACTCCCAAGACAGCTGTCCAGCTGTGGCTGTTGCCACAGCCTCTACCGTGAATGCTCAGAAACCCACATCTGACGGCTGCTCTAAGATACACACACGCCACCCGGCAAAGTCGCTCAGATAGAGTTTTCTTTTTTAATAAAGAATTATTTTAACTTTATTATTATTATTATTTTAATTTGATCAGAGAGAGAGGCAAAGTGAGAAAGCTAGCCACCAAGTCTGGGATTTGAACAGAGGTCGGCCATGTGGGACTCCAGTGCCTTTAACCATCATGTCACCTACTGGCCCCCAGGTTGATATTTCTTTAAAAACTATTTAATTTTTTATGATCATTTTAATTTGCTATAGACCACGTATGCTCAGCAGAGAGAGGGAAAGTGAGGCGCAAATAGCCAGGGCCAGGACTCGAACTATGGTTGGTTATGTGGGAGTCCAGCAACTTCTCCCCCTTAAACTGATATAGTTGTAATGCAGGTTCTCAAGGGCTTCTAACACCAGGGGAGAGGATAGCCCAACCACCCAAAACACCTCAAGCTTGCAGACTTGCTGTGCTCCTGAGCGTGGAGCAGAAATGCGAAGTCTCAATTCTGAAACCTTCGTATTCATTCGATGCATTGTTTCCCAAAATAATGTGTCTTCTCCTTCCGACTTGCCTGTCTCCCGGCCTTTTGTTCTGTGGAACACAAATTAGCATCCAAATGGCCTGGACCCTTCGGCTAGAGGTTTCTAAAGGAAGAGTCCATTATCAGGCCTCGGTATTTAAGAACATTTTCATTTTAATACCTTCAAGAACAGGAGGAGCATGCAATAGATGAAATCATCAAATAGGAACAGCCTATTCATCTTCACTGCAAGCTTCTATTAAAATCCAATTATACAGGGGAAGGAAAGAACTTAATAACTCTGATCATATTTTCCATCGTTAAAAAAGCAGACACTGCCCAGCCATGCCCGGCCCAAGGAGAGGGAAAACCACCGTAACTCCGTACACTGCCTTCTGCCGCCATAAGAAAGGCCGAACTTGTCCACGCCACCGTGAGGAACAGAGACTTAGTGACATTACGAGGATTCTCTTCTCAGTTCCACCAAAAACAGTCCTAATTCACCAACGGTAACAACATCTCAAAGCGAAATCTACTTGTGTTTGTTTTTTTTGGAGAGGTTTTTGCTATAGGGCGCATGCGCTCGCCAGACAGACAGAGAGAGACAGAGAGACAGAAAACAAGAAATCACCCCCCCCCCGGGGGGATGGCCACGCCGCAATCCCTTCTCCTCTCAGGATCTTGGGCACACACGCACACAGGCCCAGCATGAGTTTAAGCCACCGGGTCCAGGACTTGAACCACGGTCAACTATGTGGGAGTCCAGTGACATAGCCATTACGCTAACTGCTGGTCCCTACTTGTGTATTTTTTTAAAATATTTTGATATAATGACAGCCAAGCACAACCCAGAAAAGCAAAAGAAACTTGAAATCACACGCAACTCCAGCCGGGAGAAGGCGCCCTGCCCTGAGCCAGCGTCTCCACACCCACGCCCAGAGCAGGGGTTTCACGATGGCCATACCTGGGCGCGTCTGCCCCCCCAAAGCCAAACAACGTGCTGTGTATGTTTTTGGAATCAACTAATTATCATAGATCTCTACTCACCACTGTAATGGCTACGGAGTAGTCTAATACAATTCATCTGTAAATGCTGAATATTGTCGGCTCATGCCATTCGCTACAGCAAAGCTTCACTGAACACCTTGCCTAATTTTTTAGATTTTTGTGATTTTTTTCATGAACTTGTTAGTGCTGTTTAGCAGCTCTGAATACAAACTTTTGATAGTGTAATTCACATTTTTACATAAATATTAGACAAATTCAGTCTACCAATGAGTATTAAAATTCCTATTTCTGCACATTTTTGTTCATACTAGACTAGGACCATGATAGTTTTTATTTATCTGAATGACAAAGGAGAACTAACACCGGGACCAGCAGGTGGTATAGTGGTTAAGGTGCTGGACTCCCACATAGTTGACCACGGTTTGAGTCCTGGACCTGGTGGCTTGCTTTCTCATTTCCTTTTCTCTGTTTCTATGTCTCTCTCTGGTCAAATTTTTTAAAAATAATAATATCACATAAAATTAAGTAAACAATTCTTTCTTTAAAAAACTAACATTGAATTATGTTCTTGTTCTTTCATCTGATGATGGAAGTGATCCCGTTCATAGAAATTAACTCGAAGTCTCTGCTGATACAAAGGAATGTCTGCGAAACAGTTATCAATATACTCCTTGATCTTGTTAATTGTGCAGTAGCTTAATCTGTTGGGTCAAGAAAGCCGTGACACATTTTTGCATAGGAAAACAGAAAAATATGTCATGCCTTTCCCGCTGACCTAACAACTGCCGTAGAAAAGAGGAAGGGGAGGAATTTCTAGAACAACTGTTTCTTCAATGTGCAAGCTTTGCTTCAACCAGAAGACAGAATTTTAGGTGATACGAACCATAGGCTTTTTCTGACTAAAGCCACCGGTAGACGGAAGAGGACAATCGAGTTCACAGGCCCAGTGATCCATCCCAGCCACACAGAGCCAGAGATAACACCAGCACCAGCCTCTCCGCCCACGGCCCCCCTCAGCACAAGGGGCCCGTGCCGGAACAAGAAGACCCCCTGCACCTCTCCAAAACCGAGCCCCAGGTTGTGGAGGTTAATCAGCTCTGCACCCAATCCTGATTTGTGCTCTATTCTGGACAACCGAGTTTTCAAGATCAAATTTCCATGAACAAGCACAAAGTCGACTGTCACCTTCAGGAAATTAATTTGGGGACACAGACAAAAAAGACATCAGAATCAATTATAATTGCAATGTTGTTATAACTTTGAGTAGTTACACTGTAATGGTTTAGCATGATACTGTAGTAAAAATCACCGTCTGGTCCCTGGCTCACTAAGGGCCGTCCACACCAGACTTCTCGTTTAAGCTCATTCAGAAAATATCACAGAATTTTTGATCCACAGCGGAGTGTAAGTGGGAAACAATGTTTTCTGGAAGGGACTGTCTTTCAAGGATTAGTACCTTGGGCACATTCAGGGTGAAGTTATCTTCAACTACTGGAAAAGCAAATATTTTAACAAGCTGCCATAGATTTCAACCTAAAAGGAACTCCCTTTTTAAAAATACTGTTTAAAATACATTTCTTCAACGTTGGATCATTGAAAATAAACTGTTTTGCGTATCTATTTTTTTCTCTTCGTTACGTTTCTATTAAACATGAGTTGTCATAGACAGTATGGAGCATGGATCTGATGTTCCTCTTCTTTGTGAGATCTGAGATGGGAAAATTGACATTCTGATTAATTCATCCTAAGAAGGTGGGAGTGATTACCAAATAGATTTTATGATACCTATGGACCAAACTGAATAAAGTAACTAAGAATTGCACAGATTTCTTACAGGCTATGAATGCGGCAAACTAAGAGTTAGGATTCTAAGACATATAATGGTTGTAATTCTGCCCCGATGTGTTTAAACGTGTGTGAGCGCTCTTCTCATCTGAGAAGCAGGTGGTGAGAGCCGGCCTGGGAGCGCGGTGGCCGAGCACAGCGGGGAAGGAACTGGAGTCCGCAGGGGGACCCCAGCGCCGCAGCTCGAAAAACACACCGGGCACATCTGCTAGGCGCCCCATTCTAAGGATCGTTCGAGACTTTCTCGCTTCTCCTTCTCGAAGGTTGTAAGCGTGCACTGTACTGTATAGAGCGCTTTGTGCTGTCAGTAAACGGGTCCCACATTGTTCAGACAATTCAACTAATTCGGAGGCACCAGCAGCTACAATGGCCGGTCACCCTCCTCTGTCTCTTCCAGGGCCAGTGGCCATGTCGCCCACACTCCGTCCCCCTTCGACTCTGCACACTATTTCAACCAGGCCAGCTGGAGCGTGTGCTCTCTCCCGCAACCGTCCGTTTTCTCCTGCCGGATAAACGAGCTCATCTGGAACGGCAAGCCCTCAGAGCTCCCATTCGGCGTCTCCCAGCCCAGCAGACACCGGCCCGGGAGGCCCGAAGGCTGCAGCGCCTGCAGCTCCAGCCCCTGTAGGTTAATCGCTTTCCCAAAAGCGTCTCCTCCAAATAAGAGGGTGAAGTAAACAGCCGCACGCACAGCAGCAGCCCCAGCCCCGACAGTCCCTACGTAGAGCAGAGGCCCCGGACTCCGACCGTCTCTGTTTTGCAGAGTTATTGTGGAGAGACCCTGCAGCCCCGACGGCTAGGACGGACCGGCCACCACAATGCCGTGCTAGAGAGGTGCTTGTTCGTCTGTCCCCGCGAAACACCTTACTGTCCACACACGTATTACTTCATCTGCAAACACGCCTAGTGCAGACGTGCCCCGTGGGACCCGCTACCAAGTGCGTGCAGAGCCGGCAAAGGACCCGCAGTGCGGAGGTGCCCTCCAACGTCGCCAGCACGGCGAGGAAGCCAGGCGGGGCGTGGTGCGGGGGCTGACGGGGATGCTCAGGGCAGCAGGCGCAGGGCTTCTGGGGAGATCCCAGGTAAAGCCCAGCCTCTAACCACAGCGCCAAGCCCCCAGAGCCTCCCAGGTGGTCACTGCACCATCCAGCAGCCACAGCCAGCGTTTAGAGGACGTCCCGCTGGCGGGATGGCACCTGTCGCTCCAGCAAGCCATCTTGGGAGAGACGGGAGAGACGGGAGAGACGTGGCTGGCAGCTGCCCCCGTGCTCAGTCTCCATAGGAGGCTGAGCGGCTGAGGCCAAACCCCTGAGTGGGTCCAGCTAAAAGCCAAGCAAAATGTGGTCGCAGGCCAGGCTGCGACTACGTCACGCAGACACTGAGATCGGCCCTCTTGGGATACGTTCTCCGACCACAGTCCAATGTTAGCAGAAGTAAGCACCTAGCTGGAACAGCGCCGTCTCAGACACGGAAACCCACACGCATCCTTGCTTCCACAGAAGCCGCGCTGCACAGAACACTCGAGAGAACCTGCTGCAAACCGAGGGGCTGCGAAAGCAGTGCCAGACCCGGGGTGCACGGGGCGGCGGGGGGCTCGTGTACCCTCCCATGCATCTCGTTTCCCGGAACTCCAGCCCTGCAGACTGACCGCGTGGGACGCCACCTGGGAGGCAGGCAGGCCTGCACCGTCACCTGGCAGTCCCGGCTGCCACGTGTCCTCTTCCCCCAGGCAGCCCTCCAGCTTCTCGGCTCCCAGGCCAGGTGTGCATTTAGCTCCACGGCCCAGGGCCGGGCCTGGCAGGACGTTTCCACCAAGAGGGGCACAACACCCAGGTGTGGATGTGTGGGTCCCCTCGGGGCTGCGGCTCCAGCTGCCTGTGGCAGCCCCTCGATCTTGTCCGCTTTCCTTCACAGTATCTGCCTTTGCCAACCGCTGCCTGCCCGCCCGCCCTCGGGAGTTCAAGCACCGGCATCGGATCAGAAGTGACGCTTAGAGACCGCGTAGCCAGCTACCTCGCACATGCACATACGTGTACACACGTGCACACACAGTCCAGCTTCTCTGACCACAGCCTACTGATCCACAGCCAAAGCCACACCTCAAAGGTCACTTACAGTTTCGGCGCCTCATAAACAGAGATGTCTCCGTGGTCGGCGGGCGATGGCGGGCGATGGCGGGCGATGGCGGGTTCTGGCTACGGCCACGAGGTTGACCTCCGACTGCGTCACACGTTGGCCGTGGGTGTCGGCGGCCCCCGAGCCACACGTGCTCTCGGGAACCAGCTGAAGGAGCGGCCCCTCCTGGGATCTGCCATGTCCCAGCAGGGGCACGTGCAGGACAGCGGAGCCGATGTCAGGGCTCCGAACGGTTCATGGAAATGGAGTTGAAGTAGGGGTTTCTCTTGGTGCAAAGCATTCTGAAATCCATGCATAGTGTTTTCACAATTTGCATTTTCCATGACTCTTTGGCGACTTCTCCTGGAAGGCCCCTGCAGGGGAGGCGGGGGTCAGGCACGGTCACGCCCAGGCAGGCCAGCCTGCAGCTCAGGAGGACCGCGGCCATTCTGAAATGAAGGGGAGATCTGGATGAGAACTGGCCGACGGCTGAGTCCTGGGGACCGTGGAGGCACGGTGGGGAGAGCCCAGGGTCTTAGAGGAGCGGGACCACGGGGGAGGGAGGGCGGGAAGCACCAAAGCCGATCGGGTCGTAGCCAGGAGCAGCTCGTGTGTTTCTGCGTTTCGTACTTTTCACCACGAGGACACGTTGAGCTTTTTGGGACACTGTGGAGCCTGCCGACTGTCCCCTTGTCACTGGTGACAGAAAAGACTCCTTCTCCAGCCTGCCCCTCATCTCACTGTGAGCAGCAGGGCACGTGGCTGGCCGGTCACGACACAGTGACCGCAGTCAGCCAGCTACGACTCCCTCGCCCATGGGAAGTGCTCAACATGTATTTGGTGATGAGACTTTTTAAATTTCTATTTATTTATCCATTTTAATTTGACCAGAGAGGGACAGTGAGAGAGAGAGAGAAGGAGGGACAGCAAGAAAGCAAGCCATCAGGTCCAGGACTTGAACTGTGGTCGGCCACGTGGGAGTCTAGCACCCTTAACCGCATGCCACCCGCTGGCCCCAGAGAACTTTTTAAAATAACTGTTCCGAGGAAAACGTCCCTTCTGAACAGCTCACTGCTCTACTCGCTTCGCTCTCATGTTCGTGTTTACATAGCTTTATTTCAGTCATCCTACTTACTTGTCAGTGTCCCCTACAATGTGGTTCTTGAGGACAATAATTGGGTCCTGTTCATCTTAGTCCCCCATCTCAAACACTGAGTTATTTGCATTCACGTATTTATTCCTTCAATCCCCAGATTGCTCATCGCCCACCGTAAGCAATGTATTGGTGTGCTTAATGCTGTATTTTTATTTCAGTTCTTTTCTTTTCTTTTTTTTTTTTTTTTTTTTTTTGAGAGGTTTTTGCTATAGGGCGTGTGCACTTGCCAGACAGACAGAGAGAGACAGAGAGATAGAAAGCTAGAAATCTCCCCCCAGGGGGGATGGCCACGCCGCAATCCCTTCTCCTCCGTTATCCTCTCGGGATCTTGGGCACACACGCACACGCACCCGGCGTGAGTTTTAAGCCACCAGGTCCGGGACGTGAACCGCAGTCGACTACGTGGGAGTCCAGCAACATAGCCATTACGCTAACTGCTGGTCCCAGGGAGTCAATTCTTGAAAACTGTAACGGGTAAATGTATTTTACAGAAAATAATAGATCAGTGATCTCAGATTAAAAACCTACAAGGTCAGAAACTACAAAAAGAAGATCAATTAAATCTAGTTCATTCCATTACAGGTATGAGATAATAAAGAGAAGAAAGAAGAAAAATTTGTATGATACAAAATACATGAAGCAGTTGGTGCTCTGCGCATGGACAGTGCCGGACAGTCCGGGCACGGCTAGCACAGCCGCAGCTCCCACAGACACGGCTCCAGTGGGCCCCTCGCCCCACTCCTGCCCGCGCCGTGGGGCAGCCACGGGCCTCTCCTGCTCACGCTCCCGCCCAGTGCCCTGCACACCGGCCAGCTGTGTCCAGAAGAGCCGATCGAACAGTTCTTCCACCCTCCCTGCACCTGTCCTGTGTCACCTGTCACCCCTCGCTGGCCTCCCTCCTTCCGCCTGGGCCTCCCCACTGTCACAGAGCTCTGAATTCACGAGCCGGTTCTGAGCCTCAGACCACGAGGTTCCCTGTGCTGCTGAACGCGTGCCCCCGCCCGGGCTGCAGGCCGCCGCCCCGTGTACGGCAGCTGCTTCTCCCACGCGCGTTTCCCGCCTGCTCTCCTCTGTCCCAGCCTTGTTATGACCTGCAGGAATGTTCCTTTGTAGGAATTTTCATTTTTAAGCCTAAATTTCGATCTCAGCTCCAGCAACTTTCAACTCTGTGACCACCGAGCTGGGACGGCCGCCGGTCACTGCCGGCCTCTGCCTTTGCGTGGCTGGTCAGCTCCCAGCCCTTTCTGTATGTGACGTTCATTTACTTTTTAACTGTTGTTTCCGCCTGTTTAGAATTTCAAAATGCAAAAAGGGAGGTGTTCTGTATTTTTCATCACTGAGGCCTCCAGACTTTTTTTAATATAATTATTTATCTATTTATCTTAATTTGCTCTAGGGCACCTGTGCGCACCAGAGAGAGAGAGAGAGAGAGAGAGATACGGGGGGCGGGGGGGAGAGAGCAAGCCACCAGAGCTCAGACCCGAACCCCAGTCCACTGTGTAGGAGTCCAGAGCCTTAGCGACGCCACCTCTGGCCCCACCCCCAGACTCTTGAACAGTCTCAGGGCATACACATGCTCAGTGAGTGAATCACACCGGGTGCAGGGCAAGCCTTCAGAATGCGACACGAGTGTGACACCAGAAGAGAAGAGGCCCGTATGCCTCCCGGGGCTCAGTAACCGCAGCGGTGAGTGAGGTGAGGGAAGGCAGCCCGTCCTCTGGCAGGTGTGTGCACGTGCCCAAAGCTGGTGCTCAGTTCTTGCTCACAGGTTAGAAATAGTGTCAACACTGTAGCTAGTACCACCTTCCCTGCACCGGGAGCGGAAGGTACGTGTGATGCTAAGATCTAAGCACGCTAGAAACTAGCATACGGGTTCGCTTCTTGTAAAGAAAATGGAATGAATATTAATATTAAACATCACATAAAATAAAATGAGATGAGAGAATGCCACTAGAATATTTATAATATTATTTCTGTGTTCCTCCCCTGACCCAGGAAGAATTTTTCCCAATATAGTATATTAATTTGTTCCTCCATTAAATTTTTAATTCTGCATTTACATGTCAGCCCCAGCTACGCTCAAGCCCTAGCTGGTTCATAACGGGCCCAGCACCTACGGCGGGTGTCGTAGTCGGTAACGACAGCGCTCACAGAATGCCCGAGACTGTGCGATTTATTTCTAACGATGAACTTTGTTTATCTGACTCATGATTACGATGGCTGGCAAGTCCGAAGGCTGAGGGGTGACCTCAGGCTGCACTGTCACCCCATGCAGGGGAGCAGAACTCCTCCCCGTCACGCACTTGGGGGACCGCCATGCGTGTCACAGCCGGCTCCGGTCAACCGACCTCTCCTCACGGCAGGTGCTCCCAGGCCCGAGAGAGCGCCTCATCCCCTGTCTGATGCCCGACCCCGTCACCACGCGGGAGGTCTCATCGCCCAACCCCTGTACGCCTCACCCCAACTGTATGACCAGCTTCCTGGTTAGCACGTATCCGGGAGTAGCCTTTGTATGAGGTCGCCGTGGGGACGGCACAGCGTGTGCAGTTACCGAGACCCAGCCACAGACCTTCGCCGGCCAGGGGAGCCACCCTCGGGGAGACCGTCCGAGGCGACAAGCCCGTCGGGAAGACTGGCTTCCTAGAGGAAACGAGGCCGTGGAGAGGGTGGAAGAGGAGCTGCTGCTCCCACGTCTGTGCGAGCTCTCAGCGTCCGTGGAACAGCCTGGGCGACCATGGCGGGGCGAGGCGGGACAGACCTTTGGCCTCAAACGTCGTGTCGGGGAGTAGGACGGCGAGCCCGCTGTGTTAGACGCTCCCAAGTCTTAGCAACTAAAACCCACAGTTAGACTGGATTCGAGTATGGGGGCCGTTCCAGAACATTCTGATCCTCCCCAGCAACCACTGCTGCTGCGTGCACCCAGCCGTCTCGGATGGGGTCCTGTGCCCACCGTGCTCCGGCATGGAGGGCAGAGACCCGTGTCCACAGGAGCGCCTTGCTCCTGCGCTTGAACTGGAGCAGTGACACCAACTAAGCACCCTGCCCCCAGAGACCCGGCACACCCTGGCTGCCTGCGGTCCCCGCCCCGGGAGCTGAGGCAGCAGGGTCAGGACACAGCGAGACCCCGTCTGAAACACCGCTCGGGGACTGGCCATGGCGTAATGGTGCATCGCTGGACTGCCACGTAGTTGACCCACGTCGCGTCCCAGACCTAGTGGCTTAGAACTCCTGCCGGGCACATGCGCGTCGTGCCTAAGCTCCTGAAAGGGGAAGGGAGCAGGGACTGCAGCGTGGTCTGGTCTCCCGGGGGTGATCTCTCATGCTCCCTCTCTGTCTCTCTGACAAGCACGCACCCTATGGCAAAACATTAGACAGATAATGAGGGGGAAGAAACGCACGTGGCAGCCGGCCTGGCCCTCCACTGCGGAGTTGGTGCAGGCCCCAGTAATCGGGTCCACAAAACACACCCACAGCCCGTCTCTCGGTCAGCTGCACAACAGCCCCCACACTGATGCATTTTCCCGAGTGTTGTGACAAGTGTCTACAGGTTAGTTAGGCCGGCGGTGCGGGCCCGCTGTGCCGCCGGATAAGGCTGCCGGGAGAGCCCAGGTGACAAAACAGCGAATACGGAGTCTATAAAGCAAACTTAGATTATTTCAGCTCTCACACGCAGTGGGGGAGGGTAATTGTTTAAGTGGGGATTGAAGGGTCTGTGACAGACGTACAGAAGTTCTCTGTACCTTTCGTCTTTGCCAGAGGGTCCACGCTCTCACCCCTGGAGAGAGAGAGTGAGAAGGCACCCGTCTGGGAATGGCCACGCCACAGTCCCGCCTCAGGACTTCGGGCACGCACGCGCACGCCGGGTGTTCCCACACTGCCGCGGCCAGGACTCGACCTGCACAGTCAGTGGGACCCAGCACCTTAACCGCCCAGCACTGGCTGGCCCCCACCCCATCTTTTAACGCCTGCCTCTGTCTCTGGCTGGCATGTTGGCCTTTTAATCTACACTTTTTAAAAAGTCCTCTTTCGTCCGTCACTGTCTGTACGCCAGGCCCTGGATTAGATATCGGACCCAGGTCTTCACTTCGATCAAACTCGTTTTGTGTCTCGACATCAAACCCGCGTCGGTTTGCCCTCTGACCTCCAGTAGCCTTGGTGGTGAACACGGCAGTGCACACGGCAGTGCACACGCACTGAGGGGCTACACAGTATCTGCAGGATGTCTCGGCATTTTCCTCATAACCTGATAGGACAGTAACTTTGCAGCAACTGCTAAATGCCAGAGAGATGCAGAAAATATGGGGCTGGAGGTGAATTTTTTCCCTCTGTTAGGAAGACACCTGCACCCCAATATTCACAACAGCTCTGTTCGTAATTGCCGAGAGACAGCCTCAGCGCCCATCAGCAGAGCAGGGGATAAGCAAAATATCACACACACATACACACAAAATGAGCAGTGGAATACTATGCAGCCATTAAAAAGGACAGAATCCTGCCATTTGAGGTTCAACGGCTGAGCCTGGAGAACGTTACTAAGAGAAATAAGCCAGGCACAGAAAAGGATGGGCTACGTGTTCTCCCTCACCTGGAGGGACCGAGAAGAAGAAAAGAACCCCTCGAGGAAGCAGAGGTGAATGAGCACGGGGGGGGGGGGGGGGTGGGGGGAAGGCTGGGGCGCCGGGAATAGAGGGCGGCAATTAGCAGACGCAGGGTTTCAGAGGAAGAGAGGAAGGGCGTCCAGAGCTGTAAAGGAGGGGGTGACATCGGTGCCCGACAACATGCTCTGTACCTCGGAGAACCTGAAAACGAGGGTTTTGAACGTCCCAGCACAGAAACACCGGCCAGCGGTGAGAGCTGTGGGTGGAAGCCGCCGAGTCCTCACACTCTGTACCCCACGGGTATGCAGCACTGCCACACGTGAATAAAGTCAGTCCCGGAATTAAAAAGCCCAAGTCGGTTGGGAACCAGCCATTAGCGTAATGGCTATGTCGCTGGACTCCCACGTAGTTGACCACGGTTCGCGTCCCGGACCCGGTGGCTTAAAACTCATGCCAGGCACGTGTGCGTGCGTGCCCAAGATCCCGAGAGGAGAATGGAGGAGAAGGGATTGCGGCGTGACCATCCCCCCTGGGGGGTGATTTCTCGCTTTCTGTCTCTCTGTCTCTCTCTGTCTGTCTGACGAGCGCACGCGCCCTATAGCAAAAACCTCTCAAAAAAAAAAAAAAAAAAGGAAAAAAAGCCCAAGTCCGATCTGAGCCGTGAGTCTCGGCCGCTGGCTGAGCGAAGGCTAGGCTGACGGAGAGGCGAGTCAACAAGCGGCAGCCCTATTCCCGGGACGTGAGCAGTGCCCTCGTGTGAAGCCATTCATCCCCAATTCTTCCCAAATGCATGTGGGTTTCTAATGTCATTTTTAAGTATTTCTGGAATTTTGGGTATTTTCCTGAAGATATAACCAGAAATGAAGATTTCACTTGCCTTTTTGCACATATGTAAATTTAATTGGCTTTGCCTGTTCACTAAGACTTTGGCTTTAATTAGCAACCTCCTCTTCTTATTCAAGGCCAAGGTCACAGTGTGAATTTGCATAATAAATGAAGCAGCCTGAGCTTGGGCAGCACGTGCTCCGGCAGCAGTTGCACTCCCAGCTGTTGCTGGGGAGATGAGCCTTCTGTGTTGGAGCAAGATCCCCCTGCGCGCCCTGCAGGGACTATGTAAGCCTTCCGCGCCTCAGGATCTTTGTTCTTCTTTCCCTCCTGCCTCCTTCGGGAGGAAAGCCCCTGAGAGAGGGGGAAGGGCCTCCAACCCTGAACCCAGTGAGCCAAGGACCACCCGCCCCAGGGCCTCCGGGCGTGTGCACTGAGCCCCGCATGCGGCCGAAGGCAGGAACCCGCACACCGGGGTCCAGATCCACTCGGACTCCGACACAGGATGGAGACAGCGCCCACCCCTCCCAGTCTCTACCTGCTTACACTCCAGGGTACCCTCCGCTGGCCAGAGGGCTGACGACAACCGCAGAGAGACGGGAGAAGCCATCGCAGACGACCCCCCGCGTGTCTGTCTGGACCGGGTCCACAGGAAAGCAGGTCGTCGGGGACGCATGACGGATTTCTCTAGTTTGCTATGCAAAAATGCGTCATGCCTTCCCCGACAGCCCGCTGTAACCCACTTAAGGACGTCCACCTCTACACGCCGAGCCGGTGTTAGGGCTCAGGCCGCTCTCCCCGGCACCCCCGTGGTCGTCAGCTCCTCTGCAGCCCTCGCGCTTCTTTGCACCGGGGAAACGTCTCCATGGAACCGACACGTTCTAGCGGCGACTGGCCCGAAAGCGCCCTTGAAGGGTCAGTCGTTGGGCGGTGTGTGTCCTGCGTCCCCAGAGCCGTCCCATTAAGGGAATAGCAGCTTTTTCTTATTTGAAAGAAGGAAAGGAGAAACTAATACATTCTTATTTTTAGATTATTGCTGCGAGGCAAGCCACAGGTGCCGCAGAGCCGTCCATGAGACGCGGGCCTCCCGCCGTGATGGACTGAAGTCGGAGGATCCGAGTAACACCCCCTGCGTCATGGCCGGCCCCACGGAGCCCCTGCCTGGGTACGCAGTCACAGCGCTGGCTTCCTGCTGGGCTGCAAGGTGTCTCCAGTGCTGACGAGGATTAGCGCCAGAGCAAACGCCCTCTGCCCCGTCACACTCCCTAGCCGCAGGGTCCGCGTCCCTGAGACCTCCCGGCTACTCCCCACCCTGCTCCGACCGGCTTTGCTCCCCCTCCTCTCGGGGGGGCAGCAAAAGCACCCCCCGGGCCACGCGCTCTTGCTTCAACCTCCAGAAAGAAGCCCGGAAGGTTTCCCAGACACATGGGTGACCACAGAGATGTGCCCGGAAAGCCTGAAGCCCGGGGCGGGAGGCAAACCCAGGACTCTGCTCCCCTGAGAGGCAAGACGTGCCTCTGCTCATTCTAGTCTATTTGTTTCTTTGCAGATTAAGACTCAGTCTTTAAGAAGTTACCGCTAATAGAAATACGGCCAGATGGGTTGCTTGGGTATTGGAAATGGGCCAAGGGAAAAAGCACTTTCATGTCCTAGTCCCCTTTAACTCTTGAGAAACTAGACACATGCATTCATCAAATCCGAGCGTGTCTTCATTGAGCACCTAGTGTTGAGAGAGGGACACGGGGTCGTGGAGGGTGGCCCTGTCTTCACAGCACAGTGGCCTGGACTGGCGGTTGCCCAGCATTCGCTGTGAGTGCAGATGGGGACACGGGGACGGAGAGTCGAGAGCCACTACTGTCACTGGTCCCCGACCAGCAGGTCAGTCACGCATGCTGTGCACGTGTGACGCTGGGAGAGCAGGCGGAGACGCACCCCTACAGGGGCGGGGCCTCCGGAGAAGAGGGCTCCGGGAGGCTGCTGGGAGGAGGCGAGCCGGGTGGGGAAGAGGAGAGCAAGTCGGCCCTCAGGGAAGACGCCTGCTAGGACGATGCTTTCTGCGGGACAGAGACGGTGGTGTCTCTGCAGGATGGAGACAACAGCGCTCTCTGCAGGAAAGAGACAATGGTCTCTGTGGGACGGGGACGGCAGTGTCTCTGCAGGACTGAGACAGTGTCTCTGCAGGAGGGGATGGGGTGTCTCTGCAGGACGGAAAACAGCGGTGTCACTGGGGCCCCTCTCTCCAGGACGTCTCCACCTGCCTCCTTCACTGACCCGCCCTATGTTGTGAGGGTCCCTGTGTTACTGATGGGCACTGTCAGCTGCTGGTGTGGACAGAGCACAGAGGCACCCAGATCCTGTCTCCTCCCACCACAGCACGCGCGGCCCTTCCAGGGCACCTGCCGGCCAGGGCTGAGAGGCACGGAGCAGGCCAGACACAGTGTTCGCTTCCCACGGACAAACCGGCACCCACTGGCTATGCGATTACTTACGTAACTGTACAACACGGGAGGACGAAGTCTTATCACCTCGGGCACACACAGTACTTTATAAAATCAGGTTTTTTTAAAATTTAACAAGTGTATTCATGGAGCCAGCAGACGGCGTAATGGTTGCGTTGCTGGACTCCCATGTACATGATGTTTTGAGTCCTGCACCCGGCTTAAAAACTCATGCCAGGCGTGTATGTATGCATACCCAAAACCTGAGAGGAGAACAGAGGAGAAGGGATTGCGGCATAGCCACCACCCTGGGGGGTGATTTCTCATTTTCTGTCTCTCTGGTGAGCCCACATGCCCTATAGCAAAAATCTTTCTCTAAGAAAAAAAAAAAAAAGTATATCCATTTATTTCTCCCATGAGTGAGAGAAACAGAGACAGAAAGAGACAGAGAACAGGGCTTGATAGCATGGTCCACCCAGAGCCTCGGCAGCTCTGGCCCAGGGCACCAGCGCACTCAGGGAGTGTCTGGACCGGAACCGGGAAGCTGCTCACGGGGGCCAGGCTCGCAGATCGCCACGTCCTGCCTCTCCGTCCTGCTCCTGGCCTCTTACAGAGCCCAGGCTGCCGCGCTGAGCGTCGGAGCTGCAGGGCAGGCCGGGGAGTCTCTGCTTCAGAGGGATGGTGCCCCACGCTCTCGGAGGGAGCTTTACCGCTTCCGCCTTGTCTCTGATAACTTATTGGATACGGTACCATAATCCACAGAGCTCAAGGAAGTCGTGGACCAACATTTCAAAACCAATTGACAATTCATTACTGTCGCTTTAAAACCGCGATGATGAAATACTGGGCTGTCGGGAAAGTCAGGATACATTTTATTTTTGCGGGGGGGGGGGGGGGGGGGGGGGGACAGAAGAAGATGTGACTTTTCTGACAGCCCGGCGGACACCGGGGCAAAGTCAGCAGTCGCGGATGCAGAGCTGCGTGTGCTGCGGCCCGGGCCGACACCGTGCCCGGTACTCCAGCTGGGGCTCGGGAGCGCCCTGACGTCGGGGTTGGGGGCTGTGTCTCACGCCGTGCTGGACCAACGGCCCATTTGGACTTCCTTTTTAAACGACTGCGGTCCTTCCCCACGAGCACAGCAAGACAGCAGTGTGCCGCGGTCATCGGCCTTCAAAGCGAGGCCGGGGGGCGGGCGGCGGGCGGCGTGTTGGCGAGGGCGCTGGCTCCCACACGGCCGACTGCAGCGGGTTTCAGGGACCAGGGGCTTGTGCGGCTCCTATGAGCCCGGGGAGCAGGTGGCCTGCCACTTCCTGCCCGGCCACCTCTGGCAGTCACCGAGACCCTGCAGCCAGCTGCAGATGGGAGATGGCGAGGTGCGTGCTCTCGGCCCCCCCGAGGGGAAACGGCTCCCTGCCTGCTCGCCCTGAGGCCTTCCAAGCTGGTGCAGTCTCACCACTGCCCGACCAGCAGGACGGGTCCTCGTGCGATTCTCTTTTCCTTGTTTAATTTGCCAGGGGACACAGGCACTCACCAGAGAGACAGAGGGAGAGCGTGGAGCACACTCCTCGGGGACGGCCCACTCCGCAATCCCTCCTCCCCCACTTCTCCTTCCTCTCAGGATTTGGGGCACACGCGCGGTGGGCTGGGAGCACACGCAGTCAGCCCTGTGGAGCCAGAATCTCAGCCGCTCCGCCACCGCCTGCCCCAGGGACCACCCCCTTGTTTGTTTAAAGAAAACCAAAAGGGACACAGCACCGGCCTCTGGGAAAGTTTATCCGAAGACAACACGATTGTGAAGGCAAGACCCGAATACAACGCCCTCGACGATTCTACTCGGGTGGGAGAGGCCAGGGGTAGTAACGGCGGGGAGGACGGCTGGCTGGACCGACGGCTGGGAGGTTTCTCGGTGGTAAATGAATGAGAAGGATCCCTTCCCGGAAGGACCCTTGACGTAACATAAATGATTATGTAACACTGTGAGTGACTAAATGTTTTCCCTCCTCAGATGGAAGACAAATTACCTCCCAGGACTCCTTAACCGCCATGTTTACCCTGTGCTTTGAATGATCAAAGCCAAGTACCCTGGCCTATTAGCTGTGTCACTGCGTCTAAAAAAGCATATTTTATTAATGACTTCTTAAGCATTTGTCTCTTTCTCCCAAGATGCCAATAAACTAATGTCAAGAATTGAACGCAGAAAATCATAAATCTTTAGTAAAAGACACGTAGGAATAACTGAGTGGAGAAAGAGATGGTATTTCTGGGTAGGAAGGGGCCGTCCAGGGGAGAGCCGTCATTTCTTCCGAAACGAATCTGCAGGCTCCACGCGGCTCTCATTAAAATCCCCCCGGGCTTGTTCAGCAGAAGGTGAGGAACTAGTTCTAACGCATGCCTGGGTGGGCAGTGGGCCAGAGGGGCTAAAACAACATGGAAATTTAAGCCAAGAGAAGAAACCGACTTCCTGATAGTGAGCCCATCGTAAAGCGCTCGGGTCTGTGGGCAGGGCAGTCCACAGTGGAACCGCGCTGACCGTGGGCATCGGATGCAGGACGCGCCAACGCTGCCATGCGGAGTCACGGAGCAATGGGCCCGTGCTGGAAACCGAAGTCCTGGCAGCTGCCCATCTGGGACCACAATGAGGTGCGGGTCACAGCTCACGTTAGCTGTGAAAGTGAGTCCCCGACGCGTTACGGAACAAGACAGGAGACGTGCGACGTTGGAAAGGCGCGACCTTTGTACTCAAGGTAGAAGAAGAAATTGATCGTTCTGAGTTTCTCAAAACTAAAAACTGATCATTAATAAAGGCACCATCAGATTACGTAAGGAGCACCTAAATACTGACACGAAAACTAGAATACAATAGAAACCAGCCAACGAGAGCCACGCTACGTGCAGGGAGTGCGGACGGGGAGAGGGCGTGGACACCCTGCTCCGCTTCCATGGGTGTGAGCAGGGGGTGCGTGCGCTGGGGTAAAGGTCGAGGTGTGCATTTCTGCCCACCCGGCACTAAAGACCGTGAAAAACTTGAACAGTTACAGGGAGCAGTGTCGTGTCAACCAAGGCCTCGCGTTTAACACTAGAGCAATGCAACGTCCGGTATTGATGAAGCGGCGGGAACCGCCACCCCTAGGTCGGGAAGACGGCCGGCAGACGCCCTGGGACGTGGCCGGCAGCTGTCTCCGGGAATGAGCCAGGAGCCGGGCAGGCTCGACGGGAAGCCCTTCTCACCACGCTGCCTCGCCCAGGGGATCCGTTATCAGCTAAGAGACGTTTTACGGTCAAATTTAAATAAAGTTAAATGAAATAATTCTCTTATAAAAAATAAAACAACATCCTGGGCCATTGCACATGCCCAGAATCCTGAAAGGAGAAGGGGACTGCGAAGTGGCCTCCCCCGGAGGGCGATTTTTCATTTTCCCCTTCTTGGTCTCTCCCCGTCTCTCCCTGGTGAGTACACACGTCCTGTGGCCAAAAACTAAAACTAAGTCAATAAATAAATTCATTGTAACCTAACTTCATTCCACCACTGAGCGCAACAGCTTCCGAGGTGCTCCTGACCGGAATGCATGCTCGGCTCTGTCACAAACCACGTGGGCGCCTCTAATCAAATCGTAGACGGCCGCAGGCATAAGGCAGCACTTAAACGCGCCCACAAACTCGTCTTCCGTGCGTGTCTAAGTCCCTCCCACACGGCGGTCCTCCGTCTCCGTGCAGAACAGAGGGCCAAGAGATGGGTCTGGCCCCTCCGCGCAGTCCCGAGGGGTGGCTGTCGTCACCTGAGTCCCACCTGTCCTGGGGGTGGCAGTCTGGCCGTCGCTGCTGCAGGGGGGGTGGGGGCCCTTCTGTGGCTGGCTGTCTGCTCTGGTCACTGCTCACCTGCATGCTCGGTCTCTCTCTGATGACCCGGAGACAGGGGAAGGCCCAGGTCTGATCCAGGGCCAGCCTGCACATGTCCCCGGAGACGGCCCTGAGTGCTTCCCTGGAGATGACGGGGAAGGGAGGCCCCTCCCGGCCTCGCCCCCGCCCTCGTCCCAGCCAGCCTGCCTGTCCTTCATGGAGAAGCCTCCTCTGTCCGCCTCCGTCTCAGATGGAGCCTTGGTGGCTGGGCCAGAACTTCCCTAGAACCTGAATGAGGATGATGGACCGGACACACGTGCGTGCACACTTACACACACACACGCATACACACATACACACACATGCATGCACACTTACACACACACGAGCATTTCACCACACTTACACACACGCATACACACTTACACACACACGAGCATGTTCACCACACAACACCTCACCCACACATGCAAACACAAATGCACATGCATGCACATGTGCAGACGCGTACACAATCATGTAACATACACATACCGTCTACACATACCCCACACTCAAACCTCGCCACACAGGCACACAGGCGAACACACACACCCCTCACTGGCCTCGTGGCCTTTCACACTGTTTTGCAGATGTGTGCTGTTTTTTAAAAGATTTTTGCCTTAGGGCACCCACTGGAGAGAGAGATGGAGACAGTGAGATAGAAAGCAAGAAATTGCTCCTTAAGGGGGATGGCCACACCACAGTCTCCTCCGTTCTCCTCCCAGGGCCTTGGGCACACATGCACACACGCCTGGCAAGAGTTTCAAGTCACCAGGTCTGGGACCTGGACTGCCGTCAGCCATGTGGGAGCCCGGCAACGTAACGGCTGTGCCATCTGCTGGTCCCAGCCCCTCTGTGCTGGCCATAGAAGTAACCAGGGTGTCAGCTTCGGCAGCTCCAGGACACGGACACGGAGGCGCTGCCACCCAGCCGCTCAGGAGGGTGTCTGAGGTGAAAGGGCCCCTCTGGTACCTGGGCTGTGTGCAGCCCTGCCCCGGAGCCTCCTGGGGGGTGACAGCACCCCATTATCAGAAAGGCCCCTCTGGTACCTAGGCTGTGTGCAGCCCTGCCCCGGAGCCTCCTGGGGGTGACAGCACCCGTTATCGAGCGGCCCTACTTCTACGTGTAGGCATTACGGGGGGCCTCGCACACTCATGGCGTGTTCTACCGACACATAACTGGCTGCTGTCACTTCTGGGGAGACGGGGCCCAGCTCTCAGGCTCAGCCCGTCCCTGGAGAAGCCACGCTGGCCCTCGGATCGCCCAAGCCCTCTGGGTCATGCAGCGCGTCACCCACTGCTCACACAAGCTAGGGGAGGTGAGCACGAACGCAGCCCCGGACGACAGACTCCCGACAGCCGGCCCGGCCGGGCGGAGACCACCGCGGCCTCAGCCTCGCCAGCGTCCCCTTCCTCGCGTTCCAGCAGTGGGCTCCAAATCCCACCGCGCTGGGTGTTGAGATTACACTGAACTTCCGTTTCCGTTTGTCCCAGTACACCCTGACAAGCCTCTCCCCGTCAGCGCCCCCTCAGATGTGTATCTCGCTGCCCCGGCAAAACCAGAGGGGACCCGGAAAAGCTTCCTCGCGCTCACTCACATCTGCCGAGCCGAGGCAGCGACCTTGGCTGCTAACCCGGCCGGGAAACCCTGTTACGGATCTTTCCAATCAAGCTCACGGTTTCCACAGGAGCATCTCGTTTCGAAATTAAAATCTGGAGGTGAGGATGCCAAACACAATGCAAAAGGTCAAGTGAGAAACAAGTGCTGGGGCTCCCAGGCCCCTCCTGACAGCCCTTCCTCGGGGCCCCTCCGCTGCGGCTACGGGGTGCAGTGACAATCCCAGCCCCAGACCCGAACCCTGGGGCCGGCAGCCTCCCAGAGCCTCCCGTAGGGATGAGAACGTGACACCAATGAAGCCACTTCCCGGCCTTCGAGGCCTGGTACCTGGAGGGCTTTCTGCATGACCCCGCCGTGAGCGCATGAGGAGTGGGAATCAGGACCGCCCCAACCCTGGGTCTCATGACAATAACTCCACACGTCACAGACTCCCTGGGAGAGCGAAGACCAGGGCCTGCACCAGACACAGCCCCACGTAGGCGGAGTGGCCCAGACCCCGAGGCTGAGCTCGGCACCCGCCCGGGCCTGGCTCACAGCGCCATGTCGGTGGGAACCACCGAATTCCGGGTGCTGGGAGGCTGCAAATTCTGCAGATCTCCCGAATACAGGACGGTGTGGACCAGCCAGCTGCTCATGCCCTGGCTGGAAGGAAGGGCGGCCGGTGGAGGCACGGCCGTAGCAGACGGCCAGGAGGGAAAGGTCCCAGGCCCTGCTCACAACCCAGGCTGGGCCCAGTGGGTCTCGCTGTGGAGCCCCTGTGGGGGTGCTTGTCCCCCCACCCAAGAATTAAGTAAAAAAACTTTTTTTTAAGAAATAAGGAGCACAGCGTGCGGCCGGGCTCCTGGCGCTCCGGGAGACGGTAGCGAGCGTCACCCCTCCGTCTGCTGCAGCCCCCGCCCGCTCCCCCTGCACACGTGACCCAGCTCTTCTCAGGAGTAGGCAGCGTCTCCAGGCCTCGCCCACACCTCCTCCCCTCCGCGCTCCGGAGCCCAGTCCTGGGGGCGAGGCCGTGGGGTCCCACAGGGCAAGGTCCGTGGACACCGGCGCGTCCCCACAGCTTCCCCCCAAATGAGCCCACGGGCTTGGGCTCCCTCTACCTGCAGAGACGGTCCCGGCACTGACGGCGCTGGTCCACGTGTCCAGGGCCACGCGGTTGCGGCGGGACCCTGGCAAAGCCCTCGGCCCCGACTCCCTGTTTTCGGCAGAGACAGACATGAGACCCCACGTCTGTGCCCGGGGGTCAGCATGCAGGAGGCAGAAGCGTGCCTGCTCACAGCCACCTCCCTGCAGCTGGGACCTGGCGGGGGCCTCCGTCCAGGCCCAGCAGAGCCCGAGGTCGGAGTCCCACACGCCCCAGAGTCCTGGGTCACTAAGCTCTGGGGAGTAGCTGTCGCCGACCACCAAAGGTTAGGAAGTAGCGTCTTACCTCTGGATTGAGGGCACGCGAGGCCCTCTGTGCTTTTCTGAAATTCCGGAGTGGCTTTTTCCAGCTGTGTGGCCCCGAGCCCAGCGCTGCGGGCGCCTTCCCCGGAGCCCCCGGTAGCCCGCTCACTGCTCGGAGAACACCGGCATATGTCCGCGTGGCCGGAAGTGCGTGCAGGAAACACCTGAGGAAGTCCTCGCACCTGGCCCTGCCGCGCCCTGGGGTGCTTCCTTTCGGGGGTAGTGTGAACTCCTAGCGTGTAATAGTGGCGCGCTCCGTGCTAAGCCGCTCACAGGCCCCGGCGCGTCACATAGCTGTGAGGGCCCCGCAGGTGACAGTTACTGTTATTACTCCCGTCCGTGGATGGTGACACTGAGGCGCCGAGAGGCACCACACGGACACGGGAGAGCAGGACTCCCACAGCAGCCCACCTGTGGGGGCGGGCGTGTTCCCTGGGGAGAGGCACGGGGAGCTAGCCTGTGGGGGCCCTGAGGACGGGCTTTTCATGCCCCTCTCTGGACGCAAATGAACTTTGAGGTGAGAGTCTCTCTTCGCTGTTCTCTGACTGCATGTGAAAGGAAATCACAGGGCGCTGGGACACCCGGGCGCGGAGGGCCACCAGCTGTCCACGCAGCTGTGAGCAGAGCGCCCGCACCTGCAGATCACACCCGCTCGGGCCGCCCCAGGTCAGCCCATCTTCAAAGACCACAAGAGCCAAAGCGGTTTCAGTGAGTCCGCTTCTCAAAACCCGCGTTCTCAAAGGCACGTCTTAAAATGACCCTTGGTCGGGCAGCGACTCAGAAGAGAACAGTCGTGTTGCAGAGAGCACGCAGAGCTCGCGGGAGAGGTGGGCGTCACAGGCTGCGAGGACGCACCCTTGGTCTCCACGTGCCACCAGCGGTTTGAAACCCCCGTGTTCTCTCACCCTCAGCAGCGGGGCCCAGAAGCTCCCAGCACGCCTGTCCTGGAGCCCTGGGCTCGTCTGAGGGAGCTCCAGCCCCCTGCAGCCGCAGACGGGCAGGGAAAGAGCGGGGTCTCACACGTGGGACGTGCCGTGGAGCGGGGGTCCTGAGTCGGAGCCGCGGCCAGTGTCCCCCTTCAGGAACGCACTGACCGCCCTAACGCCGCTGTACCGGAGAGGGTACAGGCTTTCTCCGTAGCTAGGCTCCGGCGTCGGGGTGTCCAAGCAGGGCTGAGCGCTCACAGTGAGGTCCGGCTCTGCCGCACACGGCACCTCGGTCTGCTCCGGAGAGAGGCAAACGCCCGGCCCTCGCCCCTCACCTCCAACGGCGTGTACGGAGCTTTCGGCGCCGTCTCCCACTGGAGCCAAAGAGCGATGTTCACGGGGCCCACCAAGTCCCTTCCGTGCATTTGAGCAATGGCTCGCAGCAAGGGGCACCTACCTGCCTCCCGCGGGGAGCGGGGAGCCGGTAACGGAAGGGCAGTGTGTCCCAAGGGGGTAGAGAAAGGCTTGTCCTGGGGGAGCTGCACCTCCTTTGCAGGCTCTCTGACAGGGGGGGCTGAGACAGGAGAGGGGAGCGGAAAGGAAGCCCCCGCCGCGGACCAGCTCCACCCTGGGCGCGGCCACGCCCCACCTTCCTCCCACCCTGAGCTGCTGGCGCTTCCTCTGTCCCAGGTCCGGCCGGCCCGGCCTCTGCTCACCGTGTCCTCGGTACAGCCGCTCTCTGGGCAGAGTCGCCTCCTGCCACTCACCACCTCCCGATGCCACCACATTAGGGACACCTTCCAACACATGAACCCTTGGGGGACAAACCGTCATCAAACCACAGCAGGACAGGATTGGAGAAGGTCCCCAAATGACCGTCCGCCTGGAACAGCAGCGAGGGCGCCCCATGCTGGGCGGGCCGTGTGCTCGGGGTAGCTCTGTGTACACCCCACCCGGTAAGACGAGGTGCGCATTCCAGGCCCTGAGTGTTGCCAGGTTGCCGTCCAGGAAGCGTGGGACAATGCCTCCCAAGAGCAGGCCCCGTTGTCATCCTTTGTCATTGCTACTAGTTCCACGTAAAAGGGAGGGGGGCCTCTGAGCAGGTGTACGAGACAGACCGGCTGCGATCATCGTAATTATCACGATTTCCGGGAAGAACAAGGCGGGCAGAGAGGCTGGGCAACTGTGACGTCCCACAGCCCTGCGGCCTAAATCCATCCGAGCCTGCGCTGCCCGCTGAGCCCGGAGCCGGGACAGCCCAGAGGTGACTCCCTCGCCTTGGGCCTCGGCTCCTGTAAGTGCCCCGGATCCTCCCCTGGTTGTCGAGGGAAATCGTTTTGTCTCCTTTGTTCCGTTTTCCCTCTCCTACCGCCTCCGCATCCTCCTTCCCCGTCGCGTAGGTCCTCCGGCACATTTCCCCCGGGAGAAGAGGCCGACCTCACCACGTGCGTGTAGGTGCTGGGCGCGCGCCATGCGGACAGGAGGGCACCCCCCGCTGGGAGAGCACATTGCTTACGACATTGCTTCCCCACTACCAGCCGTTTATGTTTTCTATCAGGGCCCTTCTGGCTCTTGCATTTGCACAGTGATCGTCAGCACCGCGCCCCCAGAGGGTGGGCCTGGGGCGTCTGCTCAGGCCGCGGCTCGGCGTGCAGGACCGTGGAGCTAACACGGCAGCGCCCCGGCAGCCGCTGGTCCCTGCCGCGGGGACTTACGCTGAAAAGCAGACTCGTTCTGCCCCAGGTCTGGCCTAGCCAGGGCGGCCCTTGGGAACTGGGGGTGTGAAGTAGGCGGAAGGCACCCCCGCCTCGGGGATGTACAGGCAAGGGTGCCGATGCCAACCCCGGGAACACAAGGGCCCGCACCTCCGGGTCGAGAGCAGCTCCCAGGAGCACAGCGAGGCTGCGTCCTGACATGACTCCCACACTCCAGAGAATCGGTCAGGCCACAGGTTGATTAACGAAGCCCCTCTCCACCGTCTCCATGTGCCGGGCCGAGCTCCCCGACTGCCCGCACCTTGCTCGGGGGGGCCGGGAGGGGGACCGCGCAGCACACGTGCTTCCTCTTCATTAAGCTGGCCCAGAGGGCTCTGGCCAGGCATGCTGCTCCCATGGCAACCCGGCTTTTGGCCAGCCCCCCCAGTTAGTCCATCCACCAGGAGACCTGCCAACCGGCAGGAGCGAGTTGGAAAGAGCGGGTCATGTCTGGGCCAGGCGGTGACAGCCCAGGTGTGAGGGTGACCCTCCCACACTCAGGCCCTGGCCATCTGCTAAGGTCGGGAGTTCCTGTGCTGGTTGTCATGGCAACCGTGTTATGAACCCCTTTTTTTTAATTATTTCTCTCGACTAAAATTCTAAAAATAATGTCTGATGTTACGGTTGTTTGTAAATTCTTTTTCCTAAAAGCTGTTGCACACATTTCGTGGACACGACGTGGCTCCGTGGGAACTGAGACACAGGACAGAGCCGTGAGGACTCGTGCACAGTGAGTGACAGTCCCACACCCCTCGGCTGTTTGTCAGCGGGGAGAATTGTCTTCCATGAGCCCGAGCGTCCTCGACGTCCCCTCTGTGCACACGCACACCTGTGTGAGCAGCCACCCGCCTGAGGGGGCGAGCCGGCGAGCACACGCACGGCTGCTTTCGACCGCGTCCGGAGAGGCCGGGCCTGGGCCCCTCGGGCAAGCCGGCGAGCCCGGGAGGAAGGAAGCCGCCCCTGAGCGGCACGGCAGGCTGCGAAGTCGGTGACTCCACGCGGTGCATGTCCCCACAGCTGTAACAGGAGACGCGCGTCTTCTCGAGCCCGACACACCGGAGCCTGGAAGGTTCTCGTTGACCCCACGTTTGGAAACCAGGGTTCCGCCGTCCACACTGGACTCGGCAGACGTTCTGCCCCCGATTAGGTTGGGCCCGGCGCTGGTGGTTGCTCTTCCACGTGTAACACCTTTCCGTGCAACACCGCGCGTGGGAGCAGCCAGATCTCCCACCCTGTGGCGTGGCCCTCGTGGTCTTTCCTGTCTCTTTCCATTTCAGTCAAGCCTACACTAACTGTCGTGCAGGAGGCCAAGACGACAGCTCACGGAGCACCACCGGCCAGACACGCTCGACCCACGAGGCCGCTGCCACCTTGCGGACAGCACTCCACGTGGCTGGCTGTGATGTTCGGAGGTGACATCAGTACCCTTTATCTGCTTCATTCACGAGACAGCGTGCACAGAGACAGCCTCGCCAGGCTCTGCCATGCCGCGCCCCCTCCCGGCCCCCGGCTCGCCAGGTCCCGGGTGTGCACACACCAGCTTATCTGCCGGCCCCGCGGGCGGCCACATGGTTCCCGGCCCCGCGGTGCAGTTTGCTGCCAGCCGTGCCACCAGGCCGGGCTGTCTCGTTCTTTGAGACTCGTCAACACAGATCTCTGCGCTTGGTCTCCTTGGTGCCCTCGACTGCTGCGGCCTGGTTTTACCTTCCTGGGTCTCCCCCATTCATAAGGAACCAGGGCTGACATAGAGATAGCATTTCCCGGCTGTCTCCAGCACCTCAACACCGTATCTAAGTGTAAGCCACGGAAGCTAGTTCCTAACGGCGTACACCAGGCCGTCTTCCCGGAGCGTCTGGATCATGACCCCGTTCCCTAAGCTTGACGGGGTCACCTGGAGATGCCGCCTCCCGGTGGGAAGTTGGTTAAGATGGTCTGTCCGTGCGTTCTGCCGAAAGCCTGTGGTTTGCTGGCACCCACAGACGGCCAGGGTGACGCAGGGGCTGCTGGGAGCCCCATCTGAGTGGGTGAGCAGGCCACCAGGGAGGGCAGCTGAGGGCAGGGTGAACGTGACTGCCCTCCACCTTCCTCCCTCGGCCTCATATAATCGCAGGTTTACAATCGTTTTACAAACGTGTCTTTCATATCATAATGGAAACAGAAAGGTGTGCAGCATTGGCTTTTCATCTCTCTATGTAGCGAGCACAGAGGGTCTCACCCCGGGACAGGCAGCAGGCCCAGCAGCAGCGTGGACAGACGGACATGTCCGCCTGCTCTGAACCGAGGGGGAGGCGGGCCTGGGAAAGCTCGCGCTGGTCGGCTGCAGCAGAGGAGGGCGAGGGGACACAGGGGTCTCTGCAGTGGTTATCGCCAGCAGGTGGGCGGCAAGAAACGCGCTTCACGACAGTGCCGCTGACCTGGGCACTAGAAGGAAGGACAGCGTCCCTCCGCCCTGTCCACGAGAGGCAGACATCGAGAGGGGTTCATGGACTGGGTCACCACGATGTACACGGGAAGCCACAAGGGTCTCACGGCAGCAGAGACCACGCCGGACTGCACTGCGGGGGACAGACAGAAGACAACATGAAAGACGGCAGGACTTGAACGGATTTGGGCTCCTCGGATCCCGCGGCAGGAAACTAGAATTCAAACACATCAGCTAGCTCTCAGGGAAGGAGCATAACGGGGGGGGGGGGGGGGGGGGGGGGGGGGGCTTGCGTGCAGGGGTGGGCCACAGGCCGGTGGGCGGAGCCCTGAGAAAGGAGGTTCTTTCCCCGGCCGGGTTTCAAACGCCTGTGGGACTCGTCCTCTCTTCTCCCCTTGGCTACCTCTTTAACATTTTTAGTCAATGTTCAGTTTTCCATCACTTGCGGCCAAACCACCCTCCGCGTGTCCCTTCTTGAACAGAACGCGCTCCCAGTTCCCGTGGCGCCATCCCGTGGCGCGATCCCGTGGCGCGAGGCTGCCATTTGCTGACTGTCGGGTCGGCCAACACCTCACGAGATCACGTTTTCCCTTTCCCTGGATTCTGCACTTGGTTTTACCATCTCAGAGTTTAAAAAGCAATGATAGCTTTGCAGGCAGCACTTCAGAAGCAATCTCGTCAAAGCCACATCCTCTGTCATGAAATGAGAGCGGCTCTCTGATGTTACAGTACCCATTAGTTCTCAGTGAAAAAAACCCCGTGTAAAAACATTGTTAAGCAGGAGAAGCGATTTTAGCTGCGACATGTACACAGCTTTTCAATTGCGTGTCTCGTCAGAGGAGGTGTCCGTGGTACTTCATTGGTGGCGGTGCAGAGACTGCATACGCGGGGTTTAGCCCTGGCCTAAACGCGAAAGGAGGAAAAGGGCTCCACAGAGATGGCGTGGGTGCCCTCAGAGGTCGGCCATGGTGGGGCTCAGTGCTGGACTGCCTTTCTCTTTGATTTAATGAATCGCGAAGGATGGCGTGAGCGTTATACTTCCATTCTTCACGCCCTCGTATCCGCCTTATTAGAGACCCCTGGCCACCCCAGCTGGGGACCACAGCCGTCTGGGGGTGGGACAGAGGACAGGTGGCAGGAAGCGAGCCCCAGGAGAAAGGACTGTCCTGTGAGTAGACTCCGAGGGTATATTGAAATTCACCACGTGTGTCAGCACCCTAACGCACAGGAGCCTCAGGGTGGGTTCTCCTGTTCACGCAGACACTTACCGCGTCAGTGAGCTCACGTGGAATCCCTTTCGGTACTGCGGAGGGGTTTAGTCGCTCTGGCTCAGCTTTGTGGCAAGAACCGTGGGGTAGCATGGTTCGAGTCCCAGACTTTGCAGCTTGAAAACCAGGCACGTGTGCACACATGCCCAAGATCCCGAGAGGAGAATGGAAGAGAAGGGATTGCAGCATGGCCATCCCCCGGAGGGTGACTTCTCACTTTCTCTCTCTCCATCTCTGTCTCTCTCTGGGGGGTATAAGTGCCCTATGGCAAAATAAAAATAATAATAAATAAATCATCTCGAAATCTCTAAGACCTCAATACTCACAGTAACTCCAATATTGGATCCCCAGACGCTTATCCTCAACCATCGCCCAGACACGCTTTCACATCCTTTTCTTACCTCGCCACTTCCCTCAGGTTGACAGCAAGAAACAGAATAAGAGGATAGGATCAAAAGGGAAGAGATTTAAAATGGCATTATTTATGGGTGCCATGCTTATGAGAAAATACGAGTTCACTCGGATACATTATTGGAATTATTCATTAGAATTTACAGGATTGCTAAGTAGAAGGCCAACTACCAAAGTCAATTACTTCTTTTATGTCAGCAGTAGTTAACTAGAAAAGGACATTTTAAAAGAATACCATTAGCAATAACCTCAAAGGACATCAAGTTATGGGGAGACCATGGAGTGAAACATCTCGCCGCAAAAAGCGACAAATCATTCCTCGGAGGAATTACAAAACACCTACATAAATCGAGGGGCAACTAATGCTCGTAAATCTTATTCTTCCCAAGTTTGTATACTCCGTACAATTCCAATAAAAATTACAGCAGGTGTTTTTTGTGGAAATTAACAAATAATATCTAGAATTGACTTAGGATATTAATTTATGAAAACGGAAAAGCAAATAGTCAGACCATCGCGAGGAAGGACATAGCCGAGAGACCCATCCGCCAGCGTGCCTGGAAAACACAGAACATCCGTCCCCCTTCTCTGCGGTTGGTGCGTCCCAGCCAGCAGACAGGCCACGCCCTTGGGGAGGGGTCGCGAACACTGCGGAGACATTTACTGAGGTACGGTTTATCTGGGCACAAACATTTTGAAATCCCTGCAGTCTTTTCATACTACACATTTTCCATGCCCTTACTGAAGACCGGCGTACTGGCAAGACCCCAGGAGCAGCAGAGGGCTCCCAAACGCCTTGCTTCTGGTGCCCCGGCCACACGTGGGCTGCTCACGGAAGAACCAGCTCAGCAGACACTGACCACGGAGCCCTGTGGGAGGCCATGGCTGAAGGCATGCACCACGCATTGGGGGACTGCTGGCTGCAGCTCACCAGCACGCGTCGCTTTTCGGGTGAGCTCTTAAATATGTAAAAAAATTATTTAAAAGACACATGATCTTCTGCAAGTCAAATTCTAGACTTTTCATTAATAACTTGAAAATGGCAGAGAAAAATATAAGTGGCTAAAATGCAGTTTTATGTCACGTAAACCACAGAAAACCTAAAAAAAAAAGAAAAGAAAATCCAAAGTTTTGGTCAAGGAAAAGTTTATTTTGTGAAATACTCCAAATGTTCACTTACAAGCAGAAGGCCTCTTCCAGGAGTCTACCTTCGGGAGGTGTACGGCTTGAGTGCCGATTAACAGGAAACACGATTGCGGGAAGAGACACTACAGCGCGGGGGGAGACACAGAGGCCAGCTATTTGGTGTAGACGCATCTACACAGACTAGACTAGATCTTCCCGTAGGAGATCCCGAGTGAGATCCGTGTCCCCCACGTCTGTCCTCGGGGAGAAAGGGTGCGTGGAGGGGCCGTGGCTTGGCAGCAGCCGCCCCAGTGTGAGTGACAAAGGTCGAGCCCAGTGTGTCCAGGGTGAGCGTTCTCTTCTCCCAAGAGCGGCCCCTCAAGTCCATCCCATCACCACGTGAGCGACGAGGAGGTAGCACATGCCAACCGTGCAGGACACCACCATCATCGGGAAGCCCAGCCTGAAACAGAGAGCGGGTCACCGCGTCAGCCGAGCAGAGGAGGCGGGCGCACGTCAGCGAGGGCTGAGTGTGTGCCGTTGTGGTTCTTGCTACCGAGGGTGCACGCGCATGCCAGAGAGAGGAGACAGACGGGGGGCAGGGCGGGGATCACCCTATGGGGCGGGAGGGGTGGCCACACCACAGTCCCTTCTCCTCCATTCTCCTCTCCAGATTTTGGGCACGCACCACACACGCCTAGCATGAGTTTGAAGCCGCCGGGACTGGGACTCAAACCACGGCCGACCACGTAGAAGTCCAGTGACCTAGCCATCGCGCTGGTCCCACTGTGACAGTCTTTGACTTAGAGTTTCGTTTCTCTGAAGTCAGTATAGCCCCCCCCTTCACTCACTGCTGGCGTGGGGTATTTCTTTCCACGCCCGGACTTCAGCCTGCGGGTGTGGTCCAGTTAAAGTGAGCCTCCTCGAGGTTGCGGACTGCTGGGTCTGTCCTGCTGCGGTTCCCAGCCTGTGCACTGAGGGGTGCTATGCAACGTCATTTACAGTAACTGTCCACAGGAGAGGGTTTACTGTCATTTTGTCAATCAGTTTGTCTGTCTTGTAGGTTTTTTTCTCTTTTCCTCTTTTGCTGTCTTCGTGTTTCATTGATTTTTTTTAATCATTTTATTGTGGTCTCTGACTTACATGCAGGAGCTGTCCGTTTTTGTGGGGCACGGGGCAGGCTTTCAGAGCGTGTGCACGCTGGGTACGTCAGATGGAGGACGCCACCGTCACTGCCGTCCCCAACATGTACCCCGCTTCGTGCTGTGCGCTGAAACCACCCTGTGCCGACGTGCGGGGTAAACTGAGCGGGGCACCATATCGTGCCGGTAGCGACAGTAATGTACTGACACGTAAACCCTACAGGGTGGCTGGTCTCAGGGTAGGATTCGGCCGGAATAGAGTGCAGTAAGTGAAGGAAGGGTTCGAGTCAGGTTAGGGAACACTGCTCAGAGTCTTCTCAAAGACGTTTTTCAGGGAGACCAGCAGATGGCGTAATGGCTACGTTACTGGACCCCCACATGGTCACCTGCAGTGCAAGTCCTGGACCCGGAGGCTTGAAACACGCTTGGCGCGTGTGCATGCGTGCCTAAAATCCTGAGAGGAGAATGGAGGAGAGGGGATTGCAACGTGGCCATCTCCCCTGGGGGGTGATGTCTCGCTTTCTATATCTCTGTCTCTCTGGCAAGCACATGTGCCCTATAGCAAAAAATCACTCTAAAAGAGAGAGAGAGAGAGAGAGAGATTTTAAAAATGTGTCTGATCCCCCCAGCGACCGTTTTCCTTTAAAGAAAATGCCTCCCCAAGACCAGCAGGCTCCCGTCCCCTGAGAAATTGGAGGATATGAAGGCGGCTCCGCAAATCTCTGCAGACGCGTCCTGGCTCCCAGTGCCCTGGCCCACACGGGGCTGTCCTGGACCGCCAGGGGCCACGCCCGGACTACACCGTGCTCCCCCACCTGCTAGCCCACGGCCACCTAGGCACCCTCCCCTGCGCGGAGGGCCCTGGGCTCCAACGAGGCCGTTCTCGCCCAGCAGAGCCGTGTGCTGCCCCCGCAGTCTGGGAAGCGTCCCCAGGCCGCAGCTCCAAGCAGGTGACGTATCAGGGGACCCCGAGCACGTGCCTCGCTCCCTGACCCCAGAGCGGGCGTTCTGTCTCAGAGTGTGGACGTGAGCAGCGCTGGCCGAAGAGCACGGCCTGCTCCGGTGGGCGGGGGCAGGCGCGGAGGCCAGCCCTCTGACGGCCACTGCTGCCTCCATGGCCCGCGCTGCTCTGCGGTGGCCTCGAAACCGTCCTTCCCCAGTTACCTTAACCAGGCAGTGCTCTGGGGTGGGGCGGGGGTACCCCTTAAAGAAGAATGGGAGCAATAGGGTTGTCGGGCCAAGAGTTAGGGAAATATCAAGTTCTGGAACCTACTTTAGTATATATTTTTTAAAAAAAAAAGAAAAGAAAAGAAAAAGCGGAGAAGGGGCCATGGTTCACATTCGTGTCTCTGGACAACGTGAGAGAGAAACTGTGCAGGGACTTTATATGAAAGCACCTTCTGCGTTTCCCTCTAAGGTGAGCGATTCCTCTCATAAATTTCGCTCCAGGAATAGCAGATTTGGGCATGAGAGAAGGCCTAGCCGGAATGCAAGGCTCGGCAAGGCTGAGCTCCGCAAGGTCCTGGGTTCACATCCCGAGACCCCGCAAGCACTGGGCACACGCTCGGCCAGCAGGACCCTGCTGGGGCCTCGTCCTCCTCTCCTGTCTCTCACTCACTGAGTAAGTAAATAAGCTGAGAGAGAGACAGAAGTAGCCGTTGGCCGTCAGATGCACCGCCCTCACTTCCAGCCGCCGTCCAGCTGGGCACCCCCAGGGCTAGACTCGGCTGCCTCGGGGCGCTCCGCCGGCAGCCGACCGCTCACGGCCCACCCTCCCGTATGGAACCAAGACCCCGCCTGTGTTCACAGACCCAGCCTCTGCTCCCACGGGACGGGGTCTAGCCTCGCCTCAGCGCCCCGCGCCCCGTGTCCCTCCAGCTGTCAGAGGAAAGGCTCCCACCTGCGGCCGCTCTCACTGTGTAGACAAGCGCTGCTCTCTCGGTGTCCCGCCCACCTCGCGTGTTCGAAGCGCGCTGCCGCAATACCCAGGACAGCGTACACTGCCAGCTTGCCTCGCGGCTACTGAGTCGGCGTCGGACTCGTGTTCGGCCTGACCAACGACAGTGACACCGACTTCCCGAGACCCTGAGGTCGCGGCGGAGTTAGCCAGGTCCCCGAGCTTTTATCTCCCTTCACGCACTTTCTCGTCCTCGGTACCAGCTTCGTCCTTTCCTACACACCGAAGAGGGAGACGCTTTGGAAACCTCGAAAATAACTTACACACAGACATGAAAATGATAGTAAAGGGTTAGAACTTGAAATCAGGAAAGAACCTGGGAATTAACGCTGTCTAAACCTTTGTCCACGGCACACCGACGCCCGAGCAGTGATCTACCACACTCAGCTCTTTGAATGTACACGTTTTTCTTTTAATTCGCTACAGGGTGCGTGTGCTCGCCAGGGAGACAGAGAAAGGGAAAAGGTGAGAAACCACCCCGGGGGCAGGGCCGCGCTGCAGTCCCTTCTCCTGTCCACCTGGAGTTTGGGGCACACACGTGCTTCCAGTGCGCCCGTCCAGCCACCAGGCCCAGGGCTCACACCAAGTCCTCCACGTGGGGCCTACCTGCCTCGCCCGCCGTGGCTCCGGCTGCCCCCGCCTGTACTGCTGTAAGCACTGATTTCTGTATTTATGAGCAACAGACAACGGCATTTGTGACAGGGTCACACAGGGCACAGCTCTCCCTCCCCTGGCTCCCGGCTAGCTAAGACTGCCGGGCTCTCCTTGAGCCCCAATCCTGTGCACCCCGCGGGGCCACTCAGCGCATGGGCTCTGGCCACCAAGTCCGCTCACCCCCGGGCAGGGGCCAGTTCCTCATCTCTGAGCCCTGTGACCCAGAAGGTGTGACTGAGTGCCACAGACCCGGGGCCATGACAGCCCACCCCGCGGACACCTGCGAGGCCGGAGAGCCGAGCAGAAAGGCAGTGCCAGTGGTCCCAGGCGTCTGGGGGCAGCTGAGCCAGTGTCGAGCCTGGCCATGGGGAAGGGGTGGCCAGGGCACGTGGCCACGCGGTCCCTGCAGTCCCGCAGCTCCCCTGACCGCTTACAAACTAGACGGCTCAGTTTCACCATCTGCCGAGGCCCGCTCAGACACCCGTTATCCACCCGGCTCCGGGTGGGTGGAACTGCCATAGGTGACGGGGGACTCATGTGGCCGCAGACCCGGCACCCTGCCCTCGCAGCTGGATGGGTACGGAGGGGCCCTCCTTCCACTGGCCCAGAAACGGACCAGGAGCCCCATCAGGTCTCAAGACCACGACGCAAACAGCAAATTAGTAACGTGCCGTCTTACGGGTGTTTGGCAAATCGTCCTGAAAACCCGACAACCGTAACGTTCTCTCTCCTCCTCAGGGACGTTTAAATCCCCGCCTAGAAAAGAGAAGGAGCCGGCCTAGCCAAGCGGACGGTGTGAGGCAGCCTGTCCCCGTCTACAGCGCTCACCTCCGCCCGAATGTGAGTTGGTCGTGGTCCCCCGTACAGGCACTCCGCGGTCAGGGTGGTCTGTTTTGTTTTTTTGGGGTTTTTTTTGGTTTTGTGTGTGTGTGTGTGTGTGTGTGTTTGTTTTAAGAGAGATTTTTGCTATACGGTGCACGCACTCACCAGAGAAACAGAGAGAGACAAGAGGTGAGAAATCACCCCCAGGCGGATGGCCGCACTGCAGTCCTTTCTCATCCATTCTCCTCTCGGGACCTTGGGCATGCACGCACACGTGCCCGACATGCGTTTCAAGTCACTGGGTCCAGGACTCGAACCGTGGTCAGCCACGTGGGAGTCCAGCAACCTAAGTGTTACCCCATCTGCTGGTCCCAGGATTCAGTATTTAAAATAAAACTGTGGGTCCAGCGAGTGGCACGGAGGTCAATGCGCTGGATCCCACATGCCCGCGAGGCGGTTAGAGTCCTAGACCTGGCAGGCCGAAAATGACGCCAGGCGCGTGTGCGTGTGTGTGCCTGAAGTCTCCGAGGAGGATGGAGGAGGAGGGATTGCGGCGTGGCCATCTCCCCGGGGGGTGATTCCTCTCGCTCTCTCTTTCTGGTGAGCATATGTGCCCTATGGCAAAACTAAAAAAAGGAAAAGAAAGAAAGAAAGAATCCTGCGATCCTATGGGTGCTGCGTTCACTCCTAACAGAACCAGACGGCCCGCGGGCTGAATTTTTAAATCACCAAAATCTCCCGTTCCCCTTGCCTCACAGGAAGAGGCGAGGGGAACAATCCCCTTCACACTCAGTAACAAGAAGCGTAAGTTTTGCTGTTTTTCCTGCAAGGACGTACCAGGTCCAGCTGTGGGCCAGACTCGCTTCTCTTTCTCCTCTCTCCACATCCCGGAGCTGGGCAGGGCCCTCCCGCCTGCCGTTGCAGGGGTGTGCACAGAAACCCGGGCTCAAGGCCCAGCTCCAAAGTCCCGACTCCAGGCCTCAGTCGGCTCAGGGAGGCAGAGCCCCCGGGAACCCCAAGCCAGCCCGCCTCTGGCTGCTCGCCCAGGTCCCACGGCAGTAGCTGTCTTGGGGGCACGTTTTGTAGTGGGCCATCGTAATGCTCCCGACGCAGAGAGGGCACTCGGGATTGACGGGAAGGGGTGGCCAAGCGGGTGTGCAGGGCTGTCCATGCCAGGAGGGGACGGCGCCACCCTAACTCGGCGGGTGCCGTGCGTCCAGAAACTCAGACCAGGTGGGCCTCCGTATCTCTGGGTTATGGGGACCGTTTTCCTCCCCGAAGGAGCCAGCAGGCACAGGCCGAGGCTGGAGAGCCCGCCGGGTGCTGGTCCCAAGTGCACGGGGGAAGAGGGGCCCGCACACGCCAGCACTGCAAGGGCAAGCTTTAAGATGCAAGAGTGAGACATTCTGGATGACACTACCAGCCAGCTGGGTCGGGGGACAGATGCGAAGACGTGCGAGATGGGCGGCGGGGCCAGAGAGGAGGCTGGGAGGACAGGGCCGGCTAGCGAGGCCTCGGCGCCGCTCACACAGCCTGACCCGGGCTTCCGGGATCTCGGTGCGACGCGGAGACCCACGTCAAATAACCAATGCCCGATTTCATTAACATTTTCTCCCCACATGAACAAAAAAGAACAAAAAGAACTACAAAAGGAGGACTTCTTTAATGTAATAGCACCCTATTCTCGAACGTTACTAATTTTCAGATGTTCAGTGTGATGAGGACTTGAAAGCACCTTCACACTGCAGGGGCTCACGACCCGAGAGAGGAGCCTCGGCGGCTGCGACGTCCTCGGTGAGGACCGAGGGCTGAGGCCCAGCTCACTGCACCCCCGGGAACTGCCCAACTACAGAAGGCTCTCGGAACCTGTCTCGCCAGTTCGAAGAACACAAACGAACAGCTTCCTGAGGTAGCAATGAAGGTGCACGGCCCTTCACAGCGGGCACATGGGACGATCCGGCTCACCCCCGGGCCTCCTGGGCACGGCAGGCTTGGGCTGGTGGGACAGGAGGTGGAGGGAGGCACGAGGCCCCCGGTGAGGATGCCTGTCTCTCTCTCTGTCTCCCTCTCTTATGGAAGAGATAAACAAAAGTACCTGACACGTTGACGGGGCCCTTTGCCCACGCAGACAGCGGCGGGAGGGTTGGAGCGTTTACTCCGACCTTGGAGCCACCTGAATGGCTTCGGGCGGCTGTGCCTTCCCTTCAAAGTCCCCTGGCCTCTGGGTCTCCATTTGGGCCAGCGAGTGCCGAGTCACGATGCGGACACGGGGGAGGGACAGCTCGATTTTTTTTAAAAGGCTGCGGCTTCAAAGAATTTCACTTAGAATATGGTTTCCTTAAGAACAACCCGGATGGGTTTGGAAACACAGCCGGAGACAGCCGTCCCATCGCCTGACCTGCCTTACGACCGGTTCTCGGGAGACCCAGCGACACAGCTCCTAATACGCAGCTGCAGGCAGACTCGCGACTCCACAGCTCCTTTCTTTGCAGTTGTCAGGCATGGTCCACATGACAAAAGGTGACAGCAGCCTTGGCCTCACAGAGGAGGGCCTGGCGGGCTCCGGAGCAGCCCGCAGGGCACAGCGGGCCTCAGTGGACTCACCTACGCGCCCTGAGCACCCCTGCAAGCCTGCAGTGCCGGCCCTGGGTGCGGCAAAGGGAGGCCACGACTCACAGCCTCGGAGACGCAGGGACGTGGAGGAAAGGAGTGGGTTCCTGAGAAGCCAGAGGGCAGCTGGGGCCTCCCTGGTACAGTGGCATCGAGCAGAACCCCGAGAAGGGGAGGGTCAGTCACGCCTAAACATAGGCAGAAACTGCAGAAAAAGGCGATCCCCACCAAGTCCCGGGGGCGGGAGCAGAGGTGGGATGTGAAGGCTCCACAGCAGCAGGAGGGCGGCGTGAGGAGGAGTCGTCGGACAGGAAGGGCCCGAGTGCGCGGGGTCCACTGGTTGGTGCGAGGGGCAACCTACAAACCTCCTGCCCGCACGGGCTCAGGAGGGACAGTGACGGAGAGGTGCTGGGCGATGCCCAGACATCTGGAAAGCAAATACCCCATTCCTAAATAACCTTCCATGCCCCCATTCCTAATAACCTTCCATGCCCCCATTCCTAATAACCTTCCATGCCCCCATTCCTAATAACCTTCCATGCCCCCATTCCTAATAACCTTCCATGCCCCCATTCCTAATAACCTTCCATGCCCCCATTCCTAATAACCTTCCATGCCCCCATTCCTAATAACCTTCCATGCCCCCATTCCTAATAACCTTCCATGTTCCCATTCCTAATAACCTTCCATGCCCCCATTCCTAATAACCTTCCATGTTCCCATTCCTAATAACCTTCCATGCCCCCATTCCTAATAACCTTCCATGCCCCCATTCCTAATAACCTTCCATGTTCCCATTCCTAATAACCTTCCATGCCCCCATTCCTAATAACCTTCCATGTTCCCATTCCTAATAACCTTCCATGCCCCCATTCCTAATAACCTTCCATGCCCCCATTCCTAATAACCTTCCATGCCCCCATTCCTAATAACCTTCCATGCCCCCATTCCTAATAACCTTCCATGCCCCCATTCCTAATAACCTTCCATGCCCCCATTCCTAATAACCTTCCATGCCCCCATTCCTAATAACCTTCCATGCCCCCATTCCTAAATAACCTTCCATGCCCCCATTCCTAATAACCTTCCATGCCCCCATTCCTAATAACCTTCCATGCCCCCATTCCTAAATAACCTTCCATGCCCCCATTCCTAATAACCTTCCATGTTCCCATTCCTAATAACCTTCCATGCCCCCATTCCTAATAACCTTCCATGCTCCCATTCCTAATAACCTTCCATGCCCCCATTCCTAATAACCTTCCATGCTCCCATTCCTAATAACCTTCCATGCCCCCATTCCTAATAACCTTCCATGCCCCCATTCCTAATAACCTTCCATGTTCCCATTCCTAATAACCTTCCATGCCCCCATTCCTAATAACCTTCCATGTTCCCATTCCTAATAACCTTCCATGCCCCCATTCCTAATAACCTTCCATGCTCCCATTCCTAATAACCTTCCATGCCCCCATTCCTAATAACCTTCCATGCCCCCATTCCTAATAACCTTCCATGCCCCCATTCCTAATAACCTTCCATGCCCCCATTCCTAAATAACCTTCCATGCCCCCATTCCTAATAACCTTCCATGCCCCCATTCCTAATAACCTTCCATGCCCCCATTCCTAATAACCTTCCATGCCCCCATTCCTAAATAACCTTCCATGCCCCCATTCCTAATAACCTTCCATGTTCCCATTCCTAATAACCTTCCATGCCCCCATTCCTAATAACCTTCCATGCCCCCATTCCTAATAACCTTCCATGCCCCCATTCCTAATAACCTTCCATGCCCCCATTCCTAAATAACCTTCCATGCCCCCATTCCTAATAACCTTCCATGCCCCCATTCCTAATAACCTTCCATGCCCCCATTCCTAAATAACCTTCCATGCCCCCATTCCTAATAACCTTCCATGTTCCCATTCCTAATAACCTTCCATGCCCCCATTCCTAATAACCTTCCATGCCCCCATTCCTAATAACCTTCCATGCCCCCATTCCTAATAACCTTCCATGCCCCCATTCCTAATAACCTTCCATGTTCCCATTCCTAAATAACCTTCCGTGCTGGTTGCTGAAGAAGTCATATGCATTCTTGCACAAAGAAGTATATTATGGCTTTTTTGACAACCCAATACAAGAAGAGTTCAAAAAGAAAACAGAAAGCACTGGGTTGTTTTTCTTCTTAATTGAATGAAAACGAAAACGCAATAGATTAAAATGTATAGGATGGCATTAACGCAGCTCCAGAATGTATGACCCTGAACAGTTACATTTAAGAAGTAGCAAATCAATGACTTCAGCTTCCACTTTAATACACTAGAAAAAGTAGAAGAAAAAGGTAAAGAAGAAAATAAAATCCAAGCAGAAATCGATGAAATCGAAAACTGAAACATGAAAGGGGAAAAGGCAATAAAACCAAGAGCAGCCTCTTTCAGAAGATAAATAAAACTGGTAAAACAGGAACCAGACCCATTGGAGAAAAAGAAGACACGGTTACCAACGCCAGGCGTGGGAGGGCTGGCAGAGCTCCAGGCTGGACAAAACTCGCTGGACAAAACTCGCAGTATAGAAAGAAAATAACAAACTGCTTCATGCAAATAAATGCCACGCACACCATGGACAAATTCCTTGCCGATACAAATGATCGAAGTGCACAAAGAAGAAAGAGGTCATAGAAATAGCCCTGTTACCATTTTTAAAAATTCAAATCACAATGAAAACCTTCCCCATAAGGAAAACCCCAAACCCAGATGGCTTTACTCATGAATAGCACTAAAAATATAAGAAGGAAATTATAATAATACTATACAAAAGCTTCCCCGAAAAACTGAATAAAAGACAACACTGCTGCACCTAGTTCAAAGAAGCCGTAATTACCCCCTGTGAAAAGCAGACAAAGCCAGTTCAAGAAAAGCGACCTACAGGACGGTACCCTTGTAAGCACAGGTGTAAAACTGCTTGAGAAAATTTTGTGGTGCAATCCAGCAATTTAGTGAAAGGGTCATAATACATCGTGATCAAGGGGGAGAGTGGGTGGACGAGTGCGTGGACACCCTCAGCCCGGGAGAAGGTGTCTACAAAGCATCTACCTCACAAAAGGCAGAGTGAGGCGGGTCACCCTCACACCCACCACTGCGACTCTGAAATGAGGAAGGCCCACAGTCACGGGTGTGAGGACGCAGACAAATGGAGGCTCTCTTACTCCGTGGTGGGAATGAGAAGTACTACAATCGTCTGGGAAACAGTTTGATAATTGCTTAAAATTAAAACACACGCTTTCCGGGCCCTGCAGATGGTCCCACAGGGCCAGCCGCAGTTTGAGTCCCAGCCTGGTGGCTTGAAACACGCTGGGCACATGTGCACGCGTACCCAAAATCCAGAGAGGAGCCTGGAGAAGGGATTGCGGTGTGGCCATCTCTCTAAGGGGCGGGGGGTGATTTCTCGTTTCTGTCTCTCTGACTCTGTCTCTCCATCTCTCTCTGCCTCTCCAGTGAGTGCACACGCCCTATAGCAAAAAAAAATCTCTCTTAAAAAAAAAAAAGAAAAAAACAACAAAAATAACTTTTCATCTGATCCACTCCAATCATTCTACTCTTGGGCTTTACTCAAAATAAAGACAGCTCCGCACACGGACCGGCCCCGACCGTCAGAGGCAGCGGTGTGTGCCCCCAGGTACCAGGAACAGCCCAGACGCCCATCGACAGAGGAGCGAATAACCTGGCCCGAGGGACCAGGGGCTGAAAGAGTATCCCGGGACACAAAGGGACGAACGGGCGGGGACGTGACGGCTGTGAGCCTCAACGTAACTCCGCGCGTGTAGGAACAAGACGACGCACGCGTGTATAATGAGTAATTCCAGTCCTACAATGCTCCAGGAAGTACGTCTCTGTGACAGAGAGCAGGTCACGGCTGTCTGGGTCACGAGACGCAGGGGAGGGGTCGCACGGGCCGGAGGGGCGGTGCGGACGGGCACGCGGTGTCGCAGGCGATGTGGGGAAGCGGACCAGAACCGCACGTCAGGCCCTGGCGGTTTCCCGTGTGCCATTACATCGCAATAAAGCTGTGTCGAGAAAATGAAAGGATGACAGGACATAGCCGAGTGTCAGAAACCACCGGACAGACGTCCTAGTTCAATCTAAAAGAAATCACTCACCGACAACTATGATTTCACTCAGAGCCTGTTAGGAAAGTGGTCACTCCCTGGGACGTGTTCTGGAAACTGACATCGGGCGTGGGCGCGGCGACTGCGATTTTAACACGCGCTGCACTTGAGCGGCACTCACACGCGAGGCGGCGGACTAGCCGCGTTTCAGATATTCTCCTTGTACTCAAATTGTCTTCCTGAAACTCGCAGGGAAAAAGCTGCCCCATGGAGTGTGCGAAGTAGAAAGTCAGAATGGCCCAATTTCACGTGAATGGAAATAGAATCGCTTCTTACGGGTATAAAAAAGAAACCGCCCAGAGCACGTCCACGCAGAAGGTTCTTCTTTTATTTTCATTATTTACACTGCAGTTTTACTTCCTAAGGGGCTTTGACAAAAATAGAATCACAAAATGCAACACCACAGAGGACTTCAGAGACCATCTGGCTCCTCTCCTTTGTGGGATGAGAAAAGTAAAGACAGAGAACGGGAACGGCCGGGAACGCGGCCAGGGACAGGCGGAAAGCAGAGCCAGACAGACCAGGGCAGCTGGGGTCCCGAGCCCCGTGCTGCGGCCGGGCAGTCCCACTGCTGGGAGGGCTTCCTCAGCAGAGGCACGCACGCCCCGCCACGCACCCTCACCAACCCGTGCGCCGCTCAGCACCCGTGGACGCGGCCCTGTGCGGGGTCTCCGCCACCATGCGGACCGGAACGTCCCGAGCCTGGGCTCCAGACTCGCAGGTACTCGACCGCGCGGTTACTGAACTTGCCTGTCATCGACGCCAGGGAGAAGCTCCTGGAAGGGAAGCCTTACCCTAGAGGGGTGCTCTGTGGGGGTGGGCGGGAGTGCGCAGAGCAGGGGCATGGGTGTGCGGGCCTGCTGAGGAGGGGCTGTACCTGCACCTCCCTGCGAGAGCTCCGGGCTGGGGAGCCGGGGAGACCACCGCGCAAAGCACACAGCGTGCCAGGTCGGGCCGAGACAGCGGGAAGCAACTCGCCGCTGAGCTTCAGTTCCTGTTACGAGTACTGGGTACACGGTGGGTAGGGAGACAAGGTGCAGCGGCCCCGCCCAGCCTGGTAGAAGCAGCGGGCGCCTGCAGAGGCGGAGGGCTGGGTGGGCTGCGGGAGAGGGATCGGCCAGAGCCCGCAGGTGCCAGCTACTCCTGGGGGGCCCGGTGTAAAATGAAATCCGCAGGAGGGGGGCGCAGGCCACAGCTGGCGCCCTGGAGTTCCAAGCCGGCGACACGTGCGTGGGCCCGGCCACTGACTGGGTGTGAGCGAGCAAGGAGAGAAAGCCACGGGAGTGCGTGGCCACCGGTGAGCGGGCATCCACTCCCTGGGGCAGTGCTCGGGGTGTGCGGGGAGCCAGGTGACCCTGGAGCCCAGCAGGACCCGGTCCTCCGCAGGCCGGTGCTGGTAAGCAGGGCGGTGTCCGAGCAGCACAAGGTCAGAGGGTCCGCGCGACACAGTACTGTGCGGTGAGCGGGCAGGGTGTAGGGAGAAGCCAGGGAGTCCCGCGCGACTGTGCGGTGAGCGGGCAGGTGTAGGGAGAAGCCAGGGAGTCCCGCGCGAACGTGGGCTCAGGCCCCGGTCCCCTCCCCAGGCTGCGTCCCGTTAGCAAAGGCAGACCAGAGCCCCCCGGAGCTCAAGGCCTGCTTGACCAAGACGCAGAGCGGTGCCGGCTGGGCCCCTGAGCTCACTCCTCGCCTAGGCAGGTCCACCTGGCGGTGGTGCCAGGGCCCTGTCTCCTGGGGACAGACGGACACAGTGTTCTGGCCGCCTGAGCCAGGGCAGCCGGAGCGACACTCACGGGTGAGGACAGGCTGCACTGCTCCCTGCCCAGCCCCTTGTGCCGACCCTCCATCACCGAGAAAGAAATCCGAGCTCCTGCCTGGCCCAGACTTTCCCGGTCCTGCCACGGGCCTCCCACTGGGGTCCCGCAGCCACCTCACACGCCTGCCGGCCCGCCCTGGCCCTCGCACACTCCGAGCACCTCCCAGCCCTGGCTGACCGCTCCGCAGAAGGACCCCCAGGCACCGCCAGCACCCACTGCCGCCTGGACGTGCAGATGGCACGCACCCACACACAGGTGCACACACAGGTGCATATCCTCACACGCATGTACGTGTGCACACACATGCATGCCCTTACACACATGTGTGCGTTTGTGTGTCCTTACACACACTTACGTGTGCACGCACATGCACACACCCTTACACACGTGCATGTGCACACGCGTGTGCATGCCCTTATACGCGCTTCCCACTAGCAGTGAGCTCCTCCCGGCCCAAAGAGAACCCTCTTTACGCCTTAACACCCAGACTGCGTAAACAGGGGAAAGAAACATTTGGAAAACCTCGCCCTGGAGAGCCCTCCAGTAGGTTGGACTGCATGTGTGCTGCTCCTCCCTGAGAATTGCTTTTTTATGGGAGAGAAGATTATGTTTAAAGTCCGTTTCCTTCAAGAGAGTGAAAGAGGCCCAGCAGTAAATCCAGAGCTGTCCCACCCGCCTCAGAGGAGGTCTCTAGGCGGAGGTCTGGCAGCGCCCACAGTCAGAGGTGCACACCAGGCTCGCTCCTCTGCCGGGGTCGCACGGCGGGCGGGCAGGATGGCGGGGCCTCCCTGAGGTCTGAGAAGGCGGCCGACCATCCCAGCTCCGGAGAGAGAGGGTTTCCTGCCTGCCTGCCTGCCTGCTCTGGGACGGGAGGTCAGGGGCGCTGCAGAGCAGCCCCACTGGGAGCACAGCCAGGCTTCAGGGCTGGAGGCCGGGGCAGGCGGGCAGAGCAGAAGGCCTCTGCGTGGGGGGCCTGCCCTCGGGGGAGCTCACACCGCTCAGTCAGGAGGAGCCGGAGTTCAGGCGCAGGAGCAGAAGTTCGGGTGGTGACCGTGCTGTGGGGACGACTAAGGCTGCATGGCCGTTCCCCCAGAGGTGAGTTCTCACTTTCCCTCCTTTTCTCTTTCTCTGGTGAGCACATGTGCCCTACGGCAAACTGAAAACTACAGAAACCTTGATACGAGGGCTGGAAGTTATTCCAGGCTGCGTTTTGGCAGGAAGACGCTCGCACTGGTAAACGGGCGGGACAGGAACGCAGCCGCGGGACGCTCTGCCTTCCCAGATGCCCGCACAGTGCACGGGTGACCGCTCCAGCGCCACTCCGCTGCTCCGCGTCATTCTGGTGAGTCACTTAGGAAAGAGAAAATGCACGTTCCATTGAGAAAAACGCAGAGGGAACTGAAGAGGCTGTGCATTTGCTCGGAACGCCGGGCTTACTGGAAGGCAGCTGCAGAACTATTTAAATCCGGAAGAGGAGGACATCTTATTTCAAGCTTCACGAACACTCATGAAATATGCAGAGAGATGAATACAGAGACATCGCGAACACGCACGATCACAGTGCTGCTGCTGGCAGTCTCCGGTGACAGAGTGTTTGGGATGGAACCGCGAGTGGTGGGCGTGGAGGTGGGAGGGAAGTGATAGGTCACAGGGTGGAAGGGGCCTGCAGTGACGGAATTCCTCTGTGCCTGGCCACATCCGTGCCGAGGTCTTGGCTGTGGTACGCGCCTGCAGTTTTCCCAGGTTTTATGATTGGGGCATCTGGGTAAACGGATCATGGAGTCCCCCTGTATTTCTCACAATTGCACATCAATCTATTATTATGTTGAAAGAAAAAGGTTAATTTTAAAATGTTGATGAAACTGGAAAAAGTCTAGATAAAATTAGAAGTAGACCCAGCCGCAGTAGCACAAGCAAAACGGTGTGGCCGCTCGGTGGCCAGAGGCCTCATGGTAGGCCTGGGTTCCGTCCTCAGCTCAGACTGAGCCGGTCAGACAGGCTAGACCCGCCGGTAACCCCAGCTAGGTGGGTGAGTGGGACAGGATCATGCAACGGCCAGGCCCCGGGAGACACCTACCTCTCTCTGTCTCTCTCTTTCCCATGCACTCGCTCACGTTCCTTCCCTCTCTGCTCTCATTAGAAAAAAGTGAAGTGTATCTATTTCAACTATAGAATTATCTTTTATTGTTATTCTAAGAACTATCCATTCAGTATTTCATTTACTCATCATTATTATTTTTCTGTTTGCTATAGGGCACACACTCCCACCAGGGAGAGAGAGAAAGCAAGCCTCCAGGTTGGTGACTCGAACTACCATCAGCCATGTGGGAGTCTAGCACCCCAACAGCCACACCACCTGTTGCTCCATCCATGACAGAATATTTTTAAAGCCCTCTGCAAAATTTAAAATACAGATGATAGCTGAGAACTAGTGCTTTCAGGGAATAAGAGAAATGAAGATTTTCTGCTGAGAATTCTCCCTCCAGATCTCATCCTTGAGTGCCTCCACACATTGAGTGTCTAAACAGGTCTAGGTGACCAGAGTCAAACATCTGACGACTATTAGGGTCACGCGTTCCTCCATTTCCACGGAATCTGCCTCACAAAGGGAGAAAGTCAGAACGGCAACGAGGTTGCAGATCACCTCCTCCTGCACGCCTCTGAGCGCTCAGATTGAACTTCCAGAAATTAGGAAGAAAGGCATAGCCCATCAGCTGGCTAGAAACCACCACAAAGACACAAGAAATATGAGACACCAAGAAAATGGCTCTCCGCCAAGAGAAAAGAGTAACTCCTCTTCATCCACAGACAGGGCAATGGAACGCATGGGAATGTCTGATAAAGAATTTAGAACATTCATAGTGACAAAGCTAACAGAGATGCAAGAGAAGAGACAGTGAACTCCAGAAGAGGCAGGAAAAAAGAGCTGACGAGTTCCTGGAGGTGAGGAAGTTCTTGCATGATCTGAAAGAGGAAACACACACCATAAAAAAATAACCAAATGGAACTGTTAGAGATGAACGCTGTAATACAAGAAGTCAAATCCTCCCTTGGAAGTGTTAAAAGCAGACTAGATCATATAGAAAATCGAATCTCATATGTAGAAGACAGAATCGCTGACGAGAAAAATCTACCACAAAGTCTGAAAGAATAGCCCCCCCCCCAAAAAAAAAATGAGAATATACGAGAAAAACTAGATACCATTAAACATCCAAATATCCAGATAGTCGGTATCCCAGAAGGTGAGCAAACTACTAAGGGCATTGATAGTCTATTCCATGAAATCCTGGAAGAAAACTTTCCAAACCTAGAGAGGCATTCAAAGATCCAGATCCAAGAAATACAAAGGACCCCACATAGGATCAACCCAAGAAGATCTTCTCCAAGACACATTATAGCCAGATTGACCAAAACCACAGACAAAGACAAGATGCTAAGACTGGCAAGAGAGAAACGTCAAGTTACCTACAAAGGAGATCCCCTCAGGCTAACGCGGACCTCGCATCAGAAACAATGAGAACAAGGAAAGAAAAACACAGCTATTAAAGCGGTTTTTGTTTTGCTTCGTTTTGTTTAAATGGGCTTAAGGCCTAGAGGGCTGAACGGAGATTTGAAAGGCGTTGTAAGAGTACCTGAAAAAGTCCAGGAAGGAGAACCCGTAGCCGTGCTGCTCGGCGATCCCTGCGCACACCACGTTGGCCGAGGCTCCGATCAGCGTGCCGTTACCTGCGCCAGAACGTAAAACCCCGTCAGCTCGCCGCCCTCCCGTCACGCGGGTCACCCCTCAGGACGGGAGGAGCACTTTGCAGGCACCATCGGCGTCATGACCTCACAAACACCTGGAAACACACACTCACGCTCACACATGCTCACGCGCTTACACACAAGCTCACACCCCAGCAACCAGAAGACTCAGAAACGCCTTGTGAATAACTAGGACGAGTCTTCTTCAAAACGATGAATCGCCCCAAATTTACATAGCAAATGACATTTCTGTAACCGCGTGGGAGACCAGATGGTGGCACAGCAGCAGCACAACAGTCTGTGCCACTGGGCCCACGTGGGAGTGTCCCAGGTTCGTGTCCTGAGCCCTGCATGTGCCAAGCCTGCACACGTGTGCTTGCCCGTGACCTGGAGCTGACTGCGGCTGGGGTGGGGCATGGCGTGAGTGTCCTCTTGTAGTCTCTCTCTCTCATGGAAAAAAAGAAATAGAAGGGGGCCAGCAGTTACCATAGTGGCTATGTCGCTGGACTCCCACACAGTCGACCACAGTTCGAGTCCCAGACCGGTGGCTTAAACTCACGCCGGGCGCGTGTGCGTGCGTGCCCAAGATCCCATGAGGAGAATGGAGGAGAAGAGATTGCGGCGTGGCCATCCCCCCGGGGGGGGGTGATTTCTCAGTTTCTGTCTCTATCTCTCTCTCTGTCTGTCTGGCGAGCACATGCGCCCTATATCAAAAACCTCTCCAAAAAAAAGAAAAAAAAAAAAAAAGAAAGAAATAGAAGTAGGAGCCAGCAGGTGGTGTGTAGTTAAGGCACTGGACTCCCACATGGCCAACCACGGTTCAAGTCCTGGACCTGGCAGCTTGCTTTCTCACTTTCCATTTCTCTCTGTGGGGAACAAACATGCCCCGTAGCAAATGTAAAAATAATCGTAATGACAAGTTGTAGTGATGTCTAGTGACTGAATGTGTAAAACAAGTAAAAACAAAAATAAAGAAGTTATGAAACAAAAAATTAAAAATAAATAACAATGATAAATAAAATTAAATAATTCTTTTTAAAATAAATAAATAAAAGCAAACAGTAAAATTTATTAAAAACTTCTACTTAAAGCATTCTTCAAGATGCTGAACCTTGGGGAGCAGGAGCTCCTGTCGGCAGTCCCCGTTTGGGGTGGCGCGCCGGGAGCTGGGTGGCGGTGGTGGCTGTGCGTCATGTGGCTGAAACTCGCTCACCAGCGTGTACACTTAAACATGGTCAATGGGACCAGCAGATGCATAACGGTTACGTCACTGGACTCCCACGTAGTTGACCATGGTTCAAGTCCTGGGCCCAGCGGCTTAAAACTCACACCCAGAACGTGTGCATGTGTGCCCCAAATCCAAGAGAAGAGTGGCGGAGAAGGGATTGCGGCATGGCCACCTCCCAGGTTCTAGGAAGGCTGGGGATTCACGTCCACGAGCCAGATGGGCGTGCCGGGGCCCTGGCTGCCTGAGAGAACGGGGCAGGTGGGGAGGGCCGGTCACAGCGTGAGAACGGTTGGGATGCCTGCTTTCTCTCATCCCATCTCCCATCCTTGTTAAAGAAAAAAATGTCTAAGTTTCAACTATTAAAAAGGTCATTTTATGTCTATATTATGTATACTTTACAAGTTTTTAATGCCAAGTGCTAGGGCAATGCAGGAGCGGTCCTGAAGGGACCCACAGAGCCGGCCCGGCACCCCGGGAGACCAGAGCTGCTCGGCTGGGAAGGTCCCAGGTCTTAAGCCTGCACCATCCACAGCAGCTCTGTCCCCGCTTCCAGAACACGCCCCATCGGGCAGTGCGTAGCCCTCACCAGGTTACGAGACCATAAACACACTATCCACGTCAGCGTCCACCTCTGCTGACCCCTGCCAGGGACCCCACGTGTTCTGGGGATTTCGGAAGCAGCCCCTCCAGTGTCTCGGGCACCCGGGCATGCAAGGCCTGCCCCCTTGGCCACACCTGTCTCGGTGATACCGTCACCACCGGGAGCAGGAGTGGTGAGTAGCCGTCTAGCAAGACGTCGGGCGACGCAGGTGCTCCAACGTTGGCGTGAGCTAAATCTGGCACAGCGAGTCACACGCCGCCGGGCCCTCGGACCCTGTCTCCACGGCGATGACCAACGTGGTGTGGACGGGGCAGGGTGGGCGCCTGCTGTCCTGGGGCCGGCTCTTACCCAGCAGCCAGCTCAACAGCCCACACTCAGACAGCTCGGGGCCCCAGCCGCCGAACTAGATGAACTCGGATAATTCCCCAGGAATTACAGACCTTCCCTGGGTGACGGCCCCCATCACAAACGGCGAGGTAAGCTAGCCAGGGACTCAGCGATTTAATTGTCGAGGATCAACCAAAATCAAAGCAAGCTGGGTTCGGTTCGCATGCCCGGGTGCAAGGACTGCAACCCCACACGCCGCTGGTGTGCTGGTCTAAGACCCACACAGTCCTCGCGTCCCTGCGGTGACCAGCCCCGTGTGGGCAGGGCTCCAGCTGGCCCCCCAGGACGGCCACGCCCAGAGCCCCTGGCCCTGTGCCCAGAGGTCAGGTTCTGTTTCTGATTCGTTTTCCACTTTCTCCAAAGCACCCCTCACTCCCAGTCCCCCAAAAAAATCTTACTCTTTCTTCCTCCTCTTAGGTACAGCCTTTACAGGAGGGTCTTCAAAGGGCTCCCAGGAAAATGCCTACTATGGAAAAGCCATGCATATATTCCTAGGGTTTTGCACCAAAGGAAACTGGTATTTAAATTCACAACTTTCGGAGCACCCCGCCCTTGTCCGCACACCACTGGCCGCTTCTCCTGCACTGCCTGTACACACAAGCCTCCTGAGGAGGTGAGACAGGCCGGCCCGTGCTGCGGGGTTAAGTGCAGTGCCCCGGGAGCCGGGTCCCACATGGCTTACCGGGGTTCCAATCCTGGCCCCGGTGGTTTGAAAAAGACATTGGGCATGTGCGTGTGGGTGCCCCAGTCGTGGCGGTGTGGAGAAATGGAGAAGCAGTGTGACCACGCCCTGCTGAGGGTGCTCTCTCTCTCTCTCTCTCTCTCTCTCTCTCTCGTTCTCTCTTGCTCTCTGGCAAGTACATGTGCCCTCAGGCAATTAAAAAATTATCTTTTAAAAGGAGAATAAGACAAAGAAAAAGGAGGAGGACTGCAGCCGGGCTGGCGTCCGACTCACAGTCTAAGCCGACGCGGGGTCCCCAGGAGGGAGCGTGTTGGCGTGGATGGTCGGGGCAGCAGAGCTCAGGCCGGGCCCAGGGCCTGGTCTGTCGGAGCAGCTGCTGCCAGTGCAGAGGCAGCGTTCACCGAGGTGCGGGGCGCGCCCGACGCCCGGTCACAGCACACAGGGCTCCCCTCCGGGAACCGTCGGCCTCGTGCTCCAGCTCTGTACCGGGGCGCCCTCCTGCTTAAGCCCCACCCCTTACCTCCCAAGCAGGCGCCGAGGGCCAGGGCGTACATGAGTGGCGGCACGGGCAGGCTGACCTCGGGGTCTTGGCTCAGGTTCAGGAGCACGGGCATCTGTGGGGGACAAGGACACGGGACTCAGAGGGGCTGCCACAGGTGACCGGCCTGCCAGGCCCCGAGCACCTCGTCGCCACCCCTGGGGAGTACGGCTTCACGGATGGAGACCAGCACAAGCCCTGGGGTCCATGAGCACCTGACCACACCCCCGTCAGCAGGCTTGGACGCCAGCCCGGGACAGCTGGCCCTCCGAGTCCTCAGCCACCCGCGACTGTGACAAACCAACCGCCACGGTCAGACTCTCGGGGGGCGCGGCCTCAGTCACTGCTCAAGCGGCCCCGGGGGGCGAGTGGACAGATCTCGCAGGTGCCCAAGCGGGAGCCAGGACCCGCCTCCTGACCCCGGGCACTCGCTGGAACACCTGGGCTCGACTGCTCCTCACCCGCACCGTGGAGGGTCAGCGTGGCCGTGGTGTGGGATCTGCCAGCTCTGGGTCACCGCCCTTTGCAGATCCATTCTGCCTACCCCGACCCCCATGAACCGAGACCCTCACCCCTTCCACGGGACGCACGGAGTTCGGAGGGCGGCTCCCTCCAGGAGGGGGAGCAGAGTGCTTCACACTGGCCTGTACTACCTCCTCTCTTAACTAAAGGGCGCGCCCACGCCTGCTGGCTAGGGGCCAGACCCCGCATAGCCAACTGCGAGTCGAACCCACACCTGGCAGCTAGAAAAACGTGCCGGGCGAGTGTGCGCCCCGATCCCAGGACGGAGCGGCAGCTCCCCGCCCCTTCAGGGAGGACGGGGTGGACCCCACGACCGGCAGGAGCCAAGCGCAGTGTCCCTGGCCCCTCTCTGCCCCCTGGCTGGCTGTGGGTGGCCTCGCCCTCCTGATCTGGAATGGCCAGCCCGGCCAGGCTCCTCTTCATAAGATACCTTAGGTGTACCTTATTATTATTATTATTATTATTATTATTATTATTATTTAGAGATTTTTACTATAGGGCGCATGCACTTACCAGAGAGACAGAAAGCAAAAAATCACCCCCTGGCGGGGATGGCCACACCACAATCCCTTCTCCTCCATTCTCCTCTCAGGATTTTGGGCACGCATCACACAGGCTCAGTGTGAGTTTTAAGCCACCGGGTCCGGGACCAAACCACGGTCGACTATGTGGAAGTCTAGTGACGTAACCACTATGCCATCTGCCGGCCCCACTTTCTAAAAATAGACCTCCCAGGCCAGCAGAAGGTGCAGGGATTAAGGCACTCAGTTCCACCTGACCAACTGCAGTTCGAGTCCCAGACTTGGTTTGAAAATCATGCCAACCGCATGTGTGTGCCCAAAATCCCGAGAGGAGAAGAGAGCAGAGAAGAAGGGCTTGTGGCATGGCCATCCCCCTGGGGTGGGGGGGAGATTTCTCACTTCCCCTCGTTCTGTCTCTGTCTCTCTCTGGTGAGCACACGTGCCCTTATAGTAAACTAAAAACGTTAGAACTTCCTCTTACTCTTAGAAGTAACTCCTGTAGGGTGGGCCCCAGGGCCTCTTGGTTAAGGGGGCTGAATGCCACATGCCCACCGTGCCATCTGAATCCAGGCATGTGTGTGCACCCCGAATTCCAACAGGATGAAGAGCAGAGAGGGGTCACAGCATGACTGCCCCTGGGGGCGCTTACTCCCGCTCTCTCTCCCTGTGGCAAGCAGACGTGCCCTCTGACAATTCATTACATACAACAAAGCCCTGCGGCAGAGAAGCCAGGTGCCCACAGTCCCTCGCTTTGGTGGTGAACATATGGGTGTGTGCGTTCCCATCCTCTGAGTCCCTCGATTTATTTTTAAAGCTACATTTTACATCATCGTCAAAATTGGCAGCATGACGTGCAGAAAGCATCCTGTTTTTAGAAGATGGAGCAGCCCGAATCCCTCACCAGCCCCTCTCCGGCTCGGTCCCAGGAAGGGTCTGGGACCCACACCTCGAAGCCCCCACAGAAGGTGGGACAGTGACTGTGAGCTCACGGGCCAGGAGGGGCCCAGGAAGGTGTGAGGCCATCCTGGGCCCCGAGACACAGAGCGAGACCGCCCCGGGGGGCCCTGCGGGTGCAGAGGCGCTGGGTCTGTGGACTCGGACTCCTCTGGACACGGGATAAATGGGCACGGCCGTGCTGTGTGGGCCCAGGACTTGGCAGCCTGCCCGGGCGTGGGCACGGTGTTGTCCCCTGGGCCAGAAGATTGGGGCCTGTGGGCAGTGGCCACACAGCTCTGACTCCGGAGTCACAGAGCCCCAGCCCCAGGGCAGTGCAGCTGCCAAACCTCGACTCCGGCAGGAGGACAGCGGCCGGGCGCCCTGAGGGCCAACCTGGGCAGCGGCCGGGGATCCAGGCTGGTTCTGGTATGAACACTGCTGCTCTGGCCCAGAGACCCCACGGCTCCCCATACCCTGGGAGCCTCCTCACTGGGCTGTCCTTAGGGGCAGAGGGCTACAGGGTCAGGAAACACAGGGAGCACCCCAGCTCCCCACCATGAGGAGCTCCCATGCCCAGCTCACTGGCCCTCAGGCTGTGACGGGACCCCAGCTGCTTCCAGGCAAGGTCCTGTCCCGCCTTTACTCTGTCACACCCAGTCCTGCCCTGAACTGCACGACCAGCGACATCTGAGACACCAGAATGGGCCTCGGCCCCTCTAGGGGTGCCTGTGACTGGGTTCCAGAACACAAGGGGTCGGGGCCACAAGGTTCCCAGTCCCGCCTGGCTGCTTGGAAGTGTCCAATTCCTGGGACCGGCACATGGCGTAATGGTGATGTCACTGGACTTCCATGTAGTCAACAGTGGTTCGAGTCCCAGACCCAGAGGCTTAAACTCACGCCGTGTGTGTGCATACCCAAAATCCCGAGAGGAGAATGGAGGAGAAGGGATTGCAGCGTGGCCATTCTCCGGGGGTGATTTCTCGCTTTCTGTCTCTGTCTCTCTCTCTGTGTCTCTGGCAAGTGCACATGCCCTATAGTAAAAACCTCTCTTTCAAAATAAAAATAAAAAACAAGAAGTTTCTAATTCCTGAAGGGAGCAGTGAGAGCCTCTGTCTTCTGGAGTCTCGTGATTTTCTTAGAGGAAGAGAAAGGGAGGAGAGAGCTGAGTGGAGAGAGGACGGCTTCTCCGGGCAGCGCAGTGGCTCTCAGTGGGGCCGACCGCAGACCTCCCGCCGCCCCGTAACACCCGCCCACCCCACTGTGCACCCCGGCTCCAGCCGCCCGGGCTCGGCCCGCCTCTGCACTCTGCACCTGTGAGTGCGACAGGGACGAGTCTCAGTCTCTACTCCCCGGGAAGGAAGGGCGGCCCCAGGCCGTGTTCAGCTGAGGCCAAGCCCCCGGCACGGGGAAACGGTGCGACTCACCATCGTGGCGGTGAACGGGATGTTGTCGATCAGCGAGGACGCCAGCGCCGAGACCCACAGCACCAGGGCGATGGCGGCCGTGAGGCGCCGGTCCTCGGGGACCGCCTGCAGGGAGCAGACGGCAGCAGTGTCGTGGGGCCCCCGCGACTTGTCCTGCCTCACACGTGGCCAGCCTGGGCCGACACGGGGCGAGCCAGGGCCACACCGGCTCCAGGAGCCCCATCCAGGACAGCCCAGACACCCCCATCCCCGCAGGAGGAAAGCGGGTGCCCCCACCCTGTGCATGTGGTGTGGGTGCACACACGGTCACACTGTGGGTCTATGGGGACGTTGGGTGTGGGGCTCGCCGGGAGCCGAGGGAGGAGGCCCACAGACAGCTCCTCCTGACGGGTGTCCAATCAACATGGCCACCTGCCGGGAGACTCAGGCCAAAATGTGGGAGAGAGGTAAGACAGGGCAAGCCAGGGGAGACCTTGGGCCCACCCTTTAAATAAACAAAGGATCGGAAACAGGGTGGAAGGGGACCCCGAGAAGGTGACAGGGCTGCTGGCCTTCCCGGGCCCGGCCAGCCGTCTGCGGAACGGACCCTCTCACTAACCCTGAGACACCCGTGTCCCACCCTCCCGGCCCTCGCTGGGACGAAACAGCCCCACGGTCCTCAGCCCACAGCCCTGGCGTGCCCAGGTGGTGCACCCGCGGGCTCCCTGCTGGGACTCCTCCGTGCTCTCCTGGGGCCTGAGACGGCCGAGGGCAAACCGAGGCTGCCTGCAGGGGGGGGTTGTGGGGGAAAACGCTCCCTTCAGCCCCAGCCTTCCCCAGATTAAACTGCTTCCTGCTGTGCTTCTTTACACCGCTGACGTGACCTCTTCTTAGCAGACCTTGCAGCCGGCGCGTCTCGCCCGCGTGCCCACATACCTTGATGAGCCAGGCGGTCTGCTCGCCGACGTACTCTATCAGGTGGAGGTGCGCCAGGGCCTGGGGGAGGACACGAGGGACAACGACTTCAAAACGGAGACTACACGCAGGGCTAAAAGAGCCTTTCAAGTACAGACTGAGCACGGGGTAGCCCAGACTCCCGCCCGGTACGCAGAGCAGACGGCCGGGCCCACGCATCATCGCATCATCGCCTCTGTCTACGGCTCAGGGCTCAGGCGGACCGAGGCGGGCCCTCCTCGCCTGCGTTCCTGGGCGGCACACCGGACCGCACGGGCCGAGACCAGGGCACTGGGCGGCTGCAGGGGCGCAGAAGGAAAGCCCCCTCACAGAGCAGGCTTCAGGGAAGTTGCATGTCCAGTTTCTTGTCAAAGTTCACATCCCAGTCCAGCCGGCCTTAGAAGACAGTGACAGGAAGGGACGGCCTTCAGAACCCCGGGCGGACGGGAGGAAAGGCCCGTGTAACTGACAGCAGCTACTTCCCGGGCCCAGATGGCGGAAAGTGACATCTGGGGGGGCAGGCGAGCTCGGCACAGACGGTGGAGTGAGGCTGAGGCTCAGGCCCCCGCCGCCCGGTGCCCGCACAGGAGGGGGTGCTCCAAGAGCCTGGTGGGCCCGTGGTGGGGCGCTGGGGCGGCGCTCTCCCCCGGCACGGGGCCTCTCGCTGCCTGAGTACAGGAACGGCTGTGCAGACCCGGGGAAGACAACCGGCCCTGCCAGCATGCAGGGGCAGCCCCGAGCCACCAATACCCGCACTCGGCCAGGAGGAGGGGAGAGAAAGGCCACCCACGTGGGGGAGCTGAGGGCTGGACGGGACAGTGCACCAAGGTCAGCAGGTGGAGGCGGCCGGGACCCCCCGGTTCCCCCGGACACAGTCCCCCCACACTGCAAGGACCGGGCCTCCAGGCTGAGGCTGCCTGGGCTCAGGACCGGAGAGCTCCGGGGTGGAGGGCCTCTCAGAAGCTGCCGGGCCAGCTCAGGCACAGAGGGAAGGCACGTTCTGGGGATGCTGGGTCCCCCGGGAGAGCGAAGGCCGGCTCCTGGTCGCCAGACACACTGGCACGCCTGCCACCTTGGCCAGCCAGTGAGACCCTGAGGAGGGCGTTGTCCTTTCCTGTCTCACCATCACTCATGAAAGAAGCAAATGAACTTTAAAGTTTAAGGAGCTACAAGTGGTGTGGCCGGTCCCTTTTAACGTTCACACTGTGCCTTGAGGGGTGCAGGACACACGGTCTAACCCACTGGGGCGTCAGGGCAGCGCACGGGTGGGGCTGTGGGGCTCTCAGTTCTGCCCGGTGAGCCAGGGCGCCAGGGCTGTCGGACCGCGGGGCCGGGGGCAGCAACCCGTCCGACCTCTGCACTTCAGTCATAAGACAGGACTCGGCTGCATCCGCTCTAATGTCCTCCGACAGAACTCCGTGACCCCTGAGGCCCGGCGCAGGCCTGCTGCACGCCGGTACCAGAGCGCGAGGATCCCCACGGGTGGCTCCCAGGCAACACCAGCGAACTCCCGAGTCTTCAAAGAAAACATCTTTTCTATTTTTTTAACAAAGGAGGACTTCTGAGGAAAGTTAAAACACAGGGAATGACTTCTTTTTATGATGCTCCGCTGACCTCACAGGTTCGGGAACCTTAAAACGTACCAGTGACTTGGTTGATTCAACAAATTATCAGGCTTGGAACTTTACAGTCAAAGGGAACTTATAAACGGACTAGTTACTTTTATTTTTGAGTGCTTTTCTTTTTCCCAAATCAAAGTATAAATTGCTGAATTTTTAAAGAAATCTAGATCTTGGTTGTTTCTGTTCATTTAAAAGGAGGGGGAGGGCCCGTGAGCAGAAGACATCGTTAGGCCGACCGTAAATCCGCGCTCATCCAGGTCCCTGGGCACGCAGCCAGGAGTCTCCCCTGCCGGTCACGGTCGCTCCCGGGGGGTCACTGCTCATGCACACGGTGTGTGGGCTCTTCAACGAGCTCGCAGAAAATGCATGTCATAAAAAAACTGCATCAATTTCAAAAATGTTCTGCATTAAAGTAAACTGGGACCCAATTCCACTTTCCACGGATACGCTGACTCTCTCGCAGCCGGCATGGAGGACCGCCACGGCAACAGCGGAACCTTGAGTTGGTGAGAGGGTAACCTGGGCAGCGCGTCCGCCCAGGGTCAGCTGGTGCCCGGTGGGAGGCTGCCATGGGGCAGCGCGGTGAGCAGGCAGGCACCGGGAGAGGAGGCCCCGCTGCAGAGGCCCGAGCTGCCGAGACACCGGGCCCCACCGCGGGGACACACGGGAGGCCTCAGCTCTGTTCCCAGCACGCCCTAACTGTCGGGCGTTGTGGCTCACCTGTGACCTGGCGACTGGGGACGCTGAGGCAGGAGGAGCGTGGGCTTGCGGCCAGTTCAGGCAGCAGAGCAAGGCTGTCTAAACGGAGCCGGGCCTGGTGGCACGCCCCGGGTGGTCCGGCCAGGAGGACTGTGACACGGCAAGGCAGAGCTTTCTAGGTACGGTGCTTTCCCCATGTCAGGTGACGTGCACACGCACACACTCGTGCGCCCGTCCGAAGCCGGGAGCTGTGCCCCCAGGACCAGTCCTCCCACCGCGGTGGGGAGTGATCCAGACCACCCTCCTCCCCACACCCGGAGCTCAGGACCTGGGCGTGGAGGCCGGCTGGCAGAGCCCAGCTGGGGCGGGGTCTCTCACTCCATCTTGGGAGGAGCCCACCCGAGAACCCAGCTGAGCCCAGGTGACAGGAGGGAGGACGAAAGGGCCCTGTCCTGAGGGCTCCCCGAGCCCGGCCAGTTGCACCGGCGTCGGCTCCACCCCGGGCTTCCCAGGAGCATCTTCCGTTGTAACCTGCGGAGTCTGCTCCACAGTGCCACCCTCGTCCTGAGACATTGCTGCTGCTGCTCAGGAGTGTATGGGGACGACAGGTGGCGTGAAGGCACTGGACTCCCGCATGGCTGACTGAGGTTTGAGAGTCCCCGTGGTGGGTCCCAGCACCCCACACCTCCTCCTCCCCGCTGCTGTGAGCAGAATGCTGACGCAGGGCTGGGCTCAAGTACCCCCTGTCACCCACAAAGCAGACTGCACACGCATCCTGACACCCCTTTCTCACAGAGAAGTGTGCACCGGAGCCCCTGTGCCTCGAGCCTCCCTGTACCGGCTCCCTGAGCCCAGGCCCTTCCCCTCCTGGCACCTCGAGCACGGGCCCTCCCTCCTCCAGCGAGGGCTGGCACTCCCCGACTCCCCTGCCAGGTCCTGACAGCACCCCTAGCTGCCGGACGGTGCCCACCCAGAGATGGAAACCACGGTTCAGCTCCTTCCAGCCCCGCCTGCTCGCTCGGAGGCACCTTCTGTTACCAGAGAACCCAAGAACCACGGGTGTCCCCCAAGAGCTGGTTGCAGCACCTCCGCCCCTCCAGGGGCCTCCTCGGTGGCCGAGGCTGGACGGACGGCGACCTCGGGGCCTGAGGGAGGGCTCCAGCTGTGGAAGCCGCGGCCTGCCGTCGCCACTGCAGAAAGCCACCTGCCCTCGGGCCGCCCTGGCCTACGCCCTGAGCTCAGAAGTTAATTTTTAGTGGGTGCAAAGTATGTCTCACACATGAGGATGTGTCGAGGAGGGTTTTAAATGAATTCTCACGCAGCAGTACTCATAACCCACTTCCCTTTTCCTGACTAGAGTAACACGCAGCATAGAAATTCTTCCGTGTGCAGGAAATCGGCTCGACCTCACACGAGAGGCTACATGATGAGCGGATGCAGTGCGCCTCCTGCTCGGCGGGGACAGTCACCGTCACGGCGTATCCTGAAGCCTGTGAACCCTCCCCTTACGAGCTGCAGTGGGGTCCCCGCAGCTCAGTGACTCTGGACTACGGATCGCTGAGGAGACATCGCTCCTGCCACCGCCACACCCAGCAACCCCGGCCCACAGGCGCTACGTGGAATCCTGTGTCCACTCCTTCCGAATCCACCCGGCCGATCCCGAGGCCGACCCTGCAGGGCCAGGGCTGCAGACTAAGGAGGGCGAGGCAGAGGCAGAGGCCCTGCTGCCAGCAGCTGCCGGCCTCCTGAGGGCCCAGCGGGAAGGCGAGGGCAGCTCGTAGCTAGGAGCCCGAGCAGAGGTGAGAGGGGCCGCCACCACGCCGGCAGTGAAAGCTCGGGGAGCCGTACCAGGCCGGACGCTGCAGGCGCATTCTGAAAGATGGAAGAATGGGACGATGCAGTCTGCCCCGGACACAGGCCCATCTCAGAGAACCCTGCTGTGGAGGCGGCGGGGGGGACCAGGATGGCAGGTGCAGACCTCAGCTCCCAGAGCAGCAGGTGGGGCTCCACCTGCCCGGGCAGACTCTGCACATCTGTCTGTAAGTCACCAAGCTGGGTGATTTGAAAACACGGGGGTTATTCAGCTCGTGGATGGGAGGCCGTGGCCCAGGCACACCTGGGGGTTCTGGCAGCCCCCAGGCAGCAATCACGGGGCGAGGGGAGGAGAGCTCTGTGTCCGTCTGTGTCCCTCTTCCCTGGGACACCAGGACCAAGTGAGGGAGGCCTACCCTAACGACCTGCATCCCAAAGGCCCCACCTTTCGACCGCACAGTTGGATTAAGTTTTCACCCTCCTAACCCTGTTACAATGGCTGACCAAATTTCAACACATGAGTGGGATGGGGGCTTCGAACCACAGCAGGCAGAGCCAGGGGCCCCCGCCACCCTCTGCACGACGCCTGCTACCAAGGGCGCTCAGCAGATGTGGGTTCCCGGCTCTGTCCCCATGCCTGGGGACACTGCAGCATGAACCAGGAACAGGGACAACCAGCAAAGGCTCCCACGCCCAGGCAAGGTGGGGCTGGGGTGACAGGAAGGACGGCAGAGTACCCGGGATAGCTCTGGGTGAGGGGGTGGAACGGGCCGAGGCCTCGGAAGGGTCCTTCTGGGAATGTGCAGCTCTTGGGAGAAAAGAGCAAACAGGGGAGGGAAACTCCTTTTGGGGGGACGAAAAGCTGTAAACCGGGCTCTGCAAACCCAAAGCCAACGCACTGCGCTCTGTGGACAGAAGAGGGCGCCGCCTCACGGGCTCCTGTGCCAAAGGCAGGACAGATGGGCTCAGGGGTCGGAGGAGTGGGCGTGGTGTCGCACATCCCCAGGACATGCCCCTCCAACAAGCTCCACCGGCACAGGAAGAAACCGCCAGCCCACACGGCCACACCAATTACAAACGCGCTGCAGCCAGCAAACGTCCTAAAGTGGACACGGGAACAGAAAGCAGACGGGCAGTCGGGGAGAGCTGAAGGGCCTGACCCCGAGGGGCAGCTGCTCGGTCCTCTCAGGACGAGGGCCTACGCCCACGGGCACCTCCCCGCGGGGACGCCAGACACACGCGCTGTGTCCGCCCGGGCCAAGTCGGAACCACGGGAGGGCGGAAACGAACAAGCCGCAAGCAAACGGGGTTGGTGACCTCGCGGTGGAGACGGCAGTCAGGCAGCGACGGAGCAGGGTCTGCGGGAGCCCCCGGGGAGGACAGCAGAGCAGTGGGTGGAGCTGGCGTGGAAACCAGCATCGGATACACGCTGTAAGAGGACACTCGATTCTGAGGAAGACGGTGAACCCAGACACACTGGCGGGAGCAGAGGCAGCCACCCAGGGCAGAGTGGGGCGCCGAGACCCTACACGACCGCCGGGCAGAATCCCAGCCCTGGCCGCTTGAAAAACGCACCGGGCACATATAGGTGTGCGCAAGTCCTGGTGGGAAGGAGAATCGGAAGAACAGTGTCCCAGCGTGGCCACGCCCTGCTAGGGCTCACGCCCTCATGCCCTCTCTCCCACTCCTCCAGACACACCTGCTCTCGCAATTAAAAAACAGACTGACAGATCTTTCAAAAGCACATAAAAATAAAACAAGATTGGGACCAGGAGATGGCGAAATGGCTATGTCACTGGACTTGCACGGAGTTGACTGCGGTTTAAGTCCCGGACCCAGTGGCTTAAACTCATCCTGGGTGTGTGTGCGTGCGTGCCCAAGATCCTGAGAGGAGAATGGAGGAGAAGGGATTGCGGCGTGGTCATCCCCCCTGGGAAGTAATATCTCTCTCTCTCTCTCTCTCTCTCTCTCTCTCTCTCTTAAAATGAAAATGAAAAAAAAAACCAAGAATGGAATACTTTCTTTAAAAAAAAATAAGAGAAGAGAATGTAAATCTCATATGTAAACCCAGCCAAGCTATCTTTAAAGTATCAGGACTCTAGAAAAATAATTTTCAATATATGAAAACAAGAAATCAGGACCCATCAGCCCTTTCTGGGAAGTCTTCTAGAGCAAGAAAGTGCCCTTTTGTAGAAAGCCAGAGAACAAACCTTCATACCCTGTGGGCCGTACGGTCTCTAATACTCCACCCCGAGATGCTGGCGCGACAGCAGTAACAGGGACAGTGCCCGTGCTCTGGGGACACCTCACCCGTGGAGCAGGCTGGGGTGCAGCCAGCATGCAGACCAGTCAGAAATGACGCTTGTGTTAGAGAGTGAGCTTCAGTCACCCCTGCGGAAACTTCAGCAGAAGGATTGAATTGCTAAATATTTAAATGGACATCCAAGATTAAAACGGAGATCTGGGTCCCGTTTAAGACTGATAGACACTGCTGTCTGGTGACACAGCCGAGGCTCGGGAGACCTCAGCCCGCGGGCAGGACTGAGTCGGCCGGACGCCAGCCTGCCCGACCTTGGGAGGCTGGGGGGGACTGCTACATAGGATGGCCTGGCCACCTGCACCATTGGACTTAGCGAGGACGTGGGGACCTACAGACAGAGGCTTTCTGCACGTGGGAAGATTTGAGACAGAAACATAGGGTAGGAGGTCGTGCTGCAAAAGCTCTAGCCTCACCTCCATCAGCACAAAGAGTGCGGCGAAGAACAGGAGCGTGGCCCACTCCACCCTGTGCAGAATGATCTCGAAATCGTGGATATCAGCTAAAATCAGCAGCCAGATGGCACCCAGGATAGCAATCCATCCTGCAAAACAAGAAACAGACGGGCAGACACAACTCGATCGTCTTCTTCCGGTTGCCGAGAGGAGAAATCATCACTACCACGGGGCGTGCTCGCGCGACAGTCCCCTCATCCGGTCTCCCCTTCCGGGATGTCAGGCACACGCTCAGCTGGGTGTGTTCAAGCCCCTGGAGCTGCTGTTAGAACCACGGTCAGTCTGCCGTGTAAGATGCAGCCCCTTAACCTCCGGGAAGGGTAAAGGTCGTGGGAACCCAGGTGACCCTATTTCTAAGCAGTTTGCCTCGAACTTCTCCACCAGCATCCCCGGCCAGCGTGGCCACAAGGACCCTGTGTCCTCCTCCGTCCCCATGTCCTCTGGAGGCTGGCCTGCGTGGGCCAACTCAGACACCCGTGCGCACCCCAACAGGCTGGGAACCGGGAGCGGCGGTGCCTGCTCACCCAGCCCTTCGCAGTGGGGTCCTTCCGGCCGGGCTTGGGTGCATGTCTGAGAGAGTCGGCCACTCGGCTTTGCCCCGTACAGTGTCCCCCTGCAGGGCCGTCCCAGGGGCTGCGAGTCACCTGAAGCGTTTCCAGGTGGGACATCGTAAGAAGTGTGGCCGCGAGCATGTCCTGGGGTTACATCCGAGAGATGATCTGCAAATGCGGCAAGACCGTGTGCGGCCACACCTCCTTCCCCTCGGTGGCTTCTTTTTCACTCATTTAATTGTCTTTGGGGGCCAGCAGGTGGCGTACTGCTTACGTCGCTGGGCTCCCAGATGGCCAACCACGGTTAGCATCCTGGCCCAGAGGCTTGAAACTCACACTGGGCGCGTGTGTGTGTGTGTGTGTGTGCGCGCGCGCGCGCCAAGATCCTGAGAGGAGAATGGAGAAGGGCTTGCAGCGTGGCCATCCCCACCCGGGTGGGGGGGCCTCTTTCTGCCTCTCTGTCTCTCCAGCAAGCACACATGCCTAATAACCAAAAATCCTCTCTATTAAAAAAAAAAAAAAATGTGTCCTTGGAGAAACAGGTTCCAACTAGTAAGGCAGCCCCCCCCCCCCACCTACCCTTACTGTCAGCATGGTCTGCACCGGGTCGAAGAGGCCGAGGCACACAGCCACGTCTGTGGTGACCATGTAATCTGACACAGCCGCCAGAGGGTCCCTACTGGACAGAAGAGGCCCTGAACCTTTGGGACACTGGGTCCTTGAAACCGAGACGGAAGGGGGCGCATGCTTGCCTGGGCGGATGTGTCTCCTGAGCGGTGGGGACTGTCAGGGTGGTGGCCCCTCAGAGGGGAGCACCGTCAGCCTCTGCACACACAGTGGGCTCTGCACCGGGCGCCCAGCTGGTGCTCCGGAGCGGTGGGGACCCACCGTGCTCCCTACCCGGCCGTCCCGTCTCTCCCGTGACAGGGAGAACAGGGGCAGGGCAGGAGGAAGTGACGCACGGCCCTGCGCACACACCAGAGGCAGCAGCTTAAACGTCCAGCTCTGGGCTCCTGTCCTCCAGGGCCTGCCCCGCGACATGAACACACATCCGTGCACGGGCTGGACCTGTGTCCCTGACACACACGCACCGGGCTCCTGGCTGTGCCCTGGGCGCCGGCACACTCACGCTGCAGGCTGACGGTGGTGGGCTGCACTGCCGGGACGCCGCGGGGCTCCGTGGGCACACGGCATCGAGAGCGGGCCCGAGAGCACCGACAGGACACGCGCTCAGCCCCAGGACGCACGCCTCAGCCCACGCCACTGCCGTGGGACGCCGCGGGACCCCGACGTGCCAGAGGGGTCTCGGCGTGCACCCCCACCCCCCGGGGCCTGGCGAGCCCCTCGCCCGGCCCACACGGAGCCTCCTGTCCCCAGCGTCTCTGAGGGATGTGGAGAATCAAACCGGCTCCGAGGAGCTTGCTACTCCTGACTTTATGGACACGCCGACCGCTCGTGTTTGTGGGTACGACCCGGTGTTTCAGGACACGGCTACGCAGCGTCGTGATTAGATCAGGGCACTCCGCACAGCCATCCTCACGGGCACTGCCAGCCCTGCCAAGAACGCTCAAACCCCACCCCAGCGACTCTGAGGCACGCGGAGAAGGACGCCGACCCGGTGAGCCGGGCGCAGAGCCACGCACAGCTCTCTGGGATGGGGACACTTTTCAAACGACCTCACAGAAGTCGAGCTGGAGCGACCACTGCGGGCCGGGAGGGGCGGGGGACGGTGAGAGCGGGACAGTGATGAGGACAACTGCAGAGGTAGGAGGGACGACGGCCACCGCGGTAGAATGCTGCGTGTGAACATTCGGAGCTGGCCTTGGTGGGCGGTGGGCGGTGTCCCACAGGGGTTCACGTGTGGGGACTTGACTGTGCGGATGCATTGCAAAGGTGCTGGGTGAAGACTTAACTCCCTCCCTGTGTCCTGCGCGGGGCTTCGGGGTGTGACAGGCCATCAAGGCAGGGCCCTGGGACAGTTCTGGAGGGCACTAAGCAGAGGGAACGAGACGCAGGCTCACAGAAGGCCCCTCCGCTCAAGACCCTGCCCTCCTGCCAGGCAGTAGCCTCACCGGACGGGTGCCCTGGCCCTCCACCCGAGAGCAGAACCCACCTGTTCCCTCGTAAAATCGCCCCGTCTTCGGGATTTCTGCTAACACAGTGACGAAGACAGAAATTGACCCAACCCGGCCACCAGACGCTTCCCCTGAGAACCTGGGGTCTGAAATAACCTTCCTGAGGGGCTGAAATGGAGACCCCACCCCCTGGGAACCCGCGGCAGCCACTGCGCGGCCCACAGCGGGCAGGAGGCGAGATACCCGCCCACGGGAAGCCCGAGGCCGAGGGGAGCGGGAGGGTCTGGCGGTGGGGCCCACCTGTCTGCCCGCAGGGCCCCGACCCCGTCGATAAGCCATTATTCTACACAGCAACGTTCTCCTTCACCCAAGAGATCAAGCAGCTTGCTCTGTTTGTAGCTAAAAATAGGTTCCCTGAGACAACAGTGAAATGACATGACAGTGGGGACACCAAGGGACACCTCGAAGAGCTGCAAGTTCAAACCATAATCCGGAGAATAATTACAGAAATGTTCCCAGAACCAAAATCTAATCAGACATATTAGGAGCGAATCCAGGGGCGCATTCTGAACTAATTAGCAAAGAGGGGACCCAGGACACGGCTAATCAAGGTTATAAATCCGAAGACCAAAGATGACAGCCCACAGCCCGCCTCACTGCCTTCCACTCGGAACGTTAGGAAATGCTACACCTTTAATAAACAAAAGGCTAACACGGGCTGAAGTGAGGTTCCTACGGTCTGCGTCTAACCCCTCTGTGTAACTATTCGTGTTTTGCTACGGAAACATCAACGCTTGGATGACGGTGTGCTGACCTCGGACCTCTCCGGGGTGTGCCATTATAAGGAACTCAGCATGGGGACCAGCAGTTAGCATAATCACTGGACTCCCATGTAGCCGACTGCGGTTCGAGTCCCGGACCTGGTGGCTTAAACTCACGCCGGACGCGTGTGCGTGCGTGCACAAGATCCCGAGAGGAGAATGGAGGAGAAGGGATTGCGACGTGGCCATCCCCCCTGGGGGGTGAGTTCTCGCTTTCTATCTCTCTGTCTCTCTCTTGTCTTTCCAGGAAGCACACATGCCCTATAGGGGCAAAAAACTCTCCAAAAAAAAAGAAAGAAACTGAGCGTGTATGCTGAGTGCCTTTCTAAACACAGAGGGGACCAGCCACGGTGACGCAGGCACAACGCCACCACATGAGGCTGGAGCCATGTGGGACAGCCCGAGTTCACGCCCGTACCTGCTCACAACACATCACGTGGTGCTCAAACTACACGCAGGCCACATGCCAGCAGACCTCCCAGGAGCGGAGGGTCACACCCCACTGGCTGAAGCCCTGCAAAGCTCTCGTATCCAGTCTGCCCTAATCCCACCGGGAGACTCGCAGGGACTCTAAGGGGACGACGGTATTCCGCCAAGTACCTGCTGGTCCGACTTCTCTCCTAGTCGGCCTACCCCATCAAGGTGACCTGCAAAGGTGCGCATTACCGATTCCAGAGGACCATCCGTACCCAACCCTACCTGGGAAAGAGGAAACAAGATCTATGAAGAGAAAACAGTAAGCCCTGCAATCTGATTCGCCAACCGTATAAAAAGGGGTCACCTTCGTGCACCGCTTAGACTTCCCAGGCTGAGATCAAGGTCCGCGGTAAATAAGACTTCTTGGTTTTTTAAATTTTGTCAGAGGGAACATGTGCTCACCAGAGAGAGAAAGAGAGGGTGGGGAAAGTGAGAAACCACCCCCATGGGGCATGGTCACCTCTGGGATTTGGGGCACACGTGCACATGTGCCTGGTGTTTTTGCCACACCTGGGACTCGAACTACGTGGTCGGCCTGGCAGGATCCAACGCCTTCACCACCACGCCGCAAGCTGGCCTGTGACATTACATTTTAAAGCTGCATTCTTAATACAAAGACTGTCGCCAAAGGCCACCAGAGCTGCATGTTAGACATCACCAAGTTCTCGTCTTTAGTATGTCAGCTACGTTGTCTTAAAGTAGGACCCCACACAAATGAGAAACCACTGTAAACACCAGCGCCTCCGCGGCACGCAGCCTGGTGCAGGCTTCGAAGCGACGCAGAGGGAGCCAGACCACACGTGGCTGACCGTGGCTTACAGCCCTCCTCCGTGGCAACACGCCAGCCACAAGCATGAGCGTGTCCAGGGTCCCAGCAGGATGGGGAAATGGAGGAAAAAGGACGGCGGTGTGGCCGGCCCCATTGGCAGGTGCTTTCTGTCCTCTGTCACTTTCTGGGAAGTGTCCCCTCCCCTGAGAACAACGACGCTCTCATGGAGCTCCTCGGCCCACAGAACGTCAGCTCACCACACCTGTTTAATCACCGTCGGCGACCGCCTAGCGCTCTCGCAGTGACTCGAGGTGAACGAGAGGAGCACGCTGCGTCTGGGTGCGACTAAGCGCAATTGTGCTGCAACGGCTCTGAGATGGAGCCCGCCACATGCAGTGGAGTCCACCACCCTGTGGCCACTCGCTTGCAGTCAGCTCATGGGCCAGCTCTTGGGCGGGGCAAGCGCCCCTGGCTGTCCAGAGAAGGTGCAGGTCTCGGGTGGTTCCGGAAAGCAGCTGAGACAGGCTGTGAGCACGAGGCCCGGGCGGGACGCCGAGTCAGAGCGTGCACACGGTGCTCAGCCAGAGTGCGGATGTGGCTCACACACGGAGGACGGGAGAGGGAAACCCCTCCTCACCCACGGGTTCCCACGGTGGCCAGGCACGCGAGCACAGGATGTCACGGGGGTAGCCGAAGCTTGCCACGGCCCAGAGAGAGGAGTCTTTGCTTTCTACCACAGCTGCATAAATCAGATTTTTATAAAACTTGAGATTCAAAAGATATTTGAAACATCCTAGCAGAGCTCACCTACAGAGAAAAACACAGGTCAAGTGCTAGTGACAGCAAGGCAGCAGTGACACGGCCAGACCCCTGGGCAGGTCCCTGGTTCACGTCCCAGGGTCTCCCCACGTACACCGTGTGTGGGCCATGCTCTGCAGTGGCTGAGGCCAGGGTGACCACAGCGCCGCGACCCTGCTGGGGTGACCCTCTCCTCTCTCGGGTATCCCCAAGGAGTAAGGAAACACTCGCTTTTACACCTCCACGATACCACGGCAACGTGACCCTTCTCGTGACAAGCCCTTCACGTCAGCTGGGTCCTGGGAGGATTTTGTCTGCTGACATTCTAAATGAGGGTGCCAACAGGGGACAGTGACACCAGGAGGAAAGTCCAGGTCTGAGGGCAGTGTGGCCGTGAAATGCAGGGTGCCCTGAGACAGACCCACGGGAGGCCCCGGGTCCGTATCCAGAGCACACCTGCCCGCGGCCCGGCTGCGCTGGGCCAGGCCGGAGCTGGGGCGTGGCTTCAGGACTCACCGAGATCAAGGTGAACGCCAGGGACGAAGGAGTTGAGGAAGAAGGAGGCGATGACGAAGCCCAGCACCGCCAGGCACTTGACGAGCAGGATGCGGTCGGACACCCTGTGCTGGAGAGACAGGCTGCGTTGACACGGACGGCCCCCTCGGCCGCAGGCCCTCCTGCTCCGCGTGCCAGACCAGGGCCCTCCCCGTGCAGCAGACACAGACGTCCCGGATGGAAGGGAGACAGCAAGGCCGTGTGCCACGGGACGCTGAGGTCAGAATGGCAGCACAGTCTTTGTCAAGAACCACACGGGCGTGAAACGCGTTCTTCCATGAAACACCCGGTCGCAGAGCTTTCCCATGTAAGCCCTGGTGAGCGGGTCCCAGGGCCGCCCAGCTCAGTGAGACAATGACGGTGAGCTCTGGTGACCTGGCCTTCACGACACAGGGACCTGTGTGGTCACCCGGTCTAGGTCGGCTTTGCCATTCCTGCCTGACCCAGCCATGAGCTCGGTACGGAGGGGTAACACGATCTCGCAATACCGTGACCCCCGCATGGGCTAGGCGTGTTCCCTCACGCGAGGCTCACGGGGACCCTGGGATGCAGCACTGCCACCCCTCAGTGCTGACATGGCACCTGTGGGAGCCTGCCAGGCACTGTCCTCTGCATCAGCTGGCTGGCCGTGGAGCCACAGGGTGAGGCGGGGTGCTCCGCCATGCATGCCAGAGGGGGGCTGGGCTCTGTGTGCCGCGGCCATGCGGGCAGGCAGGGGACCACACAGACAGCCAGCACGGCCCACTGTCCCCACAGAAGCCCCTCATCTGCTCCAGCAACGCGTCTGCCTGCTCACCCCACAGGTCAGACAGGCAGCCCCAACATGGACGCTTGCAGGAGAGCAGACGTACGGCACCGGTCATCGTGGGTCAGCAACACCGCACCCGGCACAGAGGGAGGAACAGGCGCTTCCTCTCTTGGTGTCTCTGGCCTCCCTGCCCCCTGGCTGTGGCGGCCCCTTGGGCAGCCTGGCCCACGGCCGAGATCGGCTATCCTTCCTGTCCGCCACAAGCTCGGGCCAGGCAGGCCCACTCACCCTCCCCTCCACCCCCGACAGCGGTGGGTGTGCAGCCTGACTCTACGACGGCGATCTGGGAATAAGGGGCCTGGCTGGAAACGTGACGGTGCTCAGAGGACACCCTCAGCCCTGCCAGGTGCAGGGGAGGCCACGGGAGCCGCCGAGAGTGGGCCTCGGCACCGTCAGCCCCGAGGGAGACGGCGGAGCAGGCGGTCAGAGGACAGCCCGGCTCCCTGCGCCGTCTAAGTGGGGGTTTCCTTCCAGGGTGTGCCACCCGGGCTCCCCGGCTCCCTGGGCTTCCTGTGGGACGGGCTCTGAGTGCTGAGGGGTCCGCCCACCCCGCGCCTCCCTCTCCCATCTCCCACTACCCCATCCACCAGGAACGCGTGTCCACTCACTCATGGCCTGAACGGCATGGTCTGGCGAGGTGGGCCAGGGTCTGTCTAAGCTGGGGCCCGGAGGGTGTCGGAGGCACACCTTCTCTGCTAACCCTCACCACCTGCATGTGAAGACAGCCCCCAGCCCGAATGCCCTGGGGACACTTCCCACCAGGTCTGGCCGTCTTCTAGCCAAGGCCAGGCCCCACCATAATCAGAGTCTTCCCTGGGAAAGAAACGGCACGGGTTAGGAACCCCGCCAGGCCCAGGGGCACACCCTGAGCAAAGCCCTCCCAGCCCAGAGGGGCCGCGCGTGCCAGCAGGAGGGCTGAGAGCCGCCGCCGCAGCGAGATGGCCAAGAGCCCAAAACAAGCCCCGGCCTAGAAGTGGGAGCCAAGGGACAGGACGCATGCGCGGGTCCGGCCCTAACGCTGTTCCCCCTCACCACACGCCTAGCCAGCCTCGGCCACCACGCCTCAGTAAATGGGGGCCTCCACGCCTGCCCTTAGGTCTCTTCCGGACACGCCTGACGGGCGTCGGAAAGGCGTGGGGCGTTTCAGCTTTCGGGATTCCCACGAAGCTTACCATGTCCACGTGGCTCCCCACTGAGCCGGGAGCAAGCATGGGCTGTGGCCAGCTCGGGGCGAGCGGAGGAAAGGACTGCCAGCCACGATCCCCACGCACAGGACAGCCCGGCCACCTCTCCTGAGACACTCACAGGAACCCACGAGGAGGTACCTTTTTCTGCAGTTCCTGGATATTGCTCTCCCAGTTTGTATCCTCCTGTGAGATTTGTCTGGAAGAGAAAAGCGCTCGTTATCCCCTGGCTGTCCCGAGCGAACAGGTCGCCCCTGAGCCCAGGGCCTGCCCACAACACGAGCCAGTGCAGCCGCGGGGAACGGTGCGAGGCCCAGAGGAGACCAGCTCGGGCTGTCGGCTGGAAAAGGCACTCACACTGTTGCCAAGGGAACGGCAGTGGCCCGTAACAACCCGGTGAGGGACACGGTGTCCTCATAGGCAAAAGCCCGCATCTGCCTTTCGACTCCCCAAAACCTAACGAGGAGCAGCCACCGCAGAGCAGAAACCTCGCTGATAACGCCGGGTCGCACGTGCTGTGCGTTGTATGTGGCTGTGTTCTCTCAACAGCGGACAAAGAAAACGCAAAACTCAGGAGGCAAGACAGACACTTCAACAGTTACTGTTAGCGTGCACGAGTGGGTCCCAGCAATTCGGACCGTGCTGCCCAGGTCAGTGCTGAAACGTGAAGAGCACGTGTGGACGCGGGAGTGACCTCAGCTGCCTGTCTTTCCCCTCTACGTACGTCCTACTTCTCTGAATTCGTGGGTGCCAAAACGAGGGGTACACCCTTACAACAGCTGCAGGGAGACGGAGAGGCCACGCGCTTCCATGGTCATTTCGATCAGACGTGCGTGTGTGTTTGCATGTGTGTGCGTGTGCGTGCTCCCTCTCTCGCGGGGCCTCCCCCTGCATGTTGGCCCTCGAGTGTGTGCCCGGCGACCTGCCCGAGGAAGGCACTGAGCTGGCGCCCGTGTCCCCGGTGGGCGTGAGTGGAGGCTGAGCGCACGCAGCCCAGCCCGGGGTGGGCCATGGCCGACATGGCGGGTGGTTCTGAGGGGTTCCTCCAAAGGACAGCGTGAGAACGGGACCTGCAGAGCCAGCCCTACCGCAGGCCACGCCCATGCTAACCTCCCAGGGGCCGTGCCAGGCCCGTTTCCCTCCTGCGACTGGCCCAGGATGGGCTGACGGGAACGTGCTGCAGCTCTGAGCCCTCACCTCCACATTCCTGACCCTGAGGCACCGGGAGCCCGCACAGCCGCTGACGTAAGGAGAACGTCTCCTCTGAGGTCCGTGCCCGCTGGGGAGGCAGCCCCGCTCCCCCACTGCTGTCAGGGCCTGCCGCAGCCCGGGACCCGGCCCGCTGTCACTCAGGGCCAACCGGTGCCATGGCAGTGACACAGCGGGACCCACGTGGGGTGGTTCCAGGTTCACATCCCGAGACATCCCTGTGCATGCTAGGTGCCCGTAGACGCACGCGTGCCTGTGCTCCGGACTGGAGGAAGCTCAGTGTGGGGACCCTGCTCGCTGCCTCTTGCTCTCTCTCCTCAAAGAAACAAACTTGAAAACAGCGAGTGAGTTCGCTCCCCGGCAGCGCTCTATCCAAACGCCCTGAGCTCTGGACTCCGCCCCTGCACCAGTAAGACCTGCCGGCGTACACAGCAGACCCAGAGCTGGGGGAAGGGTGCGCCCTAGAGGCTGAGGGTGGCACCGAAGGCTCGTCACCAGAGGCAGCCAGTGTCCTCACTGTGGTGCCACAGACCACCCTGAGAAGGGGTTGTGGCGACTCACTTGGTCTGCGCACTGTGACACTCGGGCACCACCGTGGCCGTGGGTGGGTGTGGCAGACCCCCCCACCCCCCAGTGGCCGCCTGACCTGTGGAAGCTGCGCAGCCGGCGGGCCAGCAGGTGCTCCAGGGCCAGCACCTTCCCCTGCAGCAGGGCGCGCACCGCCGTCTCCTCGCGGCTGGCCGGGCTGATGCGCTGCGCAGTCAGGCGCCACACGTGGATCTCGTGCTTCAGTTCTACGGGGCAGGAAGGCGAGGCCTGAGGGGGTGCGCCCGGGACACCGACACCCCTCTGCCCACACAGCCCGGGCACAGCAGGCTGTCCGGCAGCACCCAGGCCACCCGGGGCCAACCGAAGCAGCGGCTCCCCAGCCCCCGGCTACTGCCACGCCACCAGGTGCCGGAGCTGGCTTCAGGGAATGACTGCCTTTCTCTCTTTATTTTATTTAATTATGTTTTATTGTTTTTGTTTTTCCCATTTGACCAGGGAGAGAGGGGGGGATGAGAAAGCAAGTTGCCAGGCCTGGGACTCAACCCGCAGTCGGCTAGGTGGGAGTCCAGGGTCTAAGCCGCCACACCACCTGCTGGCCCTGTGAGTTCCTTTCATGAATAGACACGTCCCAGCCAGCTCCCAACCACCGCATCATCCTCTTCTTGAAGGAAGTAGGTCAGGCCCCTTCTCACCCAAACCCAGACACGGCCCAATCTTTCTGGGATTTCAGGAGCAGGTGATTGAAAACCAGGAAACCGGGTGCAGGAGGCAGGGCTCAGGGCTCCCCAGAAGGGCCTCGGGAAGGAGCGGGCACAGGGAAGCGTCTGGCCCTCCAAGCCCCACCGAGTGGCCTGCGGCACAGGGAAAGGGGGGGCCAGGCAGCCGACTGCACGCCGAAACCAGGAGAGTCTGACGCTCCGGCTGCAGAGTACGGAGGAGTGCGTGCCAGGGCACTGCCACCTAAGGTACTGAAGTAGTTCGTGCAGGCTTGCATTTGACCTCTGTGGTACCACTAAAAATGCTGGGTAACTTTCTCAAAGCGTCTACCACAGGAAGGGGCCAGCAGCGGCCCCGTGACGGCACTGCGCTCAGTGGAGGCGGCCCTCGGGACAGTCCCGGTCACCACCCTGGCCTCCCTGCACGCCCGCGCCCATCAGCTGGGCTGGCGGGGGCTGGGGATAGATCATGGCGTGAGGTCCTGCCGGGCAGTGTGTCTGTCTCGCTCTGTCATGGAAAAAATAGATAACTTTTTAAAAGAACAGAGAAAGCAAGCATTTTCCTGGACACCGCTTCTGCACAACCCCCACTCTACAGCTCGTGAGAATCAGGGTGGAAGGCCGGGGCGTGGGACAGGGCTCGAGGGGGCCAAGTCCACACGCACACACCGGGGGTGGCCATGCTGCACTCTCCCCTCCATTCTCCTCGCGGGACTTTGGGCGCACGTGCACAAGAGCCCAGCGTGAGTTTTAAGCTACTGGTCCGGGACTCAAACTGGGGGCAGCTTCGTGGAAGCCCAGCGACGTGATCTTACTCTCTGCTGGTCCCGACCCCTGCATGTTTTCCTAGCTGCCAGGCCTGGAACTCAAACCACACAGTTGGCTGCCTCGGCCTCCACACACCCGCTGTCACTCATTTTCTTTCCTTTCTTTTAGAAAAAGCTTACTTATTTTTCTCTTCCACAGAGACAGAGCTAGTACCCTCCCACTGCATGCCCATGTCAGCCGACCAGACGACAGGCGTGCCGTGCAGCCCGCGTGCACAGGGTCACGGGGCATGACCCGGGCCCTTCCCCGTGTGGGTGCGGTGTGCTGCCACTGTGCCACCGTCTGGACCCCCCATGTCCTTGTCACAAGTCTCACGCTTCATTACACCACCTGCAGGGCCATGATCACACAGAAAGGAGGAGAGGAGGGGAGAGGAGAGCAGCCGCCACCACCACTGCCGCCGCCGAGCCTGCCCACCAAAGCGTGAGCCACGAAGTGCCACGGCGGGGGACAGGGCACGGGCCTGACGTATCTCACCAACGGTCTGGACCTCGTCATATGAAGGGCCGCTGAGGGCCCAGGCCTAGCGCAGCAGACTCGCCGGCCCTGGTTGAGGCCATGGCGGAGGGCCCCTTCCTGAAGCACTAACCATCTTGAACGACCCTCCCCAGCAGCCCGCGCACGCTGGCAGACAGGGCTTCTCCGTGTCGGGGGTGTCTGGAGAACAAAGACCAGACCCAGCGTGGGGTGGTCTGACTCCTCAGCCTGGCCTAGTGGCTGGGGAGCTGGGTCCCACATGGCTAACTACGGTTCGAGTCCCAGCTCTGGTGGCTGGAAAACATACCAGGCTCCTGTGCGTGCCCCAGATCCCAACAGGACAAAGAGGAGAAGGGGCGGCCAGACCACACCCCAGTGAAGGGCGCTTTCCCCTCTGCCCTCCTCCCTGACAAGCCCAGATGCCCTCTGCAATAAAAAGACATACCACGCGTAAGGTTAAATTAAGGCCACGCGTACATCCGTCCTCTCAGCGTGGCCACGCCTTGTCTGGGGGACACTGGGAAAACATGCCTCGTCTATTAATGTTTTCACATGGGGAGACGGCAGAACGCTAAGACGGTCGTGAGCTCTCCCCGTTGGCGGGCTTCCCCTGTGTGCTCCTGACTGGCACTGCTGGCCCCACCCGTGATGGGTCACACCACTGCCCTGTAACCACGGCCCGTGCTGGGTCACGCCCCCCGCCATCACGGGACCCCAAGCGCATGCTCTCACGCTGGAGCACTGTGGTCGGCACGCCCCCTTGTCTGTACCGCACACCTGGCTGTGAGGGTGTCGGGACTTGTGCGCTGCACGTAACGGCCACGACCTCCCACACGTGAGCATGCTGCACTTCGGAGAAAACTGAAGGGGCTCCCGGCACTGGAAACCCCGAAGGCCCAATGTGCACGGGGTTCGATGCGGGGCGGTCCCGACCCCGGGGGGCAGCGTCCCAGCACAGGCACTCTGAGGCCTGGCACACGCATCTCCCGCCGGTGTGAGACGCGCCTGCGCTCACCCACGACCTCGCTGGGCTCCTTGTTGTACAGCTTCCGGTTCCAGTAGAGGAGCCTGAGCAGCGGGAGGGAGACCAGGAGCACGAAGCAGATGCCCACGAACATGTGCGCCGTGAAGCCCGCGAAGTCCAGGCCCTGGAACAGAAGCGGGACACGGCGTGACCACAGGCCCTGCGTGGAGCCAGAGGGAGGACACGTGCCCCTCCCCTCGATTTGGGAGACATTCAAGGTTTGCTCCTTTCGTGGGGCAAAGGCGGACTCTCCCAAGGACGACAAGCAATCCTGGGGAGGAAAAGAAGCACCTGTCGCATCTAATCCACCGCAGCGTGGCCGCCGTCACCCTGGCCACGCCTAACCCACCGCAGCGTGGCCGCCATCACCCTGGCCACGCCTAACCTACCGCAGCGTGGCCGCCGTCACCCTGGCCACGCCTAACCCACCGCAGCGTGGCCGCCGTCACCCTGGCCACGCCTAACCCACCGCAGCGTGGCCGCCGTCACTCTGGCCACGCCTAATCCACCGCAGCGTGGCCGCCATCACCCTGGCCACGCAGTCCCCAACATCGGGGGGAAGAGGCCCGGGTGGGACACAGGCTATGCGACGTTGGCAGACTTAAGAGGAAGAGGGCTTTTACATCTCACTGGGGTCGATTCGAAGAGCATGCTTACTGCTCACGAGCACAGGCCGCCCTGGGTGCCCGTGGCCCTCGGTGGGGCCGCCCGGCACTGGGACAGACCAGCCACGAGGGTTCCCGGCAGGAGCCCATCCCACCCCGCGTGCTCCTCCCGCTGCCTGTGTGGCTCCGCCGAGGTCCGCCTGAGCGTGTCCTTGCTGGAAAACACGCGCGGGGGCCGCCCCGGGGCTGTCACAGTGGCGGTGGGTGGTTCTCTCACTGACTCCATGCGCCACAGCGGCAGCAGCTGTGTGCGGGCACCTCCGAGCCCAGCCTGGCGGACGGGGCCGCTGGCCCATGGGACGGGACCCCTGGAGAGGACTCGAGGTCTTCTCTTAGCGTCCACACAGCCACAACGGGCGTGGTGCCACAGCGTGGTCAGAACCCAGCAGCCACGCGCCTCCACCAGGGTGGAGCCAGGGCGGGGGCCAGCGAGGCGGGGAGCTCGTGCAGAGCATGCGGGCGGCCCTCCATGGTTGGGCGGCTGGATCCACATGGCCGACCGGGCCGCTGGAGCACCAGAGCCGGGGCCTGAGCAACAGTCTGAGCACACGTGCGCGTGCCGAGTCCCGAGAGCAGGGTGGAGAGGGGATTGCACTCAGTGAGCCCGCGGGGGCTTCCTCGCTTTCCCTCTCTGGAGAGTGCATGAGCCCTCTGGAAAATGAGAATTAAATGTGCGTGTGCACGTGACGCTGTCTGCACTCCTCCGGCACGTCGGGGAAGGCAGTGCGCATCCCCACAGAGAGCCGCTCACGGTGCTCTCGGCTCAGCTGGAGGGACTCCCGTCCCTGTGAACGTGGCCAGCTCCACTCATGTCACCAAGCGCTCCCTTGAAAATCCGTCGGCATGAAAACAGTAAGAGGCGCTGCAGTTTCCCACGTGCTTTCGAGACACCGGTCGGTCATCCTTGAAGAACTGCCGGTGCCGCGTGCACTGCCCAGTTCTGACTGGGTCTTCGTCTGCAGCCTTCGGTCTGCATGCCCGATAAAGCCATGCTGTGCCCCAAAGGTACACGCTGCTGTGTGTGTCAGAAACCGACGTTGGAAAGAGACAGAAAACGAAGTCCACTGAGGCCAGCTAACGCCACGTTGGAGGAGGGTGTCACCTACCATCCCAGATGACCCACAGCTGGACACAGAGGTGACAGCGGCCGTGCACGAGCTCAACCTCTGACACCAACGCCCCCTCAGGTGCAGCCTCCATCTACGGGAAGCAACCCCGGGATGCCAGCACATACCAGCTTCCTCAGCTCCTGGTTGGAGACGATGATGACATTCGGGGGGGTCCCCGATGGCGGTGGCAGCCCCGCCGATGTTGGTGAAGACCACTTCTGCAATCAGGACTTGTCTGGGGTCAAGGTTGAGCACCTCACATAGCCTGTCACAAAGGAGCAAAGTGGAAGGAGGTCCGCCCTTGACGTCCTGCTATGTAAAACACTTCCAGTGCAAGGGAGGTGTGCACACGCACACGCGCACATGTGCACACACCTGTGAGGACGGTTGGGGGTAGCTTCTGCAGCAACGCCCTCGCTACACCCACCTCCTGAACGTTCACGCCCCCCGTCTGCCCCGTCAGTGCTAAGGAGCCCTCCCTCCCCACCCCTCCCCACTGGCCCGTGCGGGTCCCCGGTGGAGGGCAGACCCTGCACAGGCAGAAAGGCCAGCAGACCCCCGGAGTGCAGTGGGGCAGCACACGGCTCCCGCTGAGCCTGCTGGTCGCCTGCTCAGCTGCCTCCCCCGGACACCAAGGCCTTGAGCTGCACCCGCCCACCCCAACGCCCTCGCTTGTTCCTCAGACAAGGGGCACACACTCTCCTGCCCTGGCTGCACCCCAGCTCTGTGCTGGGGTCTTTGGAGTCCTGCAGCCAGGCCCAGGCTCACAGTCCCCCTGAGCGCCCCTGGAGCATGCAGTGGCCAAAGTGCTCCAGAGGAGTGCACAGTGGCCACCCGCCATCCACACTGCCAGTGCCCACGTATTAACCAGGCCTCAGGTCTCACTCGTCCAGAGAGGTCCCTGCTGCCCCCAGGGCCTTCCCGCCACCTCTGCCCTCAGTTCAGGGTGGAGTCGGCGCAGCCTTCCCCTCGGCTGGTGGAGACTCTGACAGGCCCCAGGAGTCACGTGGAAGCTGGTGGCCAGGACCAGGCGCGGCCCACAGTGCGTCAGGCCCAGACAGCGGCAGCGCAGGGCCGAGGGAGCGCCCAGGACCTGTTCCTGGGCTGTGATAATGGCTTGTGCAGATTGTCAAAGCCAGAGCCAGCATCCGAGCTAGAGGGCCCCCAGGTTAAACCCCACCCCAACGCGCGTGAGCTCCGGGAAGCGGGGGCCGGGTCCTCTCCCTGCCACGCTCCTGCCACCTGCTACTGCAGCGCGGCCGCCTGCGGCCCACACAGAGCACGAAGGCAGGGGCTGGACGGTGGCGAGCCCTACACGTGAAGGGGGGGCACGACCACGCCTGTCCACGCCGCCCGCCTGGGCTGCCGGGATGCCCATCACCGCGCCCTGCGTACCTGATGGTCACGGGCGTGAACAGGAGCATCGTGGTGACGTTGTCCAGGAAGGCCGACAGCACGGCCGCCATGAGACACAGCACGCTGATCATGACCCACACACGTCCTCGCGAGAGCTGGTACGCCTGCACGTGGGGGACGAGCGGCCTCAGCGGGCGTGGGGACCAGGTGCGCGCTGTCCCAGTGCCTCTGCGGCAGGGCCACGGGGTTCGCACCTAGACCCACGGAGTCAGAGCCGGCCATTCTGGGCTCTGCGGGCCCGTCCTCCTGGGCCCACCTTGGCCCAGGTCCTCTGCCCCTCACCATGGCCCATCACAGTGACTTTGTCACGGGGCGATGCCCTCGGGGGAATGTTTGGTTAGACAGCCTGGGCTGTGACGTCTGGGACCCACCGAGCTCGTCTCCGCGGCGCTCAGGGACTGAGGGGTCCGTTCAGAACCGCGACGCCAGGCAGAGGCCAGGCCCACCGGGGGTGTGGTGTGCAGAGAGGGCACATCTGCAGCCTGGCTCGCGCCCCGGGCTTGCCGAGGGCTTGGTGAGCACATCACACCCTGCTCAGGGACGGTCTCGGCTCCTGAGCCGTGTACACAGCGCAGCACGGCTCTGCTCCAGCAGGGCTCGGCGCCGGGTCTGGCCCACCCCGAAGGCCAGGACCAGCCCACGTGCCGGAGCCAGCACTCGCCGGTGGGTGTCCCCGGGTCCCAGCTGACAGAGGGCATGTGCACGCTCAGAGTCTAGGACGGAGCCTGAGGCCGGCCCAGTGGGGCGTCCGTGAGAGGAGGTCGCGTAGAGGCCCGGGTGCCGTCCTGGGTCGGCTGACGCACCAGGTGCCCGCGACCCTGGCTGGCCGCGGGGGGGGGGACTGCGTGATGAGTCCTGTCAAGAACACCTGTCTTTCTCTCTCCCTCCTCTTCTCTCTCTCTCCATAGTTGACAGGTAGGTGAAGGCAGGGAGGGAGGGAGACAGGGAAGGAGGAGGAAGAACGGAAGAGCATGAGAAGGAAAGCAAGACCTTTGGGATTATTGACCAAGAAGCACAGTCACGGAAGCGGGGCGGGAAATCCGCAGGCTCTCTGCACAGGAGGGCCTCCGTGTGGCGCTCACTGGCTTAAACGCTGGGTGCCACAAACGCTCGGCCTGAGGGCTCGCTCTCTCCCTCTCCGTGGGTCCACAGCGACACTCTGTGTGTCACTTACAGCCCCGCAACTTAGCACTGCAGAGCAATTTTGAAAAGGAAAACGGAACTCTAAAATGCGTCCTTTAAACAGCAGCTTAGTTTACTGGACGGACAGGAGCCGACGAATAAATGTTCGGACGAGCTAGCCTGTGACTATGCAGTGTGACGTCAGACCTACCTTTACAGCACAGTAATCGAAAAACCCCGTTTCTGCAAATATGGCTACTAAGATCATCTGTGGGGAAGAGGGGGAGAGAGTGTCGTTAGCCGGGAAGGCGCTGCAGTGGCGTCGGGGGGTCCGCTGGCCTGAGCTCTGCCCCGAGGCCCCCATCTCCGACCCCCCCCCCCTCCTGCTCAGTGGTCCCCACACTGCCTCCTTCAGCAGAACAGGGGCTGCCCAGCGCAGCTCTGCACCTGCGGCTCTGTCTAGGCGTTTGTCCTCCGGGCTTTCCAACCCGTTCTAACCCTCAGGACACCAGTGTGCACGCCGCATGCACTCTGCTTTGTCAACCAGGAAACGGGACTGGGCAGCCGAGGTGCTGGCTGGGCCACAGAGCTGGAGCCGGAGCTCACGGGCCACACGTGGCCTTCGGCATGCCACTGTCCACAGGCCACACCTAAACTCGTTCTCTGAGAGGGATGTTTGCTATAGGGCACGTGCACTTGCCAGAGAGACGGAGAGAGAGAAACTGAGAAATCACCTCCCCAGGGGAATGGCCGCACCGCAGTCCCTTCTCCATTCTCCTCTCGGGATTTTGGACACACATGCACATGTGCCTAGCATGCATTCCAAGCCCCTGGGTCTGGGACTCGAACCACGGTTGGCCATGTGGGAGTCCACCTGCTGGCCTCCAACATGTAAACATTTCACGATTTTAAAACTGAGTGAAACGTTGCTTTCTAAAATAATCTACCTTTTGGCACCAATTTGATCGGCATGAGCAGCTGTAGCAGTGGCTTCCCCCGCCCTGACAGGGCCCGGACGCCCACTCACGTGGGCTGCTTCCCACTCGTGGCAGCAAGCAGGTGAGGCGGCCGCTCCGGACACGGCAAAGAGTAATGCACACGGTTTCTGAGGGCAACCACCCAGGCATCTCACCAGGCTGAGCCTTCTGGGGACTGTCCCCCCACCTCCTACGCTGACAGGGACCGCGTTGGCCATGGTCTGAGAAGACGCAGGCTCAGACGCGGATTTCACTGCTCAGGAACGGCTTGGCGGCCGCAATGACTTCGCCCTCCGTACTTCAGGCCGCTCGCCTCGCCTTTCAGTGTCCTGCATCTTCGAAGGTGATTGTGAAAAGTTCAATTATGGGGACCAGCAGTTAGCGTAATGGCTATGTCGCTGGACTCCCACGTAGTCGACTGCGGTTCGCATCCCGGACCCGGTGGCTTAAAACTCACGCCGGGGCGCGTGTGCGTGCGTAAGATCCCGAGAGGAGAATAGAGAAGAAGGGATTGCGGCGTGACCATCCCCCCTGGGGGGTGATTTCTCGCTTTCTGTCTCTCTGTCTCTCTCTGTCTGTCTGGTGAGCGCACACGCCCTATAGCAAAAACCTCTCCAAAACAAAAAAAAAAAGGAAAAAGAGGGTGTAGCAGGTGGTGTGGTAGTTGAGGTGCTGGACTCCCACATGGCTGACTGTGGTTCGAGTCCTGGACCTGGCAACTTGCTTTCTTGCTTTCTTGCTTTCTCTCTGTCTCTGTCTCTCTGTGGTGAGTGCACATGCCCTATAGCAAATCGAAAAAGTAATAATAATAAATTAAATAATTCTTTTTTTTAGGTTTTCTTTTCTTTGCCATAG